>JABWTJ010000001.1:3083645-3549326 GCA_016801875.1 Solanum sitiens
GCTCACAGTAAGTTTTGTTATCCTATATATATTATTTGAAATCGAACAACTTGTGATTTTTAATGTTAAATGAAGTGTCCGTGAAATATTAATTTTTTTCTATAAGTAAGCTTATTAGCTTTGTTTAAACAGTAGAAGGAGATAACAATTTTTTACTTTGGCTGATAATCAGGGGAAAACATCAAAAGCAACTACACGAAGACTGTAGTAGTGGTTTGGCTTTTCCTGGTCTTCGTGTTGACCTCGAGTTATACAGCTTCTCTGACATCAATGTTAACTGTTCCTAGACTGGAACCAAGTGTGAAAGATATAGGGTGGATAAAGAGAACAAACGCAACCGTTGGATGTGATGGTGATTCCTTTGTTAAGGATTATTTGAGGCAAGTCCTGGAGCTTCAAAATATCAAGAACATTAGTAATCAGGACGATTATCCAAAGGAACTTGAAAATGGAAACATCAAAGCCGCCTTTCTTGAAATTCCATATCAGAAGGTTTTCCTTAGAGAGCATTGCAACCAGTATGTTGTAGCTGGTCCTAATTACAGATTTGGAGGACTAGCCTTTGTAAGTACAAATAACTACACCATTTGCTCTTTTTAAAACCATGACCAGTCCCATAGTTCTGTCTATAGTCTGTATCTCTGATTCGCATAACTTTATTGATGTTACCAGGCATTCCAGAAAGGCTCTCCGCTAGCTCGTGATGTATCTGAAGCCATACTGACTCTAACACAAGATGGTACGCTAAACCGCTTGGAAGAACATTGGTTTGCTTTGTCAAAGAATTGTGACAATGTTGATCCTACTGGTGAAACAGAAAGCCTCACCCTTGGGAGCTTCTGGGGCTTATACTTAGTCTCTGGTGCAACGTCTACTCTCTGTTTGCTATTTTATGTGTATCATTTATTCAGAAAATCCCGGCAACTGACTGGAGCATTTCGTGACAATATAGTTCATCCATCAACTGATCAAAGTTTCTGGACAAAGACAGCTGGAATTATACGGTATAACAGAAATGACAAGCCTACAGTTACTTTAAGGAGAGTAACGTCTGCCCGGGCAGCAGGTCTTGGGGTAGACGAGAGGGCTGATTCGCGTAAGTGGCACTTAGTGAGTCCTTCAGACGCTGCCCTAATTTTTGATGGCTCTTCCCAACATCCTCAACTTGCTGTAGAATTGGGGACTTCAAGGTCAAATTGAAGTGGGATTATTCAAAAGTAACAAAATGTCAAAACATAGTTTTCAGTTTTCTGCACTAACTTCTTATAGGTAACATTGATTCCTCTGAAATCTGAATCAATTCAAATGTAAAGGTTTCAATAGAATTATAAATTGTAGAATAGGATTCCAACTCATGAACAAATGGATAGGCAAAGTGGAATAATCATGACAACATGAAAGTTCGAATGTTATGTACTCTCACAAAGTGGTCACTCACTTGGAAACAAAAAATTTATACTTGAAAGGGACTTTTTAGTTTATAAAAATTCTCCCTTTTCAGGGCCACAATTAAAGCTTGACATGAGAAAATGTGAAGCTCGAAAGCGCATGGTCCACAGCATTTACTGAGCTAATTTCTGGTAGAAAGCCAGTGATATCAACAAAGGAATGATTGAATTTTTAATACAAAGAGTAAAAAGTGCATCTTCTGTGCTCTGCTGACTTATGTGAAAGTGAGGTCTCTTATTGCACTTGCACATGCTATGCATTTAAGTGATCAGAGCTTCAGAAAAGTTCTTTCGAGAAATTTTCTTTAGGTGTGGCTTGAAATGGAATTGCTTTTGAGGTGAATATTTTCTCATAAAATGGGGTGTTACCGGATATCTCTACTCATCAAGACAAATTATAAGAAATCAACTAGCATCTTTTGTTTTTAAACCGTTGTTTCTGATGACTTTCACCTACTTTATTGACGATTTTGGTCATACTCTTAGGTGCGTCATTTTGTTGTGAATATTCCTTTATATCACAATTTGCATATCTACATGGAATTAGGCCCATTTCAAACCAAACATGTTATGCTGTAAAAATAATTCTACATTTTAAAACAAAAATAGGTTCACTCATAACAAACAATTTCACTAAAGTAAACACAAAATTTACAGATCCAAGACTGAAGACTAATTATCTTTTGGCTTTTTAGGTAGTGAAAAGAAAGGAATAATCATGAGCTTAATTATTTCTTTGCTTGAAATACAAGTTGCTTTTGCTTAAGTTTTTGTTTTGTCTAGCTTCCTCTTCTTTTGGTGTTGGTAATATGATTAATTATAAAAAAGAAATGGTGAAAGCATAATGGAACAGAGAAAATGAGAAAAAGTTACTAGGTGAACATGGACATATTATTAGAATTTCTTCATGTTTTGACTAAAGACACCTGATACCTTACCTTTTACTTTTTGCCTTTCTTTGCTGTACCATAGAAAGCAAATCAGTTAAATTTTGTGTTTTATGACATAAAGCTTAGTCACTGTTCCACTCATCTTTAACCTTTTACATACCCTTTTTACTTCACTAAATTTAACATAAGATTCTTCAAGTCTACAGCTTAACAGATGGTTCCATCCCTTTTGTCCCCCACCCCATCCTAGATAAAAAAGAGCAAATATTATACAATTAAGGGCTAGCTCACTTGATGAACTAACAATTGCGATCTTAAGTGTGATGTTGTGATCAATGAAATGGTTAAAAAGAGATGCTAGGTGATTCTTCGTATTTGTTCTAGCATTGATGGACAGTTACCTACTACTTGTTGCTAATAGGAGGTAGATGTACCTTTGAAATCAATTGAGATGCGCGTCGAGACTACAGTCATTAAAAAAAAAATCATTGGTTAGTGGTCACAACTACCGTAACGAAATAGGGAGGAAAAAAAATAGAAAATGACTGAGAAGTATATATTCACCAGATGTCTCCCATCATATTTATTAATGTATTCCAATATTTATTGATTGGGCATCTCCTCACGGGTCCATTTATTCTTCTTTGGAACATGGCTACTTATTGTCTGTCTATAGCAGTCACCTTTCGATTTTTCCTATATACTTCTCCACAATTTCCTATTTTGTCTCAAGTCACTTAACCAAACAACCATGTCTTCTTCTTCCACATTTTCTTCCCTTGTCACCATTTTTATGTTCCTCTTCTTCCTCAATTTACCCTTCTCCAATTCTCAATTACCAATCAAGGCCACCATTCGTCGTGCTCCTCGACAACTCTCTGTTAATTACTATGCCAAATCATGCCCTCAAGTTGAATCTCTCATTGGCTCTGTAACCTCTAACATGTTCAAAGAAGCCCCTGCCTCTGGTCCTGCTACCATTCGTCTTTTTTTCCATGATTGCTTTGTTGAAGTAAGTCACAATTTACTAGTAGTAACTTTTTTCACCGTAAGTGCTAGCTAGGTTCAATGTTATTATAAGTGTATTCCTTCCATTTGTCCTCCACACTCACTAAAGACGGATTCAAAATTCGAACTTTAAAGGTTCATATATCCGTACATATTTTATGAAATTTCTTAATAGCTATATAGAGTCTGAGCTAAGTTACTGAGTTCTGCTGAATTCGTTATCAACATTGTGCATTTGCCTCCGAGAACCTTTACATGGGGGTGAAGTAGTCGAGGTGTCTCAAGTTGGCCCGGACAGAGTTGTTAAAGATTTATTTTTTTTTTAGTATATGGTTTTTTTTAAAAACTTTGTTGTTTGAATGCAGGGGTGTGATGGGTCAATATTGATATCAAGTAAAGCAGGAAACAAAGAATTAGCAGAGAAAGATGCAGAAGATAACAAGGATATAGCTAAAGAGGCATTTGAGGGCATAAATAAAGCCAAAGCTATTGTAGAAAGCAAGTGTCCTGGTCTTGTTTCTTGTGCAGACATTCTTGCCATTGCTACCAGAAATTTTGTCCATTTAGTAAGTCTACTAATTCAAAATACATATTACACAAATGAAATACACTCATGGCTGATGTAGTACAACAAAATAAGTCTAAATAAAAAGAAAAAAGTGAGCCATTTGGTCTTTGTTTCTTTTTCATTGAAATCGTCTCCTTCTCATATTATCCAAATTTTCAAACGGTTCTCAACGAATGTTTAATATATTGGACGCAATAGTCCAAAATAGTACAGTATAATATATATTTTTTGACACATAAAAAGTTCAAATTTATAGCTGTCCAATTGGCATGATATGATAAACAAGACAAGCGTCATACTTTTTATCTTTTGTCAATTAGTACACTAGTCATCTATATATGTGTAGGCAAGAAAGTACCAAATTGCAGTAAAGATTGCTCAATTGAAGTGGCAGTTAAAAAACATAACTGATCAAATAGATTTAGAATGACATGTGAGCTACATATTTTAATCTACTAATGATTCCGAGGACTCCAAATGAATTCTTGGGATAATAACAAACTTTTGACTTATCTTTATTCAAGGACCATAACACTTTGAATCACAGTTCGTCAGAATTCAGTAATTTTGACTCAGACTTTGTATTTGTTTTTAAATTTTATCGTAAAGATTTGTTGATTTGATGTATAGGTTGGAGGACCCTATTATGAAGTGAAGAAAGGAAGATGGGATGGAAAGTTGTCAAAGGCATCAAGGGTGCACCAAAATCTTCCACAATCAAATTCAACAGTGGACCAACTTTTAAAACTTTTTTCCTCTAAAGGGCTCACCTCAGAGGACCTTGTGGTCCTCTCAGGTGCACACACAATAGGTTTTGCACATTGCAAGCAATTTGTGAACAGAATTTATAACTACAAAGGGACCAAGAAACCTGACCCTTATATGGATCCTAGGCTTTTCAAGGCCCTAAAAATGTCATGTCCACAATTTGGTGGAAATGTTGATATTGTAGCACCATTTGATGTGACAACACCTTTCTCATTTGACAATGCTTATTATGGGAACTTAGAGGCTAAATTGGGATTATTGGCTTCTGATCAAGCTTTGTCTTTGGACCCAAGGACTAAGCCATTGGTTCAAGAATTGGCTAAGGATAAACATAAGTTTTTTCAAGCTTTTGCTGATGCTATGGAGAAAATGGGAGGTATTGGGGTCAAAAGGGGAAGAAAACATGGGGAATTTAGAAAAGATTGCACTATGCATCATGTGTGATTTTTGTGTGTGATTTTTGTGTGTTATTGGATTATTTGATTTTTCACCTAATTATTTATTTTTATTATTATTTGATTATTTCTTCTAATTTTGTTGAAGGAATCTTGTACTGCTTGAACACATCTATGATATCTCCTTGGAGAAAGAGGAGAATTGAGATTAAAAGAGAGAGAGAAAAAAAACTTTCCCTTTTTTTGTCATTTATATATTTTTCTTTTGGCTTCCTATTAGATGAATGGAAATGGGAAAAATAATAAGTGTTTTCAAGTGTAGTGCACTAACATTGTAAAATAGTATATACACAAACATATCATTTAGAATTACAGTTAATTTTATTTAATAAGATTAATTGGTAATTTAATTTACGATAAATAATAAGTAACCAATTAAAATACGTTAAATAATTAATATGGATTGTGATGAATGATTGGAATCTCTAAACAAGGGCGTGATTATGCAACGGAAAATAAGGCACTTGTCTAATGCCCCCAAATTATTGTATCCTTAAAATTAATTTTTTTTAAAAAAGTTCATTGTAAGTTGAGTCTTTCGTTTAGTACTACAAAATTTAAAAAACTATCTTATGTTTTAATTAGACTGCACTTTTCGTGACAAGTCGAAATCAGAAAAAACAAATTGAAATAGACAGTATTATATTAAGAAAAAAGATATTTTTTCATATAAATTTTTTATTTTGATAATTTTGACTATTTCAACAATTTTTCCAAAAATAAACGACCTTAGTAAAAGTCAAAAGTTGAGATTTTTTTTTTTTATTTCTGTTTTACTAAAGGAAAAAATTAGAGTGCGTGCTAAATTGCGCCAGGAATAAGAATAGCAAGGGTGTGATACATTGCGCCATAATTGCTCCACCTGACTTGTCTCGCCGGCGACGAAGAAGTTCTGAATCGGAAGAACCAAAAATGAGGGCCGTGGTCCAGCGTGTTGCTTCAGCCAGTGTAGAGGTGAAACCTTTGAAGATTTTTTTCTTCTTCTATTTATTTTATATATATACTAGCTAGAATAATGGTGCTCATTGCTCACCTAGTGCATACAGGTCGAGGGGCGTACGGTATCAGCGATCGGGCCGGGCTTGCTGGTTCTCGTCGGGCTTCATGAATCAGACGTCGATTCCGACGCTGACTACATGTAAGTGAACTGTGACGGTAAAAATTAGTACTTCGAAATGCTCAATAGAAGATAAATATTTTCCGAATCAATTCTTTTTTCCTTGTTTTTTTTTTTTTCGGTTCTGTTACTGTTTGTAATTTTGCAGATGCCGGAAAGTGTTGAATATGAGACTGTTCCCAAATGAGGAAACTGGAAAGACATGGGATCACAGTGTAATTTTCTCTCTGTTGTGGTGGTTAAATAATTTTTGAACAGCGTTACTATAGTCATTTTGATAGGGAAATAGTTACTATAAAATTTTAGCATACACTCTGAGATGATAACTATTAGTTGAGTAACCATATGAGAAATCAACTCATTCATTTATCCATTTTGTCCATGTAATAGTGAACCTTCTTGTTGGAGAGTGAACACCTTTATCATGAGCTTTTGTTGCTATATGATGGAATTACATATTTATTTTTTGCCTGTTATAATGTGAGGCTTCTGAGTGCTGGTATTTACAGCTACATACATACTGCCTAAGCATTACTAACCAATTATCTGATTGGACACTGAAAATTTTTGGTTGAATCAATGCTTTATTATTTTGTAAAAAAATTGACCTCTTATGCTAGTTGATTCTTAGAAGATATACCACTGATAAGCATTGACATAGAACAGTTCATCTCATGAGATGAATATTTGGCTGCATTACAAGAGTATCCCATGTCCAATTTATTAGAGGAAAAGAAAGAGCAGAACATATAGAGCATTCATATCATCAACACCAACTAGTTTGGGATTTAGGTCTAGCTGATTGATTGAACTTGTTGCTACCTTGTAAACTGTAAAAGGAAGTAGGATAAAATGGATAAGTTACTCCCTGTGTTATTAGCTGGAGGTTATTTGTTAAGAAAATGAGAAGTTCGTCTTTGCAATGTAATGGCATATTCAATTTTTCTCTCTCTTGGCTTGAAAATTCATTGCTTGCACTCGGCTGTTTAACTTCTATTGGAGATACTACGAAAGATAGGAGATTGAACAATAAGATGAACTGCAAATTTTGAAATAAAATCATCGCTCAAACTTTAGACTGAACTATAAGACGAACTGCATTTCTACTTAGAAAGAATGTAAATGGGTCATTTCTTTTACTCCCTTATTGACCTTACTCTCCCTTTCCCATTTAATTAGGCCTATCTTTTTGGTCAATTTGAAATAGTCTGGCCTAGTTTTAAAAATGACAAGGATCCTCCTTTTTCGACTGAACTCATGTGATTACCTATTGAACTTTTCGTTCTTAGACTCTACAAGTCGAATGGGTTTAGATTATTGGGATGGATGGAGTACGTTTATCCATGTGAGTGTTTCCAAATACCAACTAGAAAATGTGGCACATATTACACAACAACAACAAACATCATAAAGACTTCTCATATCATGAAAACATATGTTGGTAAACATTTAAGGAAAAAATTTCAACCCACATTAAATGGCATTGTCATGGAAGATAACGTCCAAAAAGCAGAAAGTAGGATACAGAAGAAGATCTTTGACCAGCTAGTAATACATGTATGAAGAAGTTTAATGTTTAAATCTTTACTGAAGACTAATTTGGAAATGTCACCATGTTGGTTATTTTTAGGCACTGCGGATTCATAGAGTATAAAATATCATTGCCTTTTTATATCTTGTCAGAGATTGTGATGCATCTTTGTAAATGATAATCGTATTTCATGGCTTGACAAAAGATGTATTATTTACTGTGTACATATTTACTTAGTTTTACGTCACTGGTTCAGTCTTAAGTTTGTCCGCTTCTATTGTCCATTGGCAGGTAGTTCAGAAGAATTATGAAGTTCTATTAGGTAACTGATCTGTTGCACAGGTTCTCACAGTGGTCTAAGTGTTAAAGATGATGCTTTGACTGTCTCAATGATGGGAAAATAAGTTAAACTTTGATCAGGATGTATAATGATTTACTTGTATGTCTCTACTGGATGGTGCAGTGAGTCAGTTTACACTATATGGGATTTTGAAGGGAAACAAGCCTGATTTTCATGTCGCAATGCCTCCTGAGAAAGCAAAACCCTTCTATGCCTCTCTGGTTGAGAAATTCCAGAAAGCTTACAAACAGGATGCCGTCAAAGGTAAAAAACTTTTTCCATGAATTCTCAGTTTTGATCTCCTTTTCTGTTTACAATAGTCCTATGGAAAGATAAAAGTGGATATCAACTCTGTCTCTCTTTGTTCTTTTGCTGAATGGCTTCTATATTTTTGACTGAACTCCTACCTTACTTTCATAACAAGTCAGCACCAGTTCCAGGCTGTCAGCACAACTCATTTCCCCCAATGCTGATTACTTGCTTATCTTTACTCTATTTGCAGACTATACATGTTGATAACCATGAAGGTTCTAATACAGAATGCTAGTACTTTAATTTTGCCTTGAACTAAAGAAATTTAGTGTTGTAATGTTGGAATATGTTCTAATCTGGAATGTTGTGATATAATAGCTATCCCCTTCTCTGAGAAGGAATGTTTAGTAATCGTTTCCTCAGACTAGAATACTTATATATCATTATATATGGAACACAAGGCTAAATTTCTCCAGCCATTGTGAGATATTCTTCTAAGTAATTGAAGTGTTTGGATGAGCTTTTGAAAAGCCTAAGCTTTTAAATTGTTGCGTTCAACATCATCCATGCAGTCATAGTAATTACATCTGATGACTATTCACTGGATAAAGCTATTGGTTTTTTATCCATTGTGTTGCTCTGTCAACTATCTCATTATTGGGGGCTCTTATATCTGCTTGGTTTGGAAAAATGGCACAAGCATAGATCAGTATCATAGATATTAAAGCTGAACTAATATCTGGTTTCTTTCAATATCTCCAATTCTTGAAGATATTTTAGTCTCTGTAAGTAATAAAAAAAAGGTCTTCGTTAGTATGACTGTTCTCTTGAGATAGTTCTTCTGCATATGCGAAGAAGTTATATTTCTCTGTGCAATGATCAAAGATTGACTGGCTTTGATACTCTTGTTTTTACTGATGAGGTATAAAGTATTATATCCTTGTATTTTCTGGTCATACTATTTTACTCACCTTAGTTAAGCCCCAGAGCTCTATTAGACTGAAATGCTTTCAAAACGCCTTACTAGCTTACTCGGTGAATAATGGATCCACAGGAGTAACTTCTGCACTTCTAGTTTTGTTCTGTTCTTTTGAGAATGCTAAAATTACACAAATTGTATAATGCGAGATGACCATCTATTATTTGTTGTTTATTGCAGATGGTGTCTTGGAGCAAAGATGAAGGTGAGGTTCTCTGAAAATAATTATTTCTTTTAGCTTTAAAATTCTGTTGAACTGTAGGATATTCTCAGACTTTGGTATTTCTTTAATTTTTGTAGGTCAATTTGGTCAATGACGGTCCTGTGACAATGAATCTTGACTCAGCACAACCGTCAAAATGAGACTTGAAGCAATTGAGGAAGTGATTCCTAAGCACTTCTGTTGCAATTTGAATGATAAATCTAGCGTTCTAAAAGTAGGCACCAAGTGTTAGGTTATTATTTTATGAAATTTTAGTAATCTCAAAACCTGAAAGATATCAAAAGAGGGGGAAAAGAAAAACTCTGTTTTACCCAAGTGGATTTTATTACTCATACAGGATTATACTCCTAACTCTCAAACTTGTATTAAAGTGTCATGAATATGAACTTTCAGCTTATAGTTGTTATCACTTGTTGAAGTAGCTGCAAAGTTACTTCGATAGTACATTGCACCAACATTATTTGAGAACATCCTGCATATCATCCACAGAGCACATCAACACCTCTCATGAGAACACGGCGCTTCAAATAACTCATCAGACAAGTTTCATTGTTTCTTTCCATTTTGTTCTGTTCGGTGTTTTCATGACTATCATTGAACAGAATACACTAACATTGGAGTGATCCATTTAAGCATTAACACATAGCTTAGAGCTATGGATATTCATACATGATACACCAAGTTCTTTAGAGTTGCCCTTTTTCGGTTTTCCTGTAACTACAAAGGACAGTTACATTGGCTATTAAAGAGTGCCTAAATCAGTTCACAAGCCAGAAGGCATAAAAACTGCAAATCTATTTAGCTGTCATATAGTGCCGATACAAAATACAGTTGAAAGTTAAATTTCACCAATCACCATAGGAGGAAGGCACAAATGCAGCTTTCACTGAGGTTTCCTTGATCACATTTGACCACTACTGGCTGTGTAGAAACATCATTTGGAGGGCTTTGCAAATTGCCCCCATTTGACCAAATATACATTATGAACAATAAATAGTAACTGCTGTTTCTCCTATGACTTGGTTGAGAGAATGGTCACGGCTGTAAACACTGCTTCTTTACCCATAAGTAGAATTTCTGTGTTCCTGCATCATGATATGTCAACTTATTAACTTGTGCAGAGCTAGAAACTAGAAAAACTTTTATGTTAAATTAACTTCAACAGTTCTCCACGTTAGTATATCATCTGAGGCATCAAAAGAAGAAGTGTTCTAATACCACAAATCTGTAAGGATAGGAAAGCCAGCATTGCAGAAAAGAGACTATTCTAATCACTTGCTAGCTAAATCGTTTTTTTCATCAGTTCCTCAGAAGTGGCAGAATGAATTCTAGATGCAGATCACCATGTAATCTTCTCTAGTTGCATCTTCAATCATTTTCTTTTCCAGATCTGAACAATTGTTTGAAATACCAGTAATTCTAATTTCTTAGAGGGGACTTATGTCTCACCCAGTTGTTTTTCTAACTACAGTACTAATCCAAATTACAAGTGAGACCTGATCAAAATTTCCTGGACTAGATGTGCCCTTCTGATCTTTTTGGCTCATCCAATCTAGCTCTATATGGAAGTTGGAACTAAGTAAGGCATCATGTTTCCTAAAGAAGCTAAACTGCTAAGAGGAACGTGATTCATACAAAATTCACAAAAAGAATAAAAATATGGTACTTCAATGGTCATGTTGCAGGTGCTAATGAACATTTCTGCCCAGAGAACCTAAAAGTTAGTAGGTGCCTATTTCATTATGTGAAGCTTGTGGTGGCTCAAAGATACATGAGAAGGCGGCAGAATTTTTCCAAGGAAATTCAACATAACTTCAGCATGTCACGGCTAATCAACACACATCAAGTGAATCTTTACAAAAAAAAAAAGAAAAAAAAATGAATCTTACTTGTATTCTTTTCTGATAGAAGTAAAAGCAGCTATTATGTGCTTGCAGATTTCTGTGAGAGAGCTTCCTTTCACCATCTCTTCAAAATCATCATTTTTAGCAGAAGAATCCACTGATACTGACAAATAAGCCTACAAGAGGATGAAATACTTATCCTAGTGAGAAAAAGATCAAAATGATTATCTATAACTGAACTCAAAGATCTTTTTGCAGCATCTTATCGAAATTCTGCGAGGGAAAGAACTATCCAAGGAATCAAATTGGATATCCTAGAAGTAAACAATTTTTTTTGCGAGGATTAATCACCAAAAAGGCATGCGCAAGAAGCAGCTGAGCAACATCCATTCCAATTTTCTTGATGATATTTTTTGAGCTCCTGCTGTTTGAGAAGCACTTTAAAACACCTTCAAATGTGGAATCATTCACCAGACTATTTGATCTCCTAGTACGAACAGGAAACTGCAACATTAAGTACATTAAAGTGGTATTAAATTCTCAAAATCTTATAGCTTGTAACCTCTGTATTAAAGCAGGCAACATCAAACAAAGAAGGTGAGAAAACCAAATAGAGCAATTTTTTTGATAGAGGACAACTCAACTAATATAGGGTACAGGAAAACAACCAACAGAACCAAAAATAAAATAAAATTGGGGCATAGATCTTTTGGAATTCCTGAAAAGGAAATGCAAACTAGTAATTTGCTCAAAATGTTTAAGTTGTCAAAACAAAGGACATTTGTAATGCTCCAAGGAACTTGCTCGTACACCATTCCCCATCTAGGAGGTTTGGAAAATTAATGCTCCAGATTTTCCTAATTCCCAATATAAATTTTCCATAAAGCATCTAGGGTCCAACCTAAATCCATACTTCTTGAATATGATTGAATTGAAAGCAAAAGCTCCTGGGTATCAAAGCACCAAGCAACAGAGGGTTCCACAATCATGCCTAGTACTTCAACAATGCATTGACCAGAGTCTAGAAATCTGTAGGGAATTCATGATTAAATTCAAAAGGAGATTGGCAGGGGGACTAGTTAAAAGTAAATAGTTATCTTTTATGATAAGTCTGGTTAAAGGTAATATCTTGACAAATATTTTCCTATGCATGCATGGACAACTTTGCATTTCTGCCATCAAAAACAAAATGAAGAGACCAGCACAACATAGCCTAAAAGAGAACAAATGGTAAGTTGTATTTAGTAAGTACATGGAATACTAGAATAAGCAAGGACTCATTTGATGTATGTCAATGTCTCGAATAAAAGAGTCTGATGGTCAATATCTACAGAGGACTCCACAAGTAAAACTTATTTGAATGTATACAACATTAGACAGCTTCAAAGATCCAAGAAAATAACACAGATCGATGCATAATAAAACAGAACGACAATAACGAAATATTAAGCTTCATAATGAAAATATTTTCAATAAGCTAAAACAAAGCCCCGGTCCTTGTATCTAGCCTATATTCGGTGAATTAAGTGAAGATACTTCCGCTGTCGGTTTAAAAATCAGTTAATATATGGCACGATGATAGAAGAACGCATTTACCTTAGGAGTGTACTTCTGAAAGTGCTGCATGATTATTTTTAGCTTCCACCAAGGGTCATCAAAGACCTGCAGAAAATTATTTGACCATATTATGCAGCATTCTCCTTGACAAGCAAGATACATCAGAATGATAAAGAAACATGTAGGGTAAAATGTTAACATCGTCCCAATAAAAACATAAGTTTCATCTCATTATCCTACTTAAGAGGAAAGGACATTACCTGAAAAAAGGGGGAGAGCATATCAGAATTGTAAGCGAGTTCATCCAAAATGATCTCTGCAGCAGGTGTTCTGCACTATCTCTGATATCAATTGGATTTCTCAATCTGATGTTTTTATTTAAAGTAAAATAATTCATTCAACAAAATACCTCACACCATCAGCTCTGGTGGTACAGCCTTGAACATCTGCCACATTACGTGATGTATCCAGGTCCATCATCTAATTGTGAAACAAAGTCACAGTTAGAATTGGTCAAACGTATATTTTAAAGAGTAATAGCTCAGGAATCCACCATTCTCAGGAGATTCTTCAGATAGATACAAGTAGACCGTTTGAGTTCAGGTAAAGCCAGTGCAAAAGCAGCAATGCAATTATGTGATATCTCGTTTGAAGGAGGTGCCACTGAATCCACATCAGAGGACTCAGATTTATCATGTAAGTCAGAGAACACATCACATATAACTGACAGGCAGTCCTTGACTAAGCTTCTATAGATTATTTTTCTTGACCCCTGAACAATGAGAGGAAGACAAATAAGAAGTGGGATCCTAAGCATACCTCAGTAGACTCACACTTCTAAGTAGCAGTATTACAGACAAATAATATGGTGATATTTGAAAATGAAAACACACCAGAAGCATGCTGAGCAATGAATCCCGCAAAAGGGTCGAACTCATCTTTTCTGCAAGATGAACCTTTTAATGATGGTTTCGAGAAGATCTCTTAAGGTGCATGACACTAGAAGAAAACAAGAATCCTCTGAAAATTATTACCTTTGAATGCTTTGATACGAGGCACAAAGTCTCCTTCAAGCACACTGACAAGATAGTGAAGTAGTAGCATCTTCCTTAATATCTGCAATAGGTGTTGTCAGACTATTTGATGAAGATACAAAGGCAGGATAATTCTTCAATGATGACACTATGCACAAATCACAAGACAACTGGCTGACAAAGATATAAATACAAAATTGACCTGTGAATTATCTTATTACTATTAAAGAAAAAATTACAAAATCGACTCATAAAATTATCTTATTAGTCAAGATTGTCAGAGGGCTGTTCAATTACATGTACATCCACAAAGGAATTTGATATGTCAATACATTCAGAGTTTAACGCTCAATTAAAAATGCACACTGGACAAGGATGGTCATAAGCTAACTGCACATTCTAGCACTTGGTTAATCATTAAATCCTCACCCCGAGATACTGCTCTAACGAAAACATGTGAAAGGCAAATAACTTACATACTTCTTATGCCCAAGGAAATCACTACATCTTCTCATAAATCAAGGAAATTCTGAAAATGACAATATGGGCCAAAAGAACTCGGTCACCTGACTAATAGCCTGTTAGGCCAAGCTTCGGGAGTACCAAAAGTGCTTCTTTTTTCAAAATAAACAAAAATGCCTATTTTAGAGAGTTGAGGTGTTTGGCCAAGCTTTTAGGAAAAAAATTGTGTTTTTGATAAGTAACAAAAGTTTTATACAAGCTAAAAAGCACTTTTGGAACATTGACTAATTACAAATTACTACTCTAATATTAGCAATAGTGTTTTTGAAATTCATTAGCTAAACACAAACTGCTACTCCATAAAAGTACTTCTGACAAAAAATCACTTCTCCAAATATGTAAATGGTAGAAGCTTGGCCAAACAACTATTAAGTATAGCTGAAATTGTCATGTCTACTGATATATGAGCTGATACGCTATGATAATAAAGGAATAACATATAATACTGTGAGGCATAGAAATCAAAAGAAAGCTTCAATATGGTGACTGACCTTTGTTTCTAATGCTTTTGACCTCTGGTTGATCATTTTCCCAAGTTCTTGTATTAGTGAATGAAAGCCCTAAAATCACCAGAAACATTAATGCTACCAAAATACATGTGAGAGGAATAATAAAGTTCAGTAAAATACACATAGGAAATTGGTGTAAATGTGTGATGTAGCCATCACATACAGTTGTCTGTCTTACCAAGGGGTCAATTGATCCACTTGAACCTTTATTTATTTCATTGTCCCTATCCAATCCTAGAGTAAATGGACACCAGTCCTGACATAGAGTACCCGATCATTATTGAAGTTAATATTGAGAAAACAACTGCGTGTGTGAACAACTGTGTCTTCATCTGTGAGAGGATGGAGATACCTCTTCAACTTCAACAGGTTCATTGAGAATGGTTGGTGGCAGACATGATGCTTGCTCCTCCATTTTGGGCAAGCACACCCTAGGAAATCGCTAAATTCAAAAGAAAATCCATCCCAAGTAAGAAAGTCAAATGCAGCAGTAATAATATAAAAAGTTAAACCTAAGGAATAAGGCAAGCTCTTACCTTGTCCAACTCATTTAGAAGTTGATAACTTCCCATTATTAGCTCAAGTGAAGTCTCTTCCTTCAAAATTTGGAAAATTGCTTCACGCATCGTGCTGTTCCAGCATATCCGTGATATCAGATAATAGGAACCTTATGTGGTAACTTTTTTTATACATTATGTGGTAACTTGAAAGCTAAACTGACACACATTTATGATGGGGGCAGTGTTATGAAAGGTGCTCGCCTCTCGCTAAAGGCGATGAGGTGAGGCGAGGCGATGCCTCGTCGCCTTTTACTGGTGAGGCATGGCGAGTCCAGAATGGCGATGCAGCGAGACGACAAGGCGTCATCTTTTTATTTTATTTTTTCAAAAAAGATCTGATTTAATAATTAGAAGGAAATATTAGGGTTAATTTGGTGTTATTGCAAACTTAAGACTTCTCTCCTTGCACCTTCGCGACCCTCTCTTCTCCAGTTCTCCTCCCTCACTACTTCGCCACTCTCTTCTCCAGTTCTCCTCCCTCACTACTTCGCGACTTTCTTCTTCTCTTCTCCAGTTCTCCTCACTACTCACGACGAGACCTCAGCTACTCAGCAGGTATGGTTTTAGATAAAAAAAAAAAATCTTCTCTTCTTCTGTCATATGCAGAAGAAGAAGATCAGACTTTGTTGTTTACTCTGTTTTTTTATTTTGAAGCCACTGCATTTCTGCAATCTGCCTACATTTTTAAAAATAAATAAATCAATTCTTCTATATTTATTTCTACCCTACTCAATTTACTTTTATACTAAATAACATAGTATTTGCTAATATATGTTATTTGCTATTGAGATTTCGGATATTTATATATGCGATTAAATATTTTAAGTTTTTGGTATTAATTAGAGCCTCAATTCAAAAAGGCAACCGCCTAACCGCTCGCAACTATGTGTGTGTATATATATATATATATATATGTGTGTGTGTGTGTGTGTATATATATATATGTATGGAAAATCATATATATAATACGCTTGCCACCCATCAAACATAATTGCCAACGGTGCAATTGCAAAAGGCGCAACGTAGTACGTGAGGGGTTGAGGGTTCGAATCCTCGTTACAGTGCTTCAACTCTTCCATTCTTTTTTTGTTCTCCTCTTCTTTTTCATTATTATGTGCGGGGTTTAGTTTTTTTTCCATTAGTTCTTTATTTGTTATTAATTATTTATCATATTAGGAGTAACTATATTTTGCTTTTTCTAAATTATTCTTATTTACTTTCTCTTTCACTAAGTATTAATGATTCATACGAATGTCATGTGTGATTCTATATTATTTAAAGATTAATTTAGCGTCTCATAAATATTAATAAGAATATATTTAGAGAATAAGGTCTCATTCTTTTTTTAAAAAAAAAAAATTATGTCGGTATATCTTAAGTAGTAGAATATCTAAAAGAAAACACTACTGAATATTCATATTTGATCAATTTGTTTATAAAAATTGAAAAGAAAAACAAAATAACTCGAAGTATGGTCTAAAATTAAAGGAACCGACCCGTATATCATTTAGACAATATGACACCCGCAACCTTCGAATTCTAATCCGCCTCTAATGCCAACTACATTGCAAGTTTGCAACAATGGTTTCTTCTTTGCTTTTTCTTTTTGACGAGTAAGCAAAAGGTTATATTGCCACAAAACTGAACAAAGATGCATCAAAATATGTTCCCCCAATGATCATAGTACCATGTATATACTTATACAAGCAACAAAAAAGGCAAAAGTCATAGACAAAAAGATGTTTTCACAATCATTTATACAAAGGGAGAAGTTCTATGCAATCCGTGAGCTTACAGAAAAACAACCATTTAAGACTGGAATGTAAGTTCATGCAAAATTGGTAGAGTACATTCTTTCCTTATTAGTAGACAAAGAGAGAGAGACTATATATCAACCAATAGATGTAATAAGAAACTCTGCATTAATAAAGTGAATTGACTAAATAAAAGACTTGCAACAACAAACCACATTAACAATTATTATGTATTTCTTATGACAAAAGAAAGAATAATAATTAGAAAATAGAAAGGGGAAAAGGACAAGCTGAGTTAAAGCTTCAGTAGCTGGACACAGAAGTAAAAGGTATCATCTTTTATGATTCTAAAACAATGTGTGCAAATGAGTATATACCAACAACTTCTGTAACACCCTGCAAAGGAACATAATACTGAACCAATCAAAGATGGGAAGTAAAAGCAAACAGACCAGACATACAGGAGGACACTACTTCTAGGGATAACTGAGACCTAAGGAATTTGTGTAGTTAGTTGTTCTTCATTTGCAATTGCCAATTAACAAGGTTTGGACTCCATTTTTCCTCAAAATCATGATACAGCAACAATATCAAGTACACATACCAATCAACCAAAGCCGCTAGATACTCTCCACTATCCGTGCAATTCTCCAAACACACACACACACACATACGCAGTGTGTGTATGCATCTATATAGTTCAGTTTATATATGAATTTACAGAAAATCATTATCATACAACATCAGCCATTACAAACAGAGAAAAAGAGGGTAAAATACCTAGTAGGCGGTGTTCCATTTTCTGGTAGCAATGAAGCAGATCGAACAGCTTCTAGAAAAGCAAGACCTGCGAGATTTTTTCAATGTATCAATCGAAGAAGAAAACAGGTAAACAAATTATAGAACAAAAGAAGAAAGAAACTTAAAGCGTACTGTCGTCGTGGCGGTGGTGAGAATCTCTATTGAAACCAGAAGTATCGAGAATTGCCATTGTGTTCTCTTCAATTCCTCCATTGTTGCTTTCTCCTCTCTTTCGCTTTTCCATGGTGCTTCCTCCTCCCTTTCGCTTTTCCATGGTGCTTCCTCCTCCCTTTCGCTTTCCCATGTTGCTTCGATTTTCAAAACCCTAGAAAAAAAAACGACTCACGCACTCCTGATGCCTCTATGGTTTTTTTCCCGCCACCGTGATGCTGTGATTCAGAATTTATCACTTACAATCATTTAATAAGTCTTGAGAATAGAAAAGATAATAAGTCTGAGAAAAATTAATTTTAAAAAAAATATATTAAAAAGAAATAATTTTACAAAAAAAAAGTATAGAATTTTTTTTTAAAAAAAAGTATTCCAATGCCGGGACTAACACGGCTCTTTCGGGTGAAAAATTATCCTGACCAACTAGACTACAACGGATTTATAATATTAAATGGTATATGGGCGTATTTGATAATTTTACTTCTGTTGTTCTATAATAAGGGTTTTAAGGCTTCATTTGTTTGTATTTAATAGAGGTCTGAATCTTAATTATTTAGATTCATCTCATTAACTACATTTGGTTTTTAAGTTTTAATCTGAATCATCAGATTCAGTGCTCATTTGTTTTATTTTTTAAAAAATCTCTTAATTGGTCTGAAGAAGTCTGAACGAATCAAATCAGTAGGAGCTTAACAATATTCAGAATCATTTGATAAGTTATCAAACAATAAATTATAACTTTTCTGCTTTGGGCGTGCCTGTTTATCTCATAACTAAAAAATTTCTTTCTCATTTTTTCTCAATCAAACACCATTATTTTCAAATGGTAATTTTTCATAAATCCTTTCAACTATTCTTAAAATCCCCCCTAAACTTGGCACGAAAACTCGCTTTAGTACTTAAACTACATGGGTAATTATTTATCCCCTAATCTCTTTTCAAGTGAATTAAAATATACCTTAATATAATAATACCAGTCTCACAATGGCAAGTGCATTTCACACGCGCCATGTCATCGATACGTCAGCCACACATCAGCGTCACATCATTGCCACATCAGAATTCCATTCCACATATTTAAATTTGATTGTTAATTCTTTTTTTGTTTCTTTTTATTTACTCACAATTTTAGAAAGTAAAAAAAAATCTCAAAAATAAGAATTAATATAAGAAAAGAAACCAATTGAAAGAGATTCAAAATCTTAAAACCAATCTCACAAGAACACTCAATTTTTAAGAAACAAAATTAAAACAAATAAATAATAACTACTAAAAATTTAATTTGAAATGAAAATTTGTAAATTTCATTGAAAATAGCTTCAAGTTCATCACATTCAAACCTTGCCATAAATGCTAATATTAATTTGAAGCAAGAACAAATTGATGACTTTCCAATTTTTTCTTGTTCATCACATTTTTTGAATTTATTAATAGAAATTAAAGGAAGTGAGGGTGGGATGGATCTGTCTTGAAGGAGAAAAAATATGAAAAGTATAACAAAGAAAAAGAAGAAGAAGAAAAGTGTGAAGCACCGACATTGGAAGACAAATAAAGAGGGTAGGAATGGGGGTTCGTTGGGGGTGGAGGGTGTCGAAGAAGAAGAAAGGGTAGTGCAAGTGGTGGATGAGGGCGGGAGGGGTGAATTGGGTGTGAGGAAGATGAAAGGACGGGAGGTGGGGGTGGGGGTGGGGGTACTAAAGGTTGGGGGTGGTAGGGTATGAAGAAGATGAAGAAAAAAAAATATTATTGGATAAAATGAAAATAATTGGGGTCTACTCATTCTTTTTTTTCTTATTTTTTAATTTTTACGCGTCTCAATTTTTTTGATTTGCCATGTCAGCAATTTGAATGTATTTTAATTCACTTGAAAAGAGATTAGAGGGGTAAATAATTATTCGTCTCAATAATTATCCATGTAAATAATTATCTACATGGATTTCTTCAGAAATAACATAAAGCAAATTATATGTGTTGCATTAATAAGCGAATGGACAGATAATGTTAGCTAAGCGTTACAAGTTACAACTACTTGCATGACTTGGTGATTTTGTTAATAGTCAATGATAGTGTTGATAAATCTGTAATCACAAATTTTAATAAATTTTGAATTATATGCTTCCACTATGACCAATTATATAGTAGTTTGTTGTAGACACGCTATGAGCCATATTGAAAGACCAGCTGGGCCATTAATCTTGTTCAAGGTTGGCTGAAAAATTTATGACATGTACCACCGCTTATTAATTGTCACATGACAATTGTTTTGAAATCAAGGGCTTCTTTACCCAACTAATTACGGATAAAGCCTTCTACTTTGCTGTCATTTCTGTTTTGGCAGGGGAGAAGAGATAGGGAAGGAGATTGTTTCTTCGTTCATATTTACTTGTCACTCATATTAAATATATTTTTTTTATTTTATTTTTGAGTGATGTTATTAAAATTAATTATCTCATTTTATTTATCTAAGTTAAAAAATTAAGATAGAATGGACTACTTTTTTCTTCTTTTATCCTTACTATATAATAATTCTTTTCAAAATTAGAAACAAGTTCATAAGTTTTTTAAAAAATAAATCTTAAGGGGTAAATTATGTTTTTTTATATTTATGATTTCCTAAGGGTTGTGTAAAGGATAAACAGTAGACAACTAATATGGGACGGAGGAATCGAAGTACTTGTCATTTTAGCAAAATTTAAAAAGTTTTATATGTATTAATTTTTCGTACTACCCCTTACTATTAAACAACTACATAAAATAGTACCAGTAGTCAAATTTAGAGTTACAAAATATCATTATTAAGGTACTTTAATAAAATACACCTCTAATCATATTGATATTTTTGTAAGGGGCATATGTTAAGTCAATATGAGTCGAGTAAATATGAAACGAAGATAGTTATTGAGATTAAAGGGGTGTTAAAAAATAAAAAGTTTGTGATGTTACATGCAAACCATAATGTTATAAAGTCAATCTTCCTTAGTGTGTGAAATTGAACGGAAATATCCGAAATTAGCATATTGCTCATGTATGTCAACCAGTTAATTTGCCATATGAATCATACAAACGTCTTATGCCAGCTAATTAATTAATCGACCTAACAATATTTAAGTTTTTTTTTTTTAACTCTATTTAAGGACGGGTATAGGTAGTTCACTTTTCTTCCCTACACAACTTACATATTTTACGTACTCTATCGTTGAATTAAGTGTGTGAAAATGATGAGGCTTCTGATTGTTCTGTTTTTGGGTTTGGTGGCGTTACATGATCATAATGGTGTAGTACAAGGCATTGAATTAGCTGTGTTGAGGAAATTGGCAGCCAAAAACAATGTAACATGTTTGTTGGTGTTTGGAGATTCAAGTGTAGATCCTGGAAATAACAACCATCTTTCTACTATAAACAAGGCTAATTACTTGCCTTATGGGATGGACCTCAACTCTCAACCTACTGGCAGGTTCTCTAATGGAAAACTTGCCACAGATTTCATTGGTAATTACTTACTCAATTTTGCTACTATACTATTCCATCTCTTCGCGATAAATTTCGTAGTTAATTTTTTTTTATATTTATTAATAGTGAATCAATTCTGTTTCTTCTTTCTATTTTTCCTACAAATTTGTAAAATATTGATACTAGATCACCCTATTGTTTTTTTTTTGTGATTGTTATGCTTCACTCATGAACAATAATGTGACTCCACTATGGAAATCTTCACTGATTATTTTTCAATCTCAAATATATTATTGTCCACTAACAACTTTTTTTAACCGTAAAAAAGTTAAAAAATGATTTTATTAATATTAATCAGTTGAACAAAAAGAGTGTGTGAAATAAAATAATGGTTTTGCAGCGGAGGCACTTGGTTACGTAAACATGACCAGAGCGTTTCTAGACCCACAAATAAACAAGGTGGATATGCTACACGGCATTAGTTTTGCTTCAGCTGGCTCTGGTTATGATGATCTCACTGCCAATTTCTCGGTACGTTCTTTTTATTAAATAATTTTTTAACATCTTGGTACGAGCTAGCTTCCAACTTTTTTGCTCTATTAATGACTAGAACCTTCAACCTTAAAGTTGATTTGAGAAATCTTAATATCTCAATTGATCAATTCCTCACCGAGTGATCCGCTTCACCTAACCTCCAATTTTTTTTTAAAAAAAAGTAGTCTGTTCATTTTTGCTTAACTTTTTGGCCTTATTTGTTGTTGTTTTTTCTTCTGAAAAATCAGAATGCAATGACACTAGCGAAGCAAAGGGAGTATTTGAGGCACTATGAAATCCACTTGAGCCAAATGGTGGGAGTTGATAAAGCAAGAGAAACTATGAAAAATGCACTATATTTATTAAGTATGGGCACTAATGACTTCCTACAAAATTACTTTCTGGAAGTTATACGTTCTATGCAATACACAGTGGAACAGTATCAGAACTTGTTGATCCGTTCCTTGTTTACTCACGTCAAGGTCCAACCCCTCTCTCTCTTTTTTTTTAATCGATGTCTGACTTGTTATCTCAACTCTTCCACCAGATACTATTATTTGTTCATCAACATAAGTATAAAGTAATTTATAATTCAATCTATCAAAATTTAGATGTTTCATTGACCGTTGGACCATAGTCTCGGATACAATTACATGCATTATTTTCCCTTTTCTAAATTATTATTTTTTTAGTAAAAAGATCCACCATTGTTGGGGTAGGATCCAAAACCAATTCAATTTATATGCAACCAAACTTGTTGTCTGTTGATATTCTATTTGAAGTAATGAAGTAATTAAATTAAGCAAAGTTTGGTTGGTGGAATTAAAATGACTTTACGTACATACGTTACCTGTTCCAGCTGCCTAGTCCCACTAAAGATTCAAAGCGTGGGGTACGTACGTAAGGCATAGAAAAATAGATTTACGGTACTTGCCCTTTCAATTCATTTTTAATTAAACTTTTACCAAAATATAATTTAACATATTTGCCCCCTTAGAGTTACCTACACACTTATTATAAATTAATACTTACGAATTTAAGTTATGTAAATTGACAGTAAAATTTTCTATTTTCGACAGATTATTCATAGTCGAGGAGCAAGAAGATTGGCAGTGGTTGGAGTTCCTCCTCTTGGGTGTGAACCACTTATTAGAACCATTCGAGATGATGAAACCAAATGCGATGATGATTTGAACAAAGTTGCTTTTTCTTTCAATCTCAAAATCAAAAGAGAATTGCAAGCACTTAAAAGATTATTTGGCATTAAAGTTGCCTACATTGATATTTATAGCATCATTCTGGAAGCTGTCCAAAATCCCCAAAAATTCGGTAAGAAATCTATGTTTATTGTTCTCTGTCAGACGTGACAATATATATCATTAAATCATTTTTACTAGATACTAAAAATTGTGAAAGAAAAACTTAGTAATAATTGAGTTAGGTCTTGATCCACTCAAGTAATTTTTGGACGGATCAATAACCCATCAATTTATTAACTCAACTTATTTTGATCTGTCTAAATTCAGCTCAATCCACTCATTTGTCACATTTACTCTTTGTATCCCAAAAAATACGTTGCATTCATTATTATCACACATATATTATGATATTTGATAAGTAAACTAAAAAAATTAATCGTATTTCATATGGATATTATATATGTTGGTAATGAATTATAAATATAATGGAACAGGTTTTACAGAGACAAGTAAGGGGTGTTGTGGGACAGGAACAGTAGAGTACGGAGAGAGTTGTAAGGGGTTGAAAACTTGTGGTGATCGAACAAAGTTTGTGTTCTGGGATGCTGTTCATCCTTCTGAGAAAATGCATAAGATTATGGCTAATGAAGCTCTTAAAGCTATTAATGTTGATTTACTAGACTAATAATCATCTTTTTTTTCTTTTTAATCATTTTGTTAATTATTGTTACAATGGTTTCCTACCAATAGTTTGTATTCATATATTCCTTTTTTTTAAATGTGTACTTTTTAGTGTCTTTACTTATGACGGCTTATGCATCAGTATCAATTTGATTTTGATTTGAGTTTTATTATATTTATTAATTTCTATGGATTATAATCTTTATTCGATCATTCAGAATTTTAAGTTTCAAACTTGAAATAATATATTAAAAGATATAGATTCTTAAAAATTATATCAAAGTAAATATGTTTATGTATAAAATAAATTTTGAAATTATCAATGTAATGTCGAGTTGGTTTGGTCTCAGATTTTGATTTTTTTTGTTAAAATCAAATTAACCCAAATATGCTCGAATTTTTTTTCAATACCAAAATCAAATCAAACTACTAGTCAAATTTTTTTCGATTTGACTCAATTCGTTTTTGTACATCCGTACCGCCTCCATAATAATCATATAATCATGAAATTGTTGTAGTATCATTTATTCAGAATAGTAAATCAAAATTTCAATTCACACCTCACTTAAATCCAGGAGAATATATTTCATAAACAACAAAATCCAATTAATCATCAAACACATCTACCCCAACCCCCACAACAATATACTTTTTATTTTATTTTATAATTTAAGCATAACATCAACGGTGGGACGCAAGGAATTGAACAAATTATAATACGTAGCTTGAGTTGGATGGACTGCGTCCCAGAAAATATATTCCGAAGCATTTATGCAGACAAGTGAATTTGGATTGCACAAAAGTGCAAGCTCGAAAAGCCCAGTTCCACAACAACCAGAGTAGACGTTATTAAAACCTATAAAAAAATAATAAGATACATACATTTATTAATTAATCAAAAAAACAATTTACTCAAACAAACAAAAAAAAAACAACTAAAATTTGGTCACTCACCATACTTGTTGGGATTTTGTACCATGTCATATAAAGGATTGTACACATCAGCATATATTATTTTTGTGCCATAAGTATTCATATTTTTTAACATATTTTGGAGAAGCTGATTATACTCTTTTCCTACTTCGGAATATGAATCAATACATTGACGTGGTTGCAATGGGCTGCCGGCCGTTTTCATGGTGATCACCACCGGTAAACACCCCATCGGCGGTAACCCTACTATTCCGATGACTCGAGCTCCCTCAGCCATTAAATCCTAAATCAATTTAACACAACGATATGATGCATCATAATAATTTAATGTGGAGTGATATAATGCAGACACTAAAATCATAATATGTTTCAGTTGAGAATCTGAACACATGACAAAGCATGACAAAGTGTTATGTGAGTTTTAATAATTAACGCTTTAATATGTGTGAGTAACATATACTTGTTATAAAAATGATTTATAAGTAATTAGATTGTTAAAATATATTTTTCATATAGTGAGTATATATAGAACATAATGTATTTTTTAAAAAATTAGTTGAAAGAGACATTACCTTGAGAAATTGTTGAGTTAGTTGTAGCAGAAACTGCTGGTAGTCAGGGATTGTGTAAGAATGTCTTCTCAATTGGGTGTTAAAATAATTGATAACAAAATCATTTGTGCCAGCACTTATAAGGAACATTGCTTTGCTTATTAACAATTTTGTTTTTTCTTCCCCAGTCTCATTTTCAACTCTTATTTTGTACTCTTTAAAATATTCTAGCTGCTGTTCCAATGGAATTACGCCCTGCCACAAATATATATAAATTTGTCAATATAAATTTATGGACTAATAGAAGTCTTAATTTGCAAATAGTAAAACAAATTTCGAGAATCATTTTATTCATTGTTGAATTTTCTTTGATGAATTTCGTTATTTGAATTTCAAGTTATATCAGTGTGCAACATAACTACTGCTATGTGTTTACCAATGTCAAATTAGTATTTTGTAGGAAAAAGAACAGCTTAATTATATTAACTGCTAAAGTTCACATTCAAAATTGTAACGCCTGGAAAATATATAGTAAAACCATATTACAGTTTTCTACTAGATTCATTAATGTTACATAAAAAGCAAGAACTAATATAAATTAAAACTGATCTTTTACATTTATATTTGTTGATGTATTTAATAGACCTCACTCAAAAGCTACTTAAAATCTATTTATTTTACTCGTTTTTTATACTAAAAATAGATGTTTTATTTAACCTGACCATTATAGTAAACTAAGAAAATTTTATTGAACTTTTTCCCATACTAGTCTTCTATCCTTAGTATTTACTAAGGTAAAAAATACGGCTCTAATAAAAAAAATTATTTAAAATGTGTGATAGAGCAATTTGCTTAAGAAAGAAAAATCCGGTGCATAGTGTGTGTATTTTGCACTAATTAGTTTGTACTAGTTGTACATTTTGTCTAATCATTATGCACAATTTTGATTACCCCTGTTATAAATTTAAATTTGATCATAAATTTAAGTTCGAATGATTTTAACTTTTATAGACTGATCGAATAACTATCAGTTGGTCATCTAAACTAGTGTAATAAATTGATATGAATTAATATTATATTGTAGAATTTATAATTCTCGATACGATCAGTATATATAAGTCAAGTAAATCACGATAATGTAAAATTTATTGAAAGAGAGATACGCTTATTTGAGCGGTGAGAGGGTCTAAGCCAGAGCCACCGGAGGCGAAACTAACGCCAGTCATCAGCTCCTCCAAGCTAAGTATTGGATCCAAATATGGTGGTACGAATTCTTTGAGTCCTATATATGAAGCTGTTCCAAACAACACAAAAACAACATGGTTACATTATTAAAGACAAAAGAACTTTTTTTTTAAAAAAAAAACCAACATTTTTGTTTATTTGTTCTTTCTTTTCTTTCTAGTGACCCTTTTAAACATTTTATCTGTCACACTTTTATTTTTTTCTAGTCTGTTCAAAATAGAATGTCACACTTATATAACGTTAAAATTCTCATCTGATTAATTTACAAGCACAATAATAACTTGTTTTAAATTTGGTATTTAATCAGATATCACATAAATTGAGACAGAAGGATAACAGCTTAGAATATATATACCCGTCATATCAGTGACAAGGCGGCCATTGGTGAATCTTCCTGTGGGAATGTGGTTGACAAAGTCCCTTCCATAGGGAGGAAAATTGCTCTTTGTAACAGTGGGTCTACAGTTGTTGTTGCCAGGGTCAACTGTGGAGTCTCCAAAGACAAAGATAGCTGAAATGGTATTATTGAAGGGCTTAATTAGCACATTCTTTTTTGTTAATGTTCCAGTTTCACCTTTAATGTTACTACTGATGATACTGATGAAAATAAGGAATAACAACATTGGAGAATATCGAAGAAACATGACATGACAAGAACATCTCATTTTGACAAATTAAAGAGGTGACACAAATTGGACTTTGAGTGGAAATGTGTGTGTAATATATACTTATTTTGTGTAGGTGCAGTAATTACAATGGACCTTTTTTTTTTTTTTTTAACCATTGATGCATAATTAACTTTACGTTAAAGAAGTCTAAAGGCATGTTGAAGTATTGCATATCCAATGGGTTAGAGTCAAGTCCAGTATTGGTTCTTTCGAGAAAAACTTAGCTTGTAGATGTATTACAATTAAAGAGATTTGACATATAATAAAATTGATGTTTGTGAATTTAACGTTTTAAATTTGTATTGAAAAAAGATAATTAAACAGAATATGTATGACGTATTTAAAATTTATCAAGAACATGTTTCTAAATAAAAATATATAAAAGTCAATATTATTATGTTATCATTATACTCTGCCTAACTTATTTTTAAATTTTATTTTATTTGTTGTTTTCGTTACATTATATTATCATATTATTGCTATAATTCTCTTCTCCTTTATTTTTTGCTTTGACTTCTTTACTGAAAAATTCTCTGACATCCTTTTATTTTTGGGGGAAATTCAGGAATAGATTCAATCAAATATGCATATTGTAGACGACATATACAAGAAACTAAATGCCCGTTCGAATAGGAATATTTATTTTTCACTCTTTTATTTTTAAAAAAAAGATTATTATAGGAAATTATTTAAAATTGACTAGCTAAAATAAAAAATAATAGGCCAGATAGGTAAAATTAGGAGGATAGATCTTGTGACCTTTGCCATATTCAACCCCCTCATTACCCGTTTGACCATAGATTTTTCAAGTAGAATTTGGGATAATTTTGACAAATAATGTTTGTCCATGCAATTTATCATTAATTAACAAAAATTTTGGCAAATAATTCAAATTACCAATTATTAGGGGAAAAAAAACTAGTATTTAGATCAAATCTCATTATTTGGGAGCTTTTAAGAATTTAAATTCTACATCAAACTTTTATCTTTTACATCAACACCCTCTAAAGAAGTTTGCGCTATATTTTTTACGTGAACACCAAATAGTGATTGACATATTCTATGAAAATAATGATATGATATTGATAAAAATGACAAACAATCAAATCATGTAACAAAATCATGGTCTTCGTCTAGCAAGTAAAGCAATTACACATGAAAATAAAATAAGGAGAAAAAAATTATTAATACTATCGAAAGAAAGTTATAAAATGAGTAGTAATAGTGAAAACATTCCTTATCAATTACTTAATATTGAGCTAGCTATTTTATCAATAAAATACATCGAATGTTAACAGCCGCAATAGCATCTTTTCAAAATTTTGCTTTGCCATCAAGTGTTTGGAAATCATTTTCTCTCTTCACTTTACATTTTCACGTCCAAAATAATAATTAACCTAAATATTTTATCATAATATTTATATTGATTAATATATGATTTTTAATCTTAAACAATAATTTGATGATAAATAATTAATATAGAGTATAGCGAAAAAAATTATTCTACTTGATATGTTAAAGATAATAAAAAATAAAAAAAAATATATTTTAAAATACTGAACAAATAAAAATAAATACCCGTCGTTCCAACTCCCTGGGAGAAGCGTGTGGCTTGTTTTCGAGATCCCGTGTTTCATTATCTTTCTTTTGAAGGAAGATGAAGAAGAGGACCAATTAAACAAATAAGTCGGATTTTAAGGGGCGAAATGACGAAGTCGCAAAAATAGGAGAAGTATTGTATAATCCATTCATTGCATGAGTTTGTATAAAATAAATTATGATTATAATTGGACAATATTGAGTACTCTAAACTCAATATATATCTAGGATTGATGCACCTTTGGACATTAAATTCTACCTATACACTTGTATCTACACGATCAAATATTTGAAAAGATAATTATTTCCTTTGTTTTAATTTATTTTCTTTTTAGTTCTTTTTTTTTTTTTTAAATCTTTTCTTTTATAATAACTCTTTAGTTTCAACTTTTACATATTAAAATTAAATGATATTTTAATATTTTTACATATTTTTAATTTAAATTTATAAAATTAAAAAATCTAAGTATATATATATGAAAAAAAGTAGGTTTTGCAGCGGGTCGATAAATGTCCGGAGATGGAGAAATAAATGAGGGATAGAAATAACTAAAAGTTTTATGGTATGTGACATAATATTGAAAAATGAAGAGAGAACATTCAGATAAACATATGAATTTATCACTATTATAATTGTACCCTTTTGCTCTACTTGAACTATCACATATTAAATAAATTTTTTTAAATATTATCTATGCATGCACTAAAACACACCTAATTGAGTAGATTGTAATGATAATAGAACAATTGATAATTGATCTAATCAGCTTCGAGATATGTTTTAACACATAAATGACATGATAGTTCAAGTAGAAGAAAAAGAATAAGCAATAAATAAGGTGTGAAACTCACGAAAGATAATAGCGATTTGTTTTTTACTATTAACTTAAAAATTAAGGAAATACAATTAGAGTTCTAGTACATTGAGCAGGAATGGTTTGAAAAAGAACAGTAAACGTTTAAACCTTTAAAGCCATGGAAATAAAGGCAGTAGGAATAAACTTAAAAAGTTCGTTTCCCACTAAACCGCCAATTAATTTGTATTTTTTAAAGAGTATTTCGCAAGAAATGGCTTTTTTCTGCATACACAAATAATATCTTAATAAGCCAGCAACCCGAACAAATGTCAAAGGTATCTCTAGTTCTTTGAGATTAAGTGAGGAACAGAAACTTTTACCCGCACAGAATATTTACATCGTGAAACTATACTAACATGGTTCGGTGATTTAATGAAGTAATTAGAATATCGTGAAACTATACTAACATGGTTCGGTGATTTAATGAAGTAATTAGAATACATAATAATATAAATAACTATAATTTTAGTATTGTGCAATTTGTAAACTCATGTTATGCATTTATTGATTTGATAAATACGGTAAGTTTTCACCTATTTAAAAGTTTTATGGGGTTATTAAAACCGATTTAGGGATTCAATGTGAACATTCCTTCCTTAACTAAGAAGTTTAAGAAAATTAAATTAAATGTGGACTTTTTGCGATCAAAAAAAGAAAAAAAAATCATCTTGAACAAGTTTTTTTTATATTCTTTACTTGCTTGTTATCTCATTAATCATTTAGTAAAAAAGGGAATTTCACAATAAATAAATATTAAAATATAGCTTTTTCAGCAAACAACACACAAAATGATTAATCATAAGCAAAGCATTCAACAAGAAAATATTAAAAACAGTAAAGTGAACTCCTTTCTTCATGTCTAAATTCTAGTAACATCCTTGAATTTAGCTCAAGTCATAATTTGTAATACAAGTATCCTACTGTCTTCCAATTCATCAATTGGATTAAACCATTTGCTGAGCTGTTATTTAATTCCTAATCATTATTAAACAAGAAGCTAGCCTTGCACATTATAAGATAAGAGTGTTATCTCTTATATTATAAATAGTCCTCAAGTTAATTTAATTTCAACAAATATTTTTTTTTTCATATGAAACATTCTTTAAAGATGACTACTCATCATGTGGAAAATAATAATCAACAACAAGATCAAGTAGCATGTGAAGAGATTCTAGAGAATGTTTGGGCAAACTTCATATCCAAGAATGATCAAAATTCTCAAAAGGTGACAAATGCATATTGTTGTGAACAATATTGGGAACAACTTCCAATTCTTGAAAGATTACCAAGCTTAGGAAGATGGATATCAATGGGAGCTGAAACTTGGGAAGATATTCTTAATGGAATTATTATTCCTCCTCATAACAACGAAAATTCAAACGTAGAATCAACAAGCAAAGATGATGAAGATGTTGTCAACGTTGAGAAGAAGGAGGAGAAGAAGAAGATAGTAATTAATAGTACGCGGCATTATAGAGGGGTAAGAAGGAGGCCATGGGGAAAATACGCGGCTGAGATAAGGGATTCATCAAGAAAAGGAGCTAGGGTTTGGCTAGGGACATTTAATACTGCTGAAGAAGCTGCTATGGCTTATGACAAGGCGGCTTTGAGAATTAGAGGTCCCAAGGCCTATTTAAATTTCCCACATGAAATTGTTGCTCAAGCCATGGGAATATCTAATGGTCCTTATGAAAAAGAATGGACCTTTTCAACATCAAGTCAATATAATTCAAGGAAAAGGGTATCAAGGGATTGGAACATTTATGAAAATTTGGATGAAATCAATCAATTGCCTATGGAGAAGAAAATTATGAGAAGCATGGAGGAGGATCTTTTTAATGACTTGGATATCCTAGAGTTTGAGGATCTTGGAAGTGATTATTTGGATAGTTTATTATCCTCTTTGTAATAGAAGAAACAATAAGTTTTAGACACAAAATATAATTAGGGAGATACAAGGTAAGGGAAATTAAAATTCTTTGGTATTATATATGTATAGGAATTAATTATGGGATGAATCATGATTTTGTATAAAATTATGTGTCACTTGCTTTTAATCACCACCTTTTTTATCTTTCATGTTTCATGAATATATTGAGTTGCAAAATTTATAACATTAAATAAAATATAAAAATCTATAACATAAGCAATGGTGATAGTGAAGGAGCAAATTATACAAAAATTCATTTGTGTAGAAGAAGAAAAATAAGTTTAGAATTTTCGTTGTTTTAAAATAAGAGAAAATCCCTCTCTAGTTATAGATAACAAAGGGTAATTTGAATAAATGTTTGTTGTGCCTTATTGAAAATGTCACAACTATTTGAAAAAGTTGCAATCCTTCAGAAAGGTCACGACTCTTCATTGAACTTACAAGTTTTTCATAAAAGTCATAACATTTCATAATGACACTCACAATTTTTCATAAAAGAAAAGACTAATTTTAAAATAAATAAATTTAAAAAAGTAATATTTTGTGATGGCGCTACGTAAGAGCACCTAAAGTTCTACTTTATTTATATATATAGATGATATAGGAGTATACACTAAATATTTAAGTGGCAATATTTAATGTAAGCAATTCATATATTTCAAAGTATTACAGTAGATTGATTGAATTATTCTTACAACTTTTATACCATTTATCATAGTAATAAAGTGCGAATTCTATAGCTCAAAGGTATATAACGTATGTAATGGAGAGAAGTCCGATTCAATTTTATAAAGGGATACAGACAGATAATTTACTTTGCTAGAATAATCATCTCCCTGCCTTGATTTTATAATAGAAAACTTTTACATATAGACGCTTAAAAATAATCAATTACTCTTTATAGCTATAATTTGATATATAATTTGTAGCTACAATATAGAGGAGAGAGGCGAGCGAGACTGGGAGAGAGAGGAGAGAGGCGAGAGAGAGGGGAAAAGAATGGGAGAAAGGTAAATTGTATATGTATATTGGGTATATAATTGTATATTATACATATGTATTTATATATATGGCAAGAGAGATTGGGAGAGGGAGGAGAGAGGCGAGCATGACTGGGAGAGAGAGGAGAGAGGCGAGCGATATCGAGAGAAGGAGGAGAGAGGCGAGCGAGAGAGGGCAGAGAGTGGGAGAGAGGTGAATTGTATATATGTATATATTTGTATATAACTGTATATTATACATATACATTTGTATAAATGGCATGCGAGATTGGGAGAGGAAGGAGAGAGGTGAGTGAGATTGAGAGAGGGAGGAGAGAGGCTAGCGAGAGAGGGAAGAGAGTGGGAGAGACGTGAATTGTATATGATATAGGTTAAAAAATTATATATTATACATATGTATTTGTATATCCTGGCGAATTATACATATACAAACATGACTAATTATACAAACTCGAAGTCAGTCCACGTAATTAATGTATAATGGTAGTTGCGAATGATAATTATAACAAACTATAGCTATAACAAGTTATTAAATTGTATAAATTTACTTAGCCGCATAATTTTTCCTTTTATAATAACAATTTCCTTTTTATGAATCAGTTTTGGAGGAGGTAAGGTTCTATGCCCCTCTTTTGTATTTTTACTTTTTGAATTCTAATACTCCCACTTTCCCAAATTAATTGATTGTCACTTTAGTCTGGAAATATTACCCTAAAATGATAATTATTTTAAAAAAAGAAATTGATATTATTTCAATTTATTATTTTATCAAATAAGAATAGCATAATAATTATATCATATATTCATTTTTTATCATACATAAAAAGAGATAAATCGATACCTACAATCAGGAGCGGCTCAAACGTATTAATGACCTTAAGCAAAAATTAAATGGAGCCTTAAATTTAAATTGTTAATAACTTATATATAATTTATTTCTTCTAGTTTTCATGTGATAAAATAACTATTCTTATTTTAAATTATTATTCATTAGATATAGTACTCCAAATATGTTAGATTTCTTCTAATTATCCCTTCATTCTTCATGAAATATTTATTTTTTCTACTATTAATATTCAATATTAATTAAAAATAAATAACTTATAACATATTATTATAAAAAATGAGGCCTCTTGAATTTAGAAGTTCAAGACATGTCTTTTTCAAAGACTATTGAGCCACCGTTGACTACAATAGATAGACCAGAGGAGTGGTACTATATATATATGTGTGTTAAGATATATCTATGCCTTACGCCCTTTCCTGCCAACCATTATTATTTTTATATATAAATTTATATTTCGTATTAAAAATAATTATAAATTCAATTAAATTTGCATATAGACAAGAGGCTTGACTTTTATTTCTTGACCAGAAAAACACTTAGCCTTAAAAAAAAATATAAAAATAATATGTATCCTTGATTAAAAGTTGGTAAGTATCGAACGCAAATATTGCAGACTTCATTGATTACGTATAATGTTTTCTCTAGATGGGACGACTGTTGAAATTTATAATTAGAAAAATTTGACGTGCTTATTTTGGTCTTCATGTCTTTATAATATATATATATAGTATTAATTTTCTTTCTTCTCTTTATAGTATAATCGTGTCACAATATTTTTATGATTGGATTTCTATTGTTTTGGAGTAGTTTATAGAACGAAAATTCATCAAGGTGTGCTTATAAAGTACATTTTTAAAAAAAAGTTATCTTTGTTTTTGGAAAGATTTATCTTTTTGTAAAGAATATCCTTTTATATATATAATATATACATATTATACTGTATTAGAATTCCTTTTATTATGTGAAGAGTCTAGAAAAAGTGGAGATGAGATTTAACTTAATTTTGTTTACATACGTCTTTCAACTTTAAATATACACAAATGGATATATGTGTTCTATATGGTCGATTTGTATCCCCATGTGGCATTTTATGCATATTATATTACATAAAATATGTGTCTACTTATTTAAACATAATAAATTTAAATATTTATTTATGCATATTTAAAATTGGAGGGAATAGATATCAATCGTTACACTCTTTTTGAATTATTGTTATCATTATTTCATAATGTATGGTATATTTATATATTATGTCAATGTTATTGTATTAAGAGTACAACATATATTAAGAGCCCGTTTGAATTGACTCAAAAACGTAGTTTTTAAGTTAAAATTAAAAAGTCAAACTAAAATAACTTTTATAAGTCAAAGAAATAAAAATAGTAGTGAGAGAATCTATTTTTGATTTTTAACTTGTTTTAAGTTAGTTTAATTTGACGAATATCAAAAAACTGACTTAAAAATTAAATAACTAACTGTAAAAAGCGAGTGACAGATATGCAAACCCAAGGAAGACGCGAGAGTGTCAAGTACTATTCCTTTGAAGTCTCTATTCTTTGTCTTAAAAAAATAAAACTTCATATTGTAATTTTTTTTATATGGCGGTTACATTGGGGAGTCAAGAGTCAACTTTTTATATAATTACAAAGTCAATAGGCCGATATTGCATCTCAATCCTTTCTTTAAATCCAAGACAAATCTCGTGTCTTTTGACTGCTGACCAATACGCAAAGTGCTCTCACCACTTTTTATCTTTTCTCCATTATACAAATACAGACAGATCAAAAAAATTGATTTCAATTACATTTAAAAATTTTGCAAAATATGAATGCATTTATTATTTTATAGTATTAATCATTAAAAAATACTTTTTTTATTATAAAAACTCATACACTTTAAAAGCACAACTAATATAAGTCTGGTGTTATTATCATTACAGATGGGACTTTGGAATTGTGAGGTGCTTGGCCGGTTACGATATGTTGATTATAACAAAAGATCGATATATTACTCGTAATACAAAAAAAAGAAAAATATTTGCTTTTGATTCGGTAATTAAAGAAATAAGTGACTTGCTTGTTAATTATGCTCAATGAATTGTCTCGATTATGCTCAATGTTTGCTTTTAGATAAAAATGAGCAGGTCAATTGACACACAAGAGATAATTCAACTGGTCTAACTTTAAAATTACTTTCACTTATTTGTTTATCCTTATATTTATATAATAATTACCAAATCAGATTTAAAAAAAATCCTTTTATTTTTCAGGAGTAAAGTAATTTATCAAATTATCATCAAACCGCAAAAAGGATTTGGGTGTACATATAATATTCCGTCTGTTTGAATTTTTAGAAGAAAAAAATAATTAGAAAATAGAATGTGTATATTACAACTTATAAACATACTAAAGTATCCTAAGCAATCTTTTTACATAAGATTATAGCGTGCATCGCTCCAAACAATTCCAAAAGGAAATAAGAAAAAAAGACAAGCACATAATATAAGTACAACAATGAAATTTAAGTAGTTCAGTTGATTTTACTATCAAATATTAAAATACATAGAAATATTCCCTACGTGTCAGCACATTATTATTCGCTTAGAGCGCCAAGAAATTCTCCATGCACAGCTCTGTTTTAACATCTTGATTCGAAATTCTTGATTCAAATACATCTTTAGTTCCACTTGAAACTTCATTTAAACTTGAATTTGAATTATTATTCGTAGTGCAACTATTTGAGCACAAACTTAATTTTTCTACTGAAACAGAATCAGTCACTATTTCAGATGGAAAATTAAGTAGTGCCTTAGCACCTCGCATTCTAAAAGCCGCTCTATCATAAGCTAACGCAGCTTCTTCAGCAGTTTCAAACGTACCTAGCCATACTCTCGCACCATGTCTAGCCGAATCGCGAATTTCCGCAGCGTATTTCCCCCACGGACGACGTCGTACGCCTCTGTATTTCTTGCCTATGCACTGTGATGGACGAAGAATATTATTTCTAGCAAGTAACTGATTTCTTTGGGGTAAATAAGGAATGTTTAGAGCATTAGCTTCATTAAGAACTTCATATAATACCATCTCTTGTGAGTCATTCTCATTAAGAGGTAAATCACTTTGAGGAGTTGATACCATAGCTATAATTAGAGGGGATTTTGGTTAATTTGTTGGGGCAAAATGTTTAGTGTAATGAGGTATTTAACATAAAGGAATACTAGAAAAGTAATCGTTTGATGGTGTTTTTTTTTATGAATTTTATGTATCTCGTGTAGAAAGAGGAAACTATGAGGAAACAACTGAAAAATTGTGGAAGTCTTTTTCAATTTATATTATATGGTTGGTGTCTTGATGGGATGTGACATGGTTTAATTAATTCCCCCTTGTTTGCGTTTGATATTTCAAAGTTTAGTTAATTGTGTACATGTACAATGATGTATACTTGGTTATGTTTAAGAGTATTGATGTCTTTTTTTTAAAAAAAAAGGTTAGAGGTAATTTGACCATCATTAAAATAAGGAAAAGTTGTTGCTCGTGGGAGACGCCTTTTTTGAGGCAGATATTAATAGTGAAAATGTCGTTTTCGATTACATATAGTTCAAAATGATACGAGATTTTTTATGTGCAAGCTAATCTTCAGAAGAATAAAATTATGCTTAGTTTGTAGGCATTCAGTGAAATAGGAAAAGATAGTACTCCTACTAAACAAGATGAGATAATGCTCTTTGAAGAAATTAGATACAAGTCATCCATGTGTTTGGTCAATTGAGATCATATAAATAATTTTTTGTTTTAAATTTTAATAAAGAGAAAAGAAGTAAATACATCATTGAAGTTGTCCTGAATTTTTAAAAAGACTATCTTATTTTGTAACCGTCCTATAACTGACTAAATAATTTTAAACAAATATTATTATATTATTTTTTAATCAGCCGTGTGTTCACGTACAAATCATTACATAACATGTGTTAATTTAATTAAAAGTGTATATTATGTCTATTTAATAAGAACGAAAATTCCTGTAAAGTTCCAGTAAAGATTAGTGCGATCTTTTCTTTAAAAATTATTGCACTAACTTTTTATATATAATTATTTAATATAGTTCGTGTTTATATACATATGATTACACTGTTAAACTAGTAAAATGAATTTAATAATCTTGCAAATGGTACGCTTGATTAGATTCTTCACTCTTGACAGCAAAAAAAGGAATATTTACAATTTAATGCGATTAGAATGAGACATATTTCTTATTTGACCCAATAGAAGAAATTTCCACAAAAGGATGAGCTCACATTTGACGTTCTAGAGACTACATATCGATGTGACTTCACTGGGTTCGTAAGGTTTTCCTAGGTCTATTTGGTGGGTCAATAAAAGGATCTAATTTTCCAAGACATTTTGTTTTACAATTGACTTTAATATATAGTTTAGTATTCAACAAACAAGGTTCATGAATCATGAATCATCAATAAATTAAAAACAAAAAGTGCTAATTTAGACTTCTATTTGCTTGAATAAGAATAGGATCCAACAACAACTCATTTGTTCATCTATATACAATATTTACTTTTATCTGTTTCAATTTATTATTTTAATTTAAGATAAATTTTAAGATTTTTTTTTTTGAAATATAGTCATAAATTAAAAATATGTAAAAAAATATATTAATACCTTTAGTTTTGTGGTTTTAAACATATTATGTGAAAAATTTAAAAATTTAAAAGTTATTAAAAAAAATATTGAGTATTCTTTTTAAAAGAGACTAAAAAAATAAATAAGACTGGATGAGTAATTTACACGAAGAACAATCTTATTTTCACATGGTTTTATAATGATATAGACATTCAAATGACTAGTTTAATTTTTTGAAATGATGGGTATTCAATATTGATATTATACTATATGATAAGAATTTTATAAAAGCAACAGTCTTTGGCTGCGAATTTACAATATATATATATATATATATATTGGATTATTTGTTAGACTGCAACAGGTAACATTAGGCATACCCTCCTAACATAAACATGGTGGAAAATAGGGTTGTTCATGGTTATGATTAACAATCAAACCAAATCGCATTTTGAACCAAATTGATTTTAAAAAATTGATATTCGGTTTAGTTTGGTTAGATTTGGTTTTTAAATTTTAAAAATCGATATTATTTAATTTGGTTTGGTTTTACTAAAAAAACAACCGCAAGAATAACCAAACCAAACCGATAAATATATAAATTTTATAATTATTTATATAATATTCATAAATAAATTAAAAATATATTGTTAAATTTTAATCAACTTTAAGTCTTTAACTTACCATTTTCTCAAGCCCAACATTTTAGTTCAAGTATAACAATCTCAAATCCAAGTCCATCAAAATCCATTTTTGTCTTTACCTACTGTAGTTCACATAAAATAGTAACACTTTCTCTTAAATTAGTCGCTTTGTTCGTGTAATGATAACTCTAATATTACTTAATTGCTTGACTAAAGTGACATTTGTTTTTCTGTAGATTGTTGTACTTGGTGTACACTTTCTCTTAAATTAATCGCTTTGTTCGTGTAATGATAACTCTAATATTACTTAATTGCTTGACTAAAGTGACATTTGTTTTTCTGTAGATTGTTGTACTTGGTGTTTGTGTCTATCGAGATACGTACGTCGTCAAAAAAATTATTACTTTTAAATCGAATAAACCGGAAAAATTGAACCGAACCGAACCGAACCAAACCGACAATAACCAAACCGATGGTTATTTTTTTCGTTTGGTTTGGTTTGATTTTAGAAATTTAAAAAACCGACTAGATTAATTTAATTTTAATTTTAATTAATAATCAATCCAAACCGAACCATGAACATCCCTGGTGGAAAAATATGAACCCCAAAGGCACGACACATCACACATGGTCGCCAAACTACTGTGCCCACATTTATTTGTGCAAAAAGTAGGTGCAAATATATTTAACTTTTAAAAAAGAGAGATGTATATTTGAAAATTATTTGACTTGGTATACATAGTTCAGAGCAAGATAGTGCTATATAACAACAATATATCCTTAACCGGCTGCATTATCATATATGATAAGAGAGGAATCAAATTGTTTTTCAACAAAGTATCGATATGTTAATGAAGAGAATAATTTAACATATATATTTCAAAGGCTCTCTCAAAATAAAATTAACTAATATTTGATCTAGTCACAATAATTTCTTTCTTTTTTTTTTAGAACGGTAAACTTTTCTTTGATAATAAAATACTTATTTACCAAAAAAAAATATTGAAAAAAATAAAATTTAGGATAATATAATATGAGAAGATAGGACTTTTAGGAGAACTTACAAATGAATAATGGAGGAGGAATCTGTAATTACCACCTTTTCCCCCTTATATCATTTGCAACTACCTTATAAATAATGTAAAATGTGCTATTTGTAGGTTGAATGATCTCTATTATCCAAATCTCGTTGCTTATGTTCACCTTCAAATATAGAGAACAAAACAAAATGATTATTAGATATACGTTATGGTTAAACATTAAAAACATTAGATCCATCATAATCTTGAAAATTTCACATCTAGTAATATGATATAAGTACTTGTATTACCCGCCAATGAAAAATTGAGGAAAAAAAGAGTAAATCTTTATATACCATCCAGGTCATTAAAATATATGTAGAGGTAAGGTATGTTGTACAATCTAAAATTTGAAAATAAGTATGTTACTTATATATACTACTACAAGTGGCAATATGGATCAAACTTGGACGAGTTAAAACAATAATCGATTCAAGAGCCAATCCAATCCAAAACCGATTGGGCCAGGCAAAAATAATCTGCTGGTCTATATAACTTGAAAGTTATAAAATATTTACCTGGTAAATCATTGTGGTTATAGTTAGTGAAGTCTTGAAGAACTGTTGCAACACCTTGTGCTCTTTGATTTCTTCCATCTTCGACATGTCTTCCATTAACACTATGATTCGACATTGTCCTCATAGCATTAACAATAATCGAGTCAACATTAGAACCAGAACTACAATTTGATATAATTGGACTATGTCTATTCATTGGGCCAATTGACCCAATTCCCCTTCCTCGTACATGTCTACCATTAAAATTTGGATTCACAAATTGATCACTTTGGTCCTTTCTTCTTCTTTCATGGCCCAAATCAACATTGTAGTATGGAAATCTTTGTTCATGTAATTGAACATGTCCACCGTTATTGTAAGTAGCTTGATGATGAACAATGGGGATATAACCATTTCGAATTTGTTCGATTGGTCGATATGGTAAATTACCATATCCAAACATATCGTTGCCAAAACCAATATTAATCAAATGAGAACTATTACTAGTAATTCCTTGAGTTTCTACTCCTTGTTCATGCCATTGCAAATGATTAGCATAATTCGGTACACTTGAGTTCAGCATGTTATCGTCTTGCTGATTATGATTAGTATCATTTGCACCATTTTCTCTATGATCTAGATCTATTGCCAAAGCGGGGACGTACCTAGTTGTACTCTCTGATGTTGTTATTGGAACCTGGGGTACATCAGGCAATTGAACTATTTGAAGTTGTTTGTTCCTTTGTTCCTCCATAAGTTGTTTTTCCAACTTCTTGTATTCCCCTAATGGCCCGTGAACTGGATCTTCCTGTCATGGAGAGGTGTCATTTGGAAGCTCAAACCTCGACAAATATACAAAAGACAAACATTCAAGAGAAAAATCTGAAGGTATTAACATATTACTTCTTTTCACAAATTTTCGATCCGAAGGTGTTAACATAATACTTCTGTCTCACAAATTCTGTTAAGGTTTAACATAATACTTCTGTCTTAGAAATCCTGCTCAATCTGAAGGTGTTAACATATTACTTCTTTTCTCAAATTTTCAATCTGAACGTGTTAACATTATACTTCTGTCTCACAAATTCTGTTCAGGTGTTAACATAATTCTTCTGTCTCACAAATTCTGCTCAATGTGAAGGTGTTAACATAATACTTCTGTCTCACAAATTCTAACATAATACTTCTGTTTCACAAATTCTATTAACATAATACTTCTGTTTCACAAATTCAGATTCTCAATCTTAAGGTGTTAACCTAATACTTCTGTCTCACAAATTCTCCATCTAAACATTCTCTCTCTTCCTATAACATAATACTTCTATCTCACAAAGCTGGAGACATTATTTTAAAATATTGAGGTTTTCTAGCTGGAGAAATTATTTTATTCTCCGTGGACATGTGATATATAAATCCACTCAACCTGGATATATATAGATATGGTAAAAACCACTAAAGTTTCAACCAATACTAAATTTCAAATTCAAAACAAAAAATTTAAAATTGAATTTATCATCAAGTTTAAGTTGCGGACCCAGGACCAATATTAACATAGCGTATAAGCTAAACTTAAAATAAAAATAGGCTTAAGTGGGATTTAAATCCTGATCTAGAGTCTAGAGGGTATCTAGATTGGGTAGTTCTATGTTTCTATGTTTTATATGGGTGCAGTGCTTAATTTCTACCAATTTTTCAAAATACATATAAATATATACTAAGTTACCGGGTGCACATCGGCCCTGTTGTGATGAATATATATAACATAACTTTAATTAAATAAAGATAAAATATAAATCAGTAGTTACCTGCCACAACTTTGCTTCCCACAAGAAGGACTTGATGGATTCATCCTGTTGAGCAACATCATCAAAACTCTTAATCTTTTTTGTAACATTAGATATACCAAAAACCTTGTGAACTCCAAGAAATTCATCCATCTTGCTAGCTGGAAAGTGGCGCCACATAACGCAGTCCCCTGCCATACACTTTTTTCTTTGATGCTTGCACGAAGCACATGCCGGACGATTGCTACCTACTTCCTGCAATTCATCTTCTCCACTATTACTATTATTATCATCCGGCATTGGTGTTGACGATGATCTATCAACAAAACAACAGAGTAGTAGAATATTCTGGTAGAAAAACAACATTATAATTGCTATGGTTGCATTAATAATAAGTTAATTATGGATCAACTTTGATTCCTTTATATGGGAAGAGCAAAACACGGAGGCGAAACAGTACAATTAGGGTTCTAATACAGGTAATATTAATATTTATTTATTTTTATTAAGGAACTATAGGTTAACAACAAAAATATATTACTATGTATTTATTGTTTGTACTAATTAAAATTTACTTAATAATTTGTTACTAATACATTTGATGTAATTATTATAATTAAAAATCGTAAATAATTAAATTTGTAATTTACTTTCTACTTTTTAATTTGTCTAGTTCACTTTATTGGGATTTGTTCTCATATATTTCAATGATTAAATGAATAATATTATCAAATAGTTTAAAAAGACATTATCTTAACTTGAGATGTCTTCTAATGTGTAACAATCACTATAATATTAGTGATATAGAGCTATTTAATTTTGTAATTAAAAATGATATGAAATATTATACAAAATAAAAAATGATAGTTTATTTAGCAAACTCAATCAGGCAAAATATTAATTCTATTTCTAAATACTTCTAGAATAATTTTGATAAGTTTGTGTTACGACTGAGTCAATTGAAAAGGTTTTCAAAATATAATCATCTAAACATATGTGGTATTACATAACATACAATAACCTATATATGTCTATTTATGTCTTAAAACCAATTATATTGTCAATTGAAAAAAATAGTTATCAAGTTATAATTAACGCTAATGTATTTAAATAGTTAGAAATATTAAATATATACAAAAGAAAAAATTAATTAAACGTAAACATTTAACACATTCACTAGAACATTTTTGATAAATATATTAAATAAACGTAAAATCTCACATGTTCACCATTTTCGACAAATAATACATGTATTTCCATATATTACTATAACAAGTTTGTTGTTTACTGAAAACTTAACTAATACCGGACCTTCTTGTCACCAAGAGATTTTGATAAAAAATTTCAAGATTTAATAAAATATGAATCTAATAAAAGTAAAATATGTCTTAGATATTTATACATACAAAGTATGTATATTCAATACAAAAAATGTGGTTTTTGCTAAAAGTGAGAGCTACAAATACAACATCAAAAGGTTGCCACAAAAGATTAGTTTTACTGGCGACTAGTAAAGTCGCCCTCAAATATCAATTAATCTTTTAATAAAATATTATTGAAAAAAAAAGTATTTGTTACGATTAGTAAGAGTCGCTACAAAAGTTCCTTTCGCAACGACTTATTGCCATTAAAAATGAAATTTCAGTGTCAGCCTCATGTGACGCCACAATTTTTTTTATGTGACAGCCTTTTCTATCGCTACAAAATCTGTTATTTTGTATTAATATAATTTTGCGTATAATCCATGTTTTGTTAATACAGGTAAAAAAGTGAGACTATGTTTGATCCTTTATTAGTAATAAATAAGTGGCCGTTGTTATGGATAGGCATAAATATAAATCGGTGAGAACGAAAAAATCGTTTGATTTTTTCTTATATTTTTTAATTTTCAAGTCTATTATAATTTTTGAGATTTCAATTACTTAATTCCATTTTTTATTTTCAAAAATATTAATTTATAAAATCGAATAGTCAAACTTATACATACATAAGTTTTCTCTAATCTTATTTGCGTCGTGGAATTGGATATTGCAGTATCTTATAAATGGCGAAACATAAATTTTTAATATACAAAACTTATGTATTAAAAATTATTAATAATTACAAAAGGGAAATGGGTCAAAAATATCGTTAAATTATGTGAAAAGAACAAAAATACCTTCTGTTTATAGTTTGACTCAAAAATGTCTTTGCAGTCGTACTTAGGTCCATAAATGCCCTTATAGTTACAAAATGGGTCAAAAATATCCTTTTTCGAAAAAAATATACTTTTTCTTTTCAAACACATCTTCTTCCTAATTAAAATATTATTAAGGAACATTATTCTTGTTTTTTTTCTTCTAAAATCACTTTAACAAATTAAAATGTAGGATTTTTTTTTCTTAATCTCATTTTATCAATTAAAATAGAATGATTTCATGTACCCTTTCGATAAATAATATATATAAGATCATAGTATATCTATTACTAATTTATATTTATATACCGATAAAAAATATTGATGGGAAAAAAATATATTTTCATTTTTTCTGAATAAAAGTAAGATAAATATTTGTTAATTTTTTGAAAAAACATTAATTGAAAAAAAATGTGTCAAAAAGAAAATAATAATATATATATTTGGCAATGAACTTTTTTGACCCATTAAATAACAATAAGAGCATTTTTGGATCAAAGTATTGATGGCGAGAACATTTTTATACCAAACTACAAACGGAGGACATTTTTGTTCTTTTCGCATAGTTTAAGGGCATTATTGAACCAAAATATTGATGGTAAGGGCATTTTTTAGCCAACCTATAAACGGATGACATTTTTGTTCCTTTCACATAGTTTATTGACATTTTTGACCCTTTTCCCATTATAAAATGCAACAATTTTTTTCTTAAACAATACATACTCGTTATTACACATTCAAAAAATCTTTCATGAAAATTTTTAAAATCTAAATAACCAATTCAAAAATTAAAAAATCTAACCCAATAAAATTGATTTGGGTTCGGTCTCATTTTTTTACTTTTATCGAATCACAAATTGAACCAATATAAAATGCCCACCCCTACTTATAGTAATTTCATATATCTAAACAAATATTTTTAATATAACCAGTCAAATATTAAAAAAGCATTAACAATTTTAGAATATTTTAATAAATACTCCAGATTTCATAATTTCATGATACATATAGTTTAAATAAGTACTGAAATATTAAACTCTTTGCGCCCTACAAAACTAATTAGTTTTTGGGACACGTCTTTTATTCTTATTGCTTTTAGTTTGTAAGGTCATTTTTTATTGGAAAACTTTCACATATAACCACTTAAAAATAATTAATTACTCTCCATAGCTATAGTTTGATAATTACAATATGTAGCTACATGTTATATAGAGGAGAGAGGCGAGCGAGACTGGAAGAGAGAGGCGAGAGGCGAGAGAGAGGGGAAAAGAGTGTGAGAAAGGTGAATTGTATATGTATATTGGTTAGATAATTGTATATTATACATATATAATTGTATATATGACAAGAGAGATTGGGAGAGGGAGGAGAGAGGCAAGCAAGACTGGTAGAGAGAGGAGAGAGGCGAGCGAGATCGAGAGAGGGAGGAGAGAGGCGAGCGAGAGAGTACAGAGAGTGGGAGAGAGGTGAATTGTATATGTATATAAGTGTATATAACTGTATATTATACATATATATTTGTATAAATGGCAGCGAGATTGGGAGAGGGAGGAGAGAGGCGAGCGAGATTGAGAGAGGGAGGAGAGAGGCGAGCGAGAGAGATAAGAGAGTAGGAGAGAGGTGAATTGTATATGTATATAGGCTAAAAAATTGTATATTATGCATATTTATTTGTATATTCTGGCGAATTATACATATACAAACATGACTAACTATACAAACTTGAAGTCAGCCCATTTAATTAATGTATAATGTTAGTCATGAGTGGTAATTATAGCAAACTATAACTATGATGAGTAATTAAATAGTATAAGTTTGCTTATCCGCGTAATTTTCCCTTTTTTATTTCTTAATTTGGACAATTAAAATTAAATAGGCAAAAAACTAAAGAAGCCCAAAATAATTAAATAAAATTATAGAAGCCCTAAATCTGATTTCTCCAGCTCCCATTTTCCCTCATTTATCCCTAAAGCCGTCAAAATGGGCTTGACACGCGAGGTCGGTCCAACTCAACCCATGAATTAAGTGAGGTTGAGCCTCATTTTTTTTGCTTATTTAGAAACGAAGCTTTTTAGTCCAGTCTCACTTGGCCCGCTAGCCTCGTAGACCCAACCTGCTAGCCTCAAAGATATATTTAGTTGTGTTTTATCAATAAATATGTTAAAAACATAAAAAAAAATCAAGTTTTTTAAATTAGCTTATTTTTTGTGGGAGAAATAGTTGAATGATCAATATTTTTCAGCTAAATCTTATGTTGACTATTATGTATTTTGGTAAGCATTCATCGAAGTGTGAGATTTATAAATGTATTTCTCTAAATATCGCTGAAGTGTGCGATTCATAAATGAAAATTTGTATGTATTGATGTCCTGTTCATAGACGTCAACATTCAAAATCTCTTAGATACTTCTTCTAAGAGAGTAATATTATTTATTTTTTAGTTGAAGTACCAACCCGTCCCAACCCATAGTCCGCTTAAATCTAAGTTGAACCGCTATTTTATCGACCCTTTAACTAAAAGGATCTACCCGCCCAATCCATTTAACTCTTTAGCCCGTTAGGGTTGAGTTGAGTTGGATTGGGCTAGCTCATTTTGATAGCTGTATTTTTCCCCAAAATTTCTCCTCCGCTCTACCTCCCTAATTCGCGTCACTCTTCACACATTCTTCGCTGTAATTCTCTTCCGATGTAAGTGTAAATATGGTTAACTTTGTGAGAGGACTTCCTTTATATAAAATTGAGCGTCTTTTCACAATTTCAAAGTTCAACAAGAAATCAATGTTGGTGTGGACGATGTCAGATCTACTCTATAGGTTGAATAAATTACAGAAAATTATCTGAAAGATTATGAAATTATACGTTAGTGATGTTTCTTGTTTCCTGATGTGTTTCTATTTTCCTTTAAAGTGAGAATGAGCAACCCAAAGGTCCATATGTCATGTTATTTTTATTATGTTTAATCTACTTTAATGGTATAAACTCATCTTGATTTATTCCTCTTTGGTGTGAACTCATGTTGGTTTATATTAGCCGCTTATTTTATTTTTCACACCAAAGTGGTAAAGGAAGCAAATTGTAGTGAAACTAATAGTTCGTTCGCCAGTTACGAGATAATACTACTTATTTAATTGTTTTTATTTTCTGCACTTCCTCTATTCGTTCGTGTCCTTATGATATAAATATTGAATACTACTAGAATTGCAAAACTGATTTTGTTGAGCTGGATGAGAGTACAATTTGATCTATAATTCTAATTTCTACCAAGAAAGCAAGAGCAGATTCAATCTGCAATCTTGTTCTGATACTCCCCAAACAAAGCCTAGGTTTCTAATTTTGTTCTCACATATAGTTGCTTATAAGAAATGACATTGTGAGTGTTTGCTAGCAAGTCTATACACTGACTTCATTATACAGAGTCTACATTATACCGGCCAATCAGCTTACTTTACCTAAAGAGCAACTATGGGAAAGTAAAAAATGAGCTGGCTCCCTATTTGATTTAAATGTTTTAAGGAAGACTAAGAAATCATGAATTTACTTAGAAAGATAACATATTGTATTTGTTAAATTTTGTAGTGGTCTCCTCCGTCTAATTTTCTTGCTTTGGTTTGATGAAGAACAGTTGAGATGGAAAAAGTTACAGCACAAACTAGGCATTTAGCCCTCCTGACAGTTAAGAACTATCCTAATAAACAAACACGACCATCTTAAGGCACTTTCTAATATTATGATATTAAATTGGAATGCTTTCTATGACCTACTTTGACTATTGTAGTATTGGTGTAGCCTTGTAGGATTTTGTTGCCAGTTAACAAAATGCAAGGAGCCACTTTGACTATTACAACATTTGTGTAGACTTGTAGGATTTTTTACTAATCCATACAATGAATTTATGGTCTTAATTACATTTATATTTCTTGTATTATTGAAATTGTTTTAGTTCTGTTAAAGATGACAAAAGTTTCACATTGGTGGTTAATGAGATGGGTGGACTTCTTATAAGGTTTGGGCAATCCTTCTCCCTTTGAGCTAGCTTTTGGGATGTGAGTTAGGCCTCAGACCTAATTTAACATGGTATTAGAGCAGGGCCCGTCTCACCCGATGTTGGAGGCCCCAAAATCAAAATTGACCACGCACCAGATGCTAAGCACTTGTCGTGAGGCGGGGTGTTAAAGATGACAAAAGTCTCACATCGGTGGTTAATGAGATGAGTGGACTCCTTATAAGGTTTGGACAATCCTCTTCCTTTTGAGCTAGTTTTTGGGTGTGAGTTAGGCCTCAAACCTAATTTAACAAGTTTGAAATTTGGAATTTTTTTAATTCACTAAGTTCTTTTAATTTATTTTTGCAGGAAGAATCACCTCAGACAGTGTGATATTTATCTTTGGGACACTTTTGCTAGACCTTCTTAGTAGAAATCACATCCCTCATTCTTGTTCTGGTTCAAGCGTACCTAATTCTTGGCTTTGGGTACACTCTAAATAGTTTGACAATGCCTTCGATACTTGGCGGATAGTGTTTAGTATAGGCTATTGTGTAAAATATTTAATTGACCTTTTTGTCGTGAAAGTATTTGAATTACTCAAAATGAGAATTATATGTTTGTTTGAATATATCGGATGCATTTATTTTTGGTTTGCAGTTTATTGGTGTGTACATGTATATATATTTCAGAAATTAGGTGGCAACAGAAATTAAATAAAACATTGTATATTGCAATTGTTGAAAAAATAAGTTTTAGTGGCAATCAAAATAGCTATCGAAGATATAACACGTTTAGTGGCGACAATAGTTATTCCTAAAGCTCATGCTATTGCGGCAAAAGAGCTGCCACTAAATATGAAATGCTATTGTGGCGTAATGGTCGCCACTAAATGATATTTTCAGTGGCGATAAGAGATGTCACTAAACATATATGACTATTGTGCCGACCCTTGTCGCCATTGAAAGTCAATTTTCAGTGGCAACTTATGTAGCATCTATGTTGTGGAACCTTATTTTGTGGCGTGTTTGTTTAATTTTTGTAGTGAGAAAAGTCGCCACAAATATAATTTTTTATGGCGCTATAAGACGATCGTCACAAAAAACCTTTAGTTATGGAATTACTTGCCACGGTTCTGTTGTCACCTCTAAAGGTCATTAGTGGCGACTATCTGGCTTATTATGGCGATTTTAGTTGCCACTAAATAGCTGATTTCTTGTAGTGATTTCAGAGATTCTCATAATACAAAGAGGTGTTAACATAATACTTTATGTCTCACAAATTTTACATACAAACAAAACTAAATTAGAAGTATATTATAAATGCTACTAAAGTAGAGAAATGAATAGAGCTCGTACAATAAAAAGATAAGGTTTACTTACCAGAAAAAGAACCAGCTAAAGAGCTAGGAAATTAGGACAAATACCCACATTTACGACGAAGGTATTCATATATATTTATATGGCTCTGTGTCTTTGCATAGATGTGGTGAAAACCTTCAACAAATACTAAATTTCAAACCCAAAACAAGATCTTCATCGTCCTGTTTAAATCTCTTTAAAAAAACCTTCTAAATTAACTAACTGTTAGAGGTAGAAGATATATATCCACACTAGATACATGTACATGATACATTTGGTAAAAATTGTATATCAAAATGAATTAAGGTAATGTATCAAAATTAATATTTGAACATGATATAATGTGCATGATAAAATTGTAATGTATCAAAATGAACATTTGAACATGATACAATATGCATGATGAAATTGTAATGTATCGTAGTGTTGAAACAAAGACATTATACATTAATTAAGAAACAAACTTAAGTAGATGCATTAAAAATCTAGTTAATGTATCACAAACTATAGCGGTAAGATAATTTGGTAATTTGAACTCGATGCATTGTACATGATAAAATTGTAATGTATCATAATGTTGAAACGAAGACATCATACATTAATTTAAGAAACAAAAACAACTTGATGTATAAAAAATCTAAACCCGTATATATCATAAAAAATGAACAAGAAAAATTTGAAAAAAAAAAACAAATCAACAATTTGATTTGTTCCGACTTCTCCTTCCCAACATTCTCTGAATTTAGAACTTTAAAAGACGATTGTATATCCTTTTTCTCCTTATCCTTTTCAACATTCACTCTTATATCTTTTTTTTCATGGTTAACAATGATGTCATTCATGAATCTCGATCCAAAGTCCTTAACAGAGTCACCAATAGATTGGATTTTTCTGTCTTTTTGAGTACTTTTCCACAATCGACAAGTCGAGGATGCTTCCTTCTTTGACTAATTGGTAAGCCCAATATTAAAATATGGACCTTCATTCATATAATCATATGTATCAATGATTTTTTAAGATGAAAAATTAAAAAAAAAAAAGGGCAAAGGACAAAAATTTCATATTTTTAAGTCAAAATTATCATTTGTCCCTTACAAGTTTATAATTACAGAAATCTCTCAAACTGAGACAATAATATATAAGCGTTGATACTTAATTTGATGTGCGAGATATATTAGTCGTTAAGTAAGATACATTATATTTTATACATGATACACTAATCTGATGTACATTTTATACATGATACACTAATATGATGCGCCGGATACAGTACTTGATGCGAGAGATACATTAATTTGATGCGAGATATATTAATTTGATGCGCTGATACATTAATCTAATGCGTGAAAATGAGGGATTTGGGGAATTTGTAAAACTAATAGGGGATAATGGTAATAACAGAACTTAAATGTGAGATTTCTGTCATTTTTTCAAAAAAAAAAGTAATCAAAAGTGAAGTTATAGTAAGAGATATACCTCTTAAATAACTAAAAATAAGTAATTGGAAAGAGAAAAGAATTAAAATTCCAAAAATGTATTAATGGGTAACTATAGAGAGATTTGTTGCGTGAAAAAGGAAAAAAATAATGAAAGTTATCTATTCGGCAGTTTTGTGTTCGCTAAAAAACAATAAGAAATTTTGGAAAATTTTAAAATTGATAGGAAATAAAAAAAATCATGGGAGGAAAATGTATATAGATAATTAATTTTTTTCCTAAAAAGTACCCGAAAATAGAAATATTTGTGCTAATGACCCAAATATCATGAGTCCGGAGCCTAAAGGGTGAAAAATGTTAACAAAAATTTTAGTATATGAAATTTCTTTTTAACCAAAACGGTAAAATCGCTCACGAAGTAGCGATTTTGTCCGCCGGAAAAAGCAAAATCGCTGCTATAGCAGCGATTTGTTAAATTAGATTTTTTTTTAAAAAAAAATTAAAACAAAATCGCTCCCAAAGGAGCGATTTTCAAAAAAAAAAAATTTTTTTAACTTTTTAAATATGTCGCTGCCTCATCAGCGACTTAAGTTTAGATTATTTTTTTTTAATTATTTTTTGCTTCATTTTTTTAACAAAAGTTTAAGTCAATTTTTTTTTTACTTTTATAAACCAAATCGGATGCCTTTCTAATTAAAATTTTTATTTATTTTTTAAAATCAAATCGCTAAAAAAAATATGATTTAAAATCACTGCGATTTGATTTTAAAAAAAATAATTAAAAATCGGTGCCTTGGCATCAATTTGATTTAAAAAAATAATCATTCGTATTTTTTTAACAATTTAAAAAAAAGATAAATAAAAAAACAAAAATTATGAAAATAAAAAAAAAAGTTAAGGAAATCGCTGCAAGAGCAGCGATCAATTGATTTTTTTTTTTTAAAAATGGTACAAATCGCTGTGTCGGCAGCGATTTAATTAAATTTTTTTTAAAAAATTATAAAATGTAAAATCGCTGTTACTGCAGCGATTTACTAAAAAATATTTTTTTAAAAAAAATATAAAATGTAAAATCGCTGCAGTAGCAGCGATTTACTAAAATTTTTTAATTTTTTTTATTTAAATAGCTGCTTTGGCAGCGATTTAATTTACAAAAAAAAAAATTGATATTAGGCAGCGATTTGCTTTAAATATATATATTTTTTAATTTCAAATAAATAATTTAAGTTAAATCGCTGCTTAGGCAGCGATTTATTAAAAAAAGATTTAAAAAAAATTACATTGGAAATCGCTGCCACTACAGGGATTTCTTTTAAAAAAAAAAAAAAATCGGCGAGCAAAATCGCTGCTCTACCAGCGATTTTGCCGTTTTGGTTAAAATGAAAATTTTTATATACCGTTTTAAAATTTTTATTAAAATTTTATACCCTTTAGATTTCGGACTCCAAATATCATTGCGTTCTTAGCCTAAAGACTTTTGAAGCATAGCCTTTCAAAGTTATAATATAGCATATTTATGTGATTTACCTATCTAAGATACTAATAACCGGCCCAAATAAAATTTGGAGGAATGGCCCTAAGCCTCTAACTAAATCTTTGTGGGGCCTAACATTATTCAGAATACACTATTAATCATATTTTTTCCAAAAAAAAAATAATCTAAATAATACTTATTAAATCCTTACTAGTAAATGTAGTTTCTCCTATGTGGTGGCAACAACAAATATATTTTCTCTCATTTTCACAATGGAAATCAAATAAAAATGCTTGCATTAAAATAGACTATTTACGTTACACTATTTGGAATATACTATTTCTTCAAATTCTATTTATATGGAATGCTTTGTGCGTTTAATTAATTTTTAGTTTTGTAAGAGTCCGTTGAGCTGGACATCACCGAGTTTGCCTCGACATATAATGAATATCTGGCGGATGAACGATATGAATTTTGGAAAAAGTTAAACCTTTACAGTATAATTTTTAAAATTTTATTTTATTATATATACATGTTAAAGATAACTATAAATAATTATAAAGAAAAATAGAATTGATAACTTGAAAATGTTAAAAATAACCTACTACAATGATATGTTAAATTACTTTAATGATATGAAGATTCTTAAATCATGTCAATATATATACACATCAAATTCTTCAAAGAAAAGGCGACCAATATATATGACTATAAGTTTACGAGACTCAATAAGCTTAACTCATCCATACTATATATATATGTATTAAAATATTCATTAAATACTTATGAATATTTACCCTACTAGTTGATTTGTCTTGGTCAAAAGACTTGTAGGTATGCTCTTTCCAGACATTGAAAATAGAATTTAGAATATTGGATAGAAATGAACATGTCAATGTCTATTGATGGTCTAGTTCCTCCCCCTTTTGACTTATTATTCTGTGACTTGAAAGCCTAGATTTCACAAGTGCTAACAAATATGAGACCTTTGGATGGGTAGTACTATAGCATTATGGGCTAATGACATTCTTTGATTGTGGTTTCTGTTCACAAACCAGCATAAGTCACACATGTAATCAAATCCAACAATTTGAAGTTTATTATCAATACATCTATAGAAATTTAAACAAAAACGATTGAATTTATGTGAACTTGTATATTTACATGCTAGCTCGACTTTGATATCACAATATAATCATGTGCTAGTAAATACTTTCTTTGTTCCTTTTGAATTATCATCTATATTAAAAATATTTGTCAATTTATACATCAAGAGAAAATTAATTATCTTTTTCCAACTTTGCCCGTATTAATTATTTTAAAATTAAGAGACATATATAAACAAATGAAAATTAAACAATTAATAAGGGATATATATTGATCAAATAACACCCCTTATTAAAAAAAAAAAATCTGAAGAATTATGTTAAATTTTCTCATGACAACTAAATAGAACGTATAGAATATATAAATATCTCGAGCGATAAAGGTGAAAAGGCAAATATTCTATGTATGATACATTCAGAAAGACTATTTTTTCAACTAATTAACAACTCCTCCTAAATTGCTTTGAGTTCACTTAATTTGGAAAGCAATCAATCACTTGTCTCATTTCAAGCACCATAACTACATTCCTAATTGTACATTTTTTAAGCCCAAAGTCTTTGGTGGTAATGATGATTATAATTAGAAAAGTTTCATGCAACAAAAAAAAGGCACTGTTAAGTGTTATGATGACGTACAGGGATAATATAAATATAAAATCACTTCATTTTCTGATCTATCAATCATATATATATAGGTGCTATCAAATAAAACAAAAAGGGAAACCGATAGCATTACTGTTCTCAATCCTTTCCACGTCATCCCCTCACCCCCCACCCCCCCAATCGATACCATTGTATACAATAGAGGAAGATTTTTCCTTTTTTTGCCAAACGAAAAGATTAATTAGTAGGCATTTAGACATTAAAAATGTGATATTGAAAAAAGATATTTGAAAATTAAATTTATGTTTGTAAATGTCTTTAATTTGAAAGAAATATAAATTTTGTGACTGAAAAGAAAAATTATGTCTAAACAGCCACAAAATATTTAATATTTAGAGAGAAAATAGATCGAGCTGGGAACATGGACTAATATCAATCACATAAATAAGTCTAACTTTAGGATTAGTGCACTTTCCGTTGTAAAAAAATCATTATAAAACTTTGGAATAGCTTTTATTTATTTTTTTGAATTTTTTAAAAAAGGAACATGATTTGGTGTGAATAGTGCCAGGACATAATCAAAGGATTATTGACAAAAAATTATTCGAAACTCAATGTGCGTATATATATAAGTTTTAATGAATAAGCAAGATATGCATTACTAACATTTTTTTAATAAATTATGCATATATTATCTTAATTTTTTACTTAACCATAACAAAATACTATAATTTGATGTAAATGTTTGATTAGGAGAACCATTTTTTTAAAAGAAGTATTGTCAAAATTCTTAAACTATTGACAATTAACAGTGTTAAAAGCACTTTTTTAGTTGACCAATTAAACTTAGATACATCCTTACATGACATTGTGAGTGTTATTAAACTCTTTTAGGAGCACGAAACTCTTGATAAAAAGTCAAGAGAAACTTAACAAAAATTTAAAAGTATATTTCACTCATATTGTAAGATCGGATGTAGTTAAGTTTCATTAGTCAAATAAATAGATGTTTTTAACATTATCAATAATTTAAAAATAATATTAAAAATTCAGGGTGAGCATAATACTTCACTCAAAATTTTATGGTAATTGAGAAACAAACTTATTTGAGAAGAATGGGATTCTTGTTTAGAATGACAACACGCTGTCTGGTAAAGCACAGTGTTACCTTAGCTACTCCCTAAATAGACACGACTAAACCTTGTTTTTCTAAAGCTTCCTTTTTTCCTACCACTTTACGCCTCCACCCCACCCCCACCCCCTGCATGACAAAAATATTAAGTATATATTGAGTTTTTTTGTATCATATAATAATTCAATTTTCATATATACATAATAGTTTTTTCCATTATATATACATAACTTTTTTTTTCATTCCAATTTATATAATATTCTTTTGTTTTTAGTCTATCAGAAAATTAAGTATAATCTCATAATTAAAGTCTGATTATAGAATAAAATGTACCCTATTTATATGGGGTAGAAAAAACTTTTCGATTGAATCTTAGCGACTCTATTTTTTTTGATCGAACCGACAATGCTATTTTATACATACCACTAGTTGAAACCAAAATATATATACAGACTCAAATTTAATTTCTAGAGGTAAAATCAATATTGAACTAATTAAGAATTAGAAGGGGTACCCACAGAATTCTTTTTCGAAGAAACCAGAGATGACTGTCTAAAAACATGAAACTACATATCAAGCCATCAACTTCACCCAACATTACACATGACAAGGCTACGAAAACAGAAATCCCAAAAAGAATACTAGTATTTTTTTTTTATTATACTATATAGTTTAATCTAGCGAGTTGCCTACTATAAAAAAACATAATTACCAATTGTTACATTTATAATTGACCTGATACATAGAAGAATTTATTTCACATTACATGGTACATACATAAAAAATTTACTCTAGTACTTTTTAAGTTATATACCTCGTTAGTGTATTAGTAGCTTTGTTATCTAGCTGGTCGCATGAAATCTCTTTAATTATACGTAATCCTTAGAATGTGTGATTTACATTTTAAAAATTAGTTTATCGCGACAATAATGTGTATAACTTAAACTTATAATAAGGTATAAAATGAAAATAAAGGCACTTAATTACAACAACCATGCTTTGCTTTCCTTGCAGAATAAGCAAACAAGTAAACATGAAAGCTGCCAGAAAATATGTTAATGATGATATCACAGTTATTGGATTTTTTCTTCACCTTCATAGACACATATATATCATCACATGTTGTCATTCATGTAAAAATAAATAAAAATGCAACTGAAGTCATCCATTTTACTAATTAATCAACTTAATTATATCATCAAAAATAAAGAAATTAAACCTCAAAAAGGCTCATTTATATTATAATATAATACGTTAGTTTCATTTCATCATAAAAAATGAAACATAGTACACATTGACTAAGGACTTAATTAGATTTCTGTTATAACTAAAATGTCCCTTAAAGTAACATACTAATTAACACTACAAATTAAACTAATTAAAACCCCTCCTCCTCCTTTTCTTCAAGAGACAAAAGAAACAAAACACAACAGCAAACATCTTTTTCTTCTTCAACATCAACAAATCTGCAATCAAATATGATTTTTAATCAAAAAAAAAAAAAAAGTATTTCCAAGAGAGGTTTTATAATGTGCAAATGTTAAAAAAAAATACTAATATTTTGAATTCGTACCGAATCAATTATGTCTCCGTTATATATGATGAGTCGATGCAATACTTGACGTGCGAAGCAAGTAGTAAAATGCACCATGCTGTAGTGGCTGAATTGTGATACCCCATTCATTAGTAATAAGTGGTTCACCAGATGAATGTATAAGCACCGCATCTTCACCGAACACTTCCCTCACGTTAAACGGTCCTATCCCAACCTCAAAAGCAACGTCGTTGATAAACACTGTCGATCTTGTGGGACCCGCATCATTAGGATCCACAGTAACCCCTACAACCACACGTACGTTACACAATCATGAGATAAATGGAACCAATGCAGTAGTCAAATTTATATATACATAACTCCAAAAGATCCATCCATGCGAACGTTTGTTCAAAAAAAAAAAAAAAATAGACAAGAAATCAGAAAATGAGGAAGCCAAAGGACAAATCTAACTCTGTCTTATCTATAAAACATAACGTATGAGAAAATGTAAAAAAATAAATAAATTAGTAAGTAGTACTACTTTTTTGGCCTTGTTAAAAAAACACTGTGTAAAAAGTGAACAGGCCTAGCTTAGCATCAATCACTTCCATGAAACGCCAGTAGAAGATTTTACTTATTATGATTAAATTTCGTATGAATAGAGACAAACATTTATTCTCATTCTCAGTTCTGGCCCTAAAATAAAATAAAATGAGTGGCTTTCAACTTTCTAGACTATATTTATATATCTTCACTTTTGTCATGAAGTTAAATGGAAAAAAATGTTAAAGTGCACATTCATACTAGATATGGTATCATTTGTACTGAGTAGCTAGCCCACCACATACTCAACATTTTAAAAAAAAAGAAAGTAAATTTTATAGCATTTTCAGTTACTCAATAATCCTCCCCTACTCTACTCTCACTAGACATATTTTTTAAAAAAAAGTGTTTTTTTCACTGTTTCAATTTATATGATAGTGTTTGACTGAACATAGATTTAAACGAAAAAAAAAAACAAAAACATCCTTATAACTTGTGATATTTGGAAACGGTAAAAAAAAGTATCATATAAAATGTAACGGATGAAGACTGAGTAAAAGGCTTACCTTGAATGTGACCAATGGTTGGAATAGTGGTAGTAGCAAGAGGAGAAACAGTATAACTCATGAGCTGTGACTGCAAATTCATTTTCTCATTTTCATCTTTCTTTGAATTAGTAGGAGGTGCTTGAGTTATCCCCATCCATTCATTAAGAAAAAGTCCAGAAGACGAAGAATGAGGAGAAAAATTAGATGAATCCGGGAAGCAAAACCCTTGTGACATAGCGGTGTGATCATGAGTTGGTGGTACTACTGGTGGTGGTTGTACAGTGAAAAAGAAAGGCTGTTCGTTAGAGAGGAACTCGTTATAGTTTTGTTGGTTCACTGAAGAAGTAGGAGAATTGAGCAAGTCCATAACATTGGATGTACCAATTGAGAAAGTCAATGAATTTGGTGAAGATTTATCAGAAGATGATGAAGATGAAGTAATAATAGGTTGATGAGATGAATTATTATTATTATTATGTTGTTGTTGAGCTTTAGCTTGTAAATGACGTTGTTTGTGTTTACTTCTTGATTTCCTGTTTTGAAACCAGTAAAACACATTAGCATCACCTACTTGTCCATATTCTTGAAGTTTAGCTCGGATTTTCCTTATCTCATCCCTTGGTGGATTCACCATGCCTGAATTAAAAATTGCTTCAAGTATACGAATTTGCTCAGGTCTTGGATTCCATCTAGGCTTTGGCTCTGGACTTCGCTCTTCTAATCATAATTATAAAAAAAAATTAAAATGAATTCAAAAATAAATGTGAACAATATTGAGAAAATGTGAATATATATGTACCTGGATTGCATGGAGGTCTTTGTTGAATGATAGAAGAGTTGATGTCATGTTGCCATTGGTGATGATGAGAATTGCAAGGTTTGGATTTAAACATACTAGGCCAGTGTCTATTTGATGAAGCCATAATTGATGAGGATGAAGAAAAAATAAGAAGAAAAAAAAAAAGGTAACTCTCTTTAGCTTTTTTTTTTTTTTTTTGGTAGTCTATAAACAACCCTAACACACTTCTTATATAGAAGACTCCATACCTACTACTCTTTTTTTTTTTTTTTATAGATTAAAAAGAAAACAAATTGTAGAAATAAAAAAGACAAAACCCAAAACAAGAATCACCTGTTAAATGATAAACAAAAATAGAAATGAAATTAAATGTAAAGTGAAAAAGATAGACTAGAGATCTAGTACATGGCCCATACCCTTATAATTATAACTTGTTCACAAAATTATTATATTTCAGACTGAAAATACTTGTTCACTACTCAATGTAACAAAAAGCCCAATTAGTTCAATTTGAAGAGAAAACAAAGAGAACATTGAAAGAAGCACATGATGGGGCTTATATTAGAATCTTCATCAGAAGTGAAAGCTCTTAATTCAAAAATAAAAGAGAGAGACAGAGAGAGAGAGAGAAAAATACAATAAAAATTGTGATGTTTAATATCTTCAGAAGTCTGATGAAATTGTCTCTTTGTTTTACATATTTTTTGAGTTTTGATGTTTTTTTGGGGTTTGTATATATGAAGAAAAGAAAGGGAGTATTAATGGAGAGAGAGGTGGAAAGGTGTGGATTATTCTAATGAGAATTAAGGGGTTGTTGCAGCAAGGAATAAATAGGGGAGAAAAGTAAGGTGGGGTAGGGGGGTTTAGGGGGGGTGGGGTAAAGAAAATATTTTGAAAGTCAAGATAATGTAATTGTAGGATTTGAATAGAAAACGGTGGAAGAGAAGTAATTGCTCTTTGTAGATTTGAATGTTTTGGCCAAAGAAAGGAAGTATTGGATTGACTCGAGGGTCATTTTTATTACTACAAACACATTTCAAGATATTTTGCTTAAATGAAGGAAACTAAAATTTATTTCTTTTTTCCCTTTCATTTTCTTTTCAAATATATTTTTTAATAACTTATAACCGTTCTATCAAACTTATTTATCAATATATATGGATTATATATAATATATGTATATCAAAATTTACACATTTGTAGTTATTTTGTAAAGTGAATCATTCGAATATTAGTAAGAAATATAGAGAACTTTTAATATACTATTTTTTATTTGTATAATGTTGATATGAGATTTATTTTTTTAAAATAGGGAACATGGTAAGTGAAACTTATATAATGAAATTTAATTTATTTGGGGACTGAAATATAATAATAGTTGTTAGTGTTGTAACTTTGTTAGAAAGTAAAACAAAGTGATATTATTTTTAATTAAAAAATATAAATCTTGCTGAGGTAAGAATGATTTTAAGCTATATTTTCATCACTTCAATTCTCCAAAAAAAAAAATTGTTAGTAGTTGTTAGTTTGAGACAGTAGTCAAAACTTTATTTTCCTTTTTCAATTGAGGCAAATTAATTTAATTAAGTGGAAAATAACACTTACTATTATTTTCCATAATCAGTTGTGGTAAATATTTTAATGTTTCATTATTGTCTCGTAATGTAGATATAGTACCAAGAGAGGCTTAAATGCAAGTCCTTTCACATTGTATTTTACTAAAGGAGAATTTTCACTAGTATATATGTATTCACACTAGTTCAATTTGACATCTATACTAGCTATATTTTAAACTTGCATCATAAATAATTGACTGCATATAAGATATTTTCCTAGTAGCACTATCCTGCCGTTAGTATTAGCAGGAGTTACATAAAATTATTGTCACGTGATAGGAAGTCATCTGTTTTGATTATTAAACTTTCTGATAATATAAAATAACATTGTGTATAGTAATTCTTATAGTTCAACTTTTTTAGCCTTCGTATATAATATAAAGTGAAAAATTAATGTGAATAATTCACTCTAAATATTTTAATCTTAAATTATGCTATGGTCCTTTAAAAAGAAGCCTAACATGTTGAAATTGGGTGATAGAGTTGGTGCCTAGAGATTGTACAACTATGCTAGGCTTCATCAAATAACACAAACATTTTTAAATTGGGAGATAGAGTTGACAAAAATATAGTGTGAAAATCAAGAACAACATATGATATACGAGAAGTTGGGATAGACATAAAAAAAAAACGGTGGTAACGTCCAATTTAGATTCCATCTTTTTCAAAACGTAAGAATAAAATAGAATTTTAAATTTATAAATTTTCATTTTTTAACCATAAAATATTTGATCAGAATTACTAATTCAGCCTAGTTTCTACCACACACAATGTGTGGTTTCTTATACTATCGATTTAATCACAAGAATATTTATTTATTTCTACAATATCTGACTTAATTTACAGCTTATTTGAACTGTCTATTAGCTAAAAAAAATTATATTATTATAAAGTTTCATCCACATAATATTCCCACCGTTCTCTTTTTACTTGTCCACTTTTGAATTGACACACCAATAAGAAAATAATTAATGACACAGTGAGTTTACCATTTTACCCCTATTAATTATGAAGTGGATGAAAAGTTCTACATTTTTTAAAGTAATTAGTCATTTAATTGAGGGTATAATAGGAATAAAAAATTATTCTTTTTTGATTTGTCAAAATAAACAAGTAATTAGGGATAATTATATAAAAACGGACAAATAATTAGAAACGAAGAAAATATATGAGAAGAAGGATCAATATGTATACCATTATTAGATACATAAAATTACTTAATAAATTATATTTTATATTTATTATTTTCTTAACAAACGATAAAAAATAAATTCGAAACGATAGTTAAATATTGAATGAAACGAGTAATTTGAAAAGAAAAAAATAAGTTTTTTTTTAGGAGGGTGATTAAGGAAGAGAGTAATTATTAATGGACTTAATTTAGTCCATGTTGTGTTCCTCTAATCCCGACATACCAAGCTCTAACTCCAACTCCCTTGTGTCCCCATTCCACATCCCTCTTTAATTCCACTTTCCCCCAATTATACCTTTATTCATTTCATTTCTTAATCGTCTGTCTCAAATTATGTATCGTATTTTAAAAAAATATATTACTTAGATAAAAAGTTTTTATCTTATTTAATTTATATTAACGTGATAACTTTAATAAAGTATTTACACACACAACATTTGAGTCGTTTAATGAAAAACTATTTCGAGCAATTGCTAACTTTAATTCCACTTATTATCAACAATATTAAGTACTTATCAGTAGTGTTAATTATTTTTACTTGATTTGCTAGTTGTAAACAATCTTGATATGGTTTGGTTATATAAAAAAATATTAAACTAAATTAAAGGGCTTGTTGAATTGACTCTTGATCAGTCTTGTTGAGATTTCCTACAAGAAGTGGGTAGTATTATCACAATTTTCAAGTGAAACTCAAAAAAGTAAATATCAACTGTTCACACATGTAAAATTGAATATTTGATTTTGACCAATGACCATATAATATACCTGATTCATCAGTTACAAACACTACTGCTTAGGTAAACATGACAAAATTTCAAAGGATAAATGATGGAGTCAATCTCACTTCACTTTTAAGTACCTCTGATGAAACAGAAAGAAAGAATGAAAAGAGAAATAAAGCACAATCCCATCACAACTCAGAAAGCCCATAACCAATACTAGATATGGTAGTTGTTGTTTAGTAGCCACTGCATTTACAGACACCTCATGCCTTTTATTTTTTTCCTTTTTATAATAGTATTTGTACACATCTCGACTAATATTACTATGGATATAGTTAATGAGATGATAAATTTACTATATTATTCTTTGAATATATGATAAGTCACTACAAAATATATGTGATACATAGGATGAGGTTGTCTATCCTTTAATCAGATGTCACCAGTTCAAGCCTTGGGTATTGAAAAAAAATACTTGATAGAAAGTGCTTTCCTTTAAATGGAGAGCTATGTCTATCCATAAACTTAATATTTTGGAAAATACATTTGAAAAATAACTATAGTTAATAATAAGTGTAAATTAAGAAGAAAGTGATACATTATATTGATTTTTCAAACTTGATACCTATTTTTAAAATGGTAGATAAGTAAAAATGAACGGGAGGAAGTAATTCCTATCAACATAGATATCATGTAAGACTAGCTTTGAGAGATAAAAAAAAAGGTTACTTAATTAGTTTATTTGCTCTAGCATGAAACTTTGTGATTCTTAATTACTTTATTGACTAGTACGTCACATTATCATTCTGATTTTCAAATTATTACATCATATTGTCGAAGCACAAATCATAATATGTATACCATCTTACAATTAACTTTTTAAAAAATCTAGACATTATTAAAATAGACCCTCGATCGACTTAAAAAAAAAAAAAAACTGAAGTTGTAATTCTTTTTATTTTTCTCTCATTGTGACTAGCTAGTATTGTTTTGTTTGCTGACCAAACGTGTGCTCCCACTGTTAGTTCAATTTTTAGTAAACGTGGGATTTTCTGATACATAGTACGTGAAGAAGTAAATAGCTAATTTAAGTGATAGCAGTAGATTCAATCTTTTTCCCAAGAATTTATTATCTACTTTTGAGTTTTACCTCATCTCCTTTTTCTGCTCACCCATTTTGTCTTCATCAAATTTGTCTAAACGATTAAATTCACTTTACTTATTGGTCCCTACACAATTCTATTTTATCCCCTTTCCTTTTTCTTTTGCTTCTAATTTTTTTTTTTCTCAATTCATGTTCGGTATTAACTTTGATATAAAAATAAATTAATTTTACAGCTACATAATTCGTTAAGTATAAAAATTTAATATTTTGAGAAATCATTAAAAAAGTGCCTATAGTTAATAATTAGAGTAAATTCTGAGTTGAAAGTGAAAAGTTATTTATTGATTTTTCTAAATATGACAAACAAAAATAATAATGTACAAGTAAAAATGAAATATTTACTTATTTTTTCCTTGTTATATTCAAGAAGAAATATTAAAATGAGAATATTATGATTTTTTTTCATCAAAGTTGCATAACTATATTTTCGAATGGAAAAAGAACAAAAATATTGCTCTGCCTTGAAAATCATAATTACCGAAAAACCAAATTTTTAGGTTAGTGATAATCTTCTTTTTTTTCTCTCTTGATTAAGTATTCAGAGTCCTCATTGAAATCTCAATTAAATTTAGATGGATTCGACTCCTCTTTATTTTTCTCAAGTTCCTATTTAGATGTATGACACCTATGTTACTTAAATATTAAAGGTCTAGTTAATTAATTTTTTAATCAAAAAAGTATACTAATTAACCATGATTAAAAAAGTACTTAAGATTCCCAACTTTAGCCAATTTTTTGAGAAAAAAATGGATTTACTTCAATTAAATAGCATTATGCTTTAGATATAAAAAGAGCTCTAAATTTAACAACTTAGAGTCACGATAAAAAATATATACATCTTTTTTTTAAAAATAAATTATATCTATTTTGTGTAGAAGTTTGTCTAACTTTTAGTTTTCTTTGATATTTTATGGCAACGTAATTTTAAATATTTTTTTATTTAATATCTGAATGTTAAAAATTCTATTTTATGATTTATAATATTTTTCTTCGTAAAATAACATATTCAAATGTTTATCTTAAATTGACAGAAATTTAGTCTATGACGAAACTTTATTTTTGGTGAATGAAAAAACTATAAATAGCGAAAATGATTTGAACTATGGTGTGAAAAAAATGTGAGATGATTTTTTTTATAGCAATAATTAGTTAGATTTAAATGGTAATATATATCCTTTTAATCATGATTAAAATATTTGATTAATTAAAAATATGCACCATAGATATTTAAATAATACAAGTGTAATGTATAAATTAGATATATAGCATTTTTTATAGTAATATTCTCAAGCTGTAGCATTAGAGTTTGACTTTTAATATATAACATTAAATATATCAAGTTATAACATATTATTATAAAATAAAGGTTGATTTTAAATAATTAAAAAGCATATTAAAAAAAAAGAATAACAGAAAAAATCGTTTTTGTTTCTTAATTGGAAAGTAGCAAGATTCTTGTGATTTAAAATAAAATCAATTAATAATAGATAATAACTAATTAGCACATATTAAGGAATTAAAAAAAATCAGATTATTCAGTTTCCTTAAAACGTTCAAATAAGTTGAAATCAAATTAAAATCTGATTTATTTCTTAAAACGCTCAAATAAATTAAAATCAAATTAAAATCTGATTTTTTTATATCAAATTTCTCTCTCTTGTTTATAGGTTGCAATTTTTTTTGAGTGATTGAAGTTATTTTTCTGTGAAAAATATCGTGATTTGTTGTAAAGGACAACAATATATCCATATTAATTAAACATAGTGGAAGATGGGATCCGTCAGGTTAGTACTTATTATAGTTTACTGATTTTTTTTGATAATATTGTTCATATTACAGTTTTCATTGTTTTCCTGTCATACTTTCAACAAATATGGTGCATTATAGACGTTTTAAGTTAGTGCACAAAAAATAAAATAATTTCTTAGTTTTTTACTTTGTGTCAAATAATTTTTATGTTGTTTTGTCTGTTAGACACACATTTTGTTTTATGGAGTTCATTTGGTATCAGTAAATCTTTAAGTAATTGTGATTGCTGAATATTGTCCACCTATAAATAATATTGAGACACACTTTATGCCAATTTTCAAGTTTTATTCCTATACTAATATATAGTTATACAAGAATCATACATAGTTCATACGGAGTTCATACAAAAATCATATATATGAAACAATTTTTTAAACATATAATGATACAATGAATCTCTTGTTAAAATAGTTCATACATAGATCATACGTAGTTCATACAAAGTTTATACATATGAATCAAAACAAATATGATATTTGTCATACTAAAATGATAATAAATCAAAAATGTAATGTCATGTTCATACTAGTAATAATCAGACTTCACATATATTTCATCCAGATAGTATCAAACTTCATACATAATCAATAATTGAAGAAAGATTCATACAAAAAAGCCAATAAATTAGAAATGCATATTGACAAAGCATCTAGTAGCCTTTGATTGTCATCCTTATATACCTTAAATATAAATAACAGTCTTAATTGTTGCCTATGTTGATCGTTTGATAAAAAATTACGGTCAAAAAACTCTTATAAGTTATATATGACATAATTTCACAAAGACGAGAAAACTTTTGCTTTATCTTATTCAAGCTGTGTAGTATCTAATTTGCTAGATATAATTTAGATGATAAAAATTATGTAGGAATAAACTATTGCTCGATCTAAAGATACAACTTTATAAGTTTCGAATTTGAATGAACTTTTCTATCGAAATTAGATTTTACGTGAACTAAGTTACATCTTATATTGACATAATTTATATTATAGCTATAAGCTTTTTAAGGTATAACATTCCATTATAATAAGTTTTATAGATATGACATAAGTTATAACTTCTTAGGATAAAGCATAACGTTCTAAAAGTAGACTTATGATTATTGACAGAATTCTTAGGATATAAGCATAAGATTCTAGACTTAAGCCTCTATTGTCATAAGATCAAAATTTCACCCTTTTAAAATAGTTTTACCAACCCTTATGTATTTTTTTTGGTTGTTTAGCTTATTATATATAATTAATCAACTATCTTCCGCTTCTTTTTTTGCAGAATAAATCTCTTCCATTTATAGAGCCTTCATATTTTCCTCTTATTCTTACCCCGTCCCGTCAATCCTCGAGGCTTGAGCAACTTGCAAATTTATTTTTATTTTTTTTGCAAATTTATAGATTGACAATAAGCTTTATCGCCCCGCCGTGACTCCTTATAATTTTTAAGCGTACAGACATTATTGCAACACACTCAAGAAAACTACTTTATTAAAATATTACATGAAACGAAATAAATTAAAAACTTTGCGTAAAATGAAGATTTAGGCGTGTTGGGGAAGATGAAGTTTGAGGCGTGTATAGGGTGAGATGGGAGTGGGTAGTTATTGGGCAACGGTAAAGTAGGGATTTAATTAAATCAAATCCTATTATTTAGTTTTTGTTTTAAAAAGGTAACTAAAAATTTAAAGAGTTTGGTTTAAAGAAGGTAACTGAAAAAATAAAAATAAATATTTAAACATATTAATTATTATTTAAATAATTACTTATAATTTATTTTTAATTAATATATTTTTAACTGATATGCTATAACTCGATAATAATCTGCTATAAGTAATTTATTTTTAAGGAGTATGTTTATAACTCGATAATCTTCTTTTTTTTCTCTCTTGATTAAGTGTTCAGAGTCCTCATTGAAATCTCAATTAAATTTAGATGGATTCGACTCCTCTTTATTTTTCTCAAGTTCCTATTTAGATGTATGACACCTATGTTACTTAAATATTAAAGGTCTAGTTAATTAATTTTTTAATCAAAAAAGTATACTAATTAACCATGATTAAAAAAGTACTTAAGATTCCCAACTTTAGCCAATTTTTTGAGAAAAAAATGGATTTACTTCAATTAAATAGCATTATGCTTTAGATATAAAAAGAGCTCTAAATTTAACAACTTAGAGTCACGATAAAAAATATATACATCTTTTTTTTAAAAATAAATTATATCTATTTTGTGTAGAAGTTTGTCTAACTTTTAGTTTTCTTTGATATTTTATGGCAACGTAATTTTAAATATTTTTTTATTTAATATCTGAATGTTAAAAATTCTATTTTATGATTTATAATATTTTTCTTCGTAAAATAACATATTCAAATGTTTATCTTAAATTGACAGAAATTTAGTCTATGACGAAACTTTATTTTTGGTGAATGAAAAAACTATAAATAGCGAAAATGATTTGAACTATGGTGTGAAAAAAATGTGAGATGATTTTTTTTATAGCAATAATTAGTTAGATTTAAATGGTAATATATATCCTTTTAATCATGATTAAAATATTTGATTAATTAAAAATATGCACCATAGATATTTAAATAATACAAGTGTAATAATTTAAGTAGGAATTTGAAGAAAATGTTGGAGGGTCCATTTAGGGGAGACACTCCCAATAAAATTTTCTCTATACTTAAGAATTAAATCGAAACCTCTCATTATCTGTATAATTTTTACAATATTGTTATTTCTATTTTTAATCTAGAGTAAATACATACCCAAATGGCAGCCTACCCAAATTAAAGAAGATCGACTCAATCAAATTAGTTAGCCTTTTCTGATAAGTACTGAGAGGTGCAATTTATTGTTACTTTCAAATATATTCAAAATCCTACACCACCTGTACCAAACACACTAATTGTTTATTACCAGTTTCAATTTAATACACTTATTCAAATAAGTAAATATTTATTTATAATATAAAGAACGTTAGAGATAAATTTATAAATAAATAATTACAGATTTGAATATATACCATTGAAACTAATAACAAACAATTAGCGTGTCTCGTAAACGTCCTTATAAGTTATTTATCAAAAATACTAATATTATAAAAGTATTTATATAGCCCAAAAGAGAAATGAACGACAACAATAGAATGGAATAATAATTACAGTCATGTTTTAAGAAGAGTATTTTGAAGACTAGAGATTATATAAGCCATAAATCATAAAATAATTGGCTAAGACAAAAGTACTTGCTATAAGTTATAAATTAAGTGTCATCTGTTTTTGGCTTTTTGACTTTTGGTTTTATTTATTTATTTTTGTATGATATTTTTATTAAAATTTGATTAAATTTAAATTGATGTCAAAACTATAGAATATAGCCATAAAATCATAAAAGAATTGGCTCAGAACAATAGAATATAGCCAAAAAATCATAAAAGAATTGGCTAAGTCAAAAATACTTACTACTATAAGTTATGGAGTTGTACACCTATAAGTTAAGTGTTATCCGTTGTTGCTTTTAACTTTTGATTTGTGACTAATTTTTATAAAAGGTTTTGTTTGGTGTCCAATATATTTATGTTAAATTGACATGAAAATGTTTCATATTTATAAATAAAAATATTTTTTAACAAAAACGATTTTATATCGACAAAACTTCACCACCTTCCTTATACTCTAATTTGATGAGGCTTAATGAAACAATGTGTGTGTTATATAAGGCATATAGATGATAGAACCCATCACATGATTATACTGAATGTTCTCTTATTATTATCATTATTATTATTAAAATAAAATAAGGAAATGGGGTATGAGTGTGTTGCGCAAAAAGCGCCAACAGCATTTAATCCATGCAAACGTGCATGCAGTAAATACAACCACAACATGTTCGATTAAATGCTAAGACTTGCCTTACCCCATTCATTATTTTCCTGCACATGCAAACAAAAATATACAATTCCATTTCAACATTTCGGCCACGATAATACAAAATTTTGAATTGAAGATGTCTAATAAATTTTTTTATATCATATACAGGTGCTCAATTGAAATAAATCTGAATTTAGTGTCTAATAAAATTTGTGATTCTAAGTTTAAGGTATTGTCAATGTATTAACCCTAAGATTTATAATCATATACGGTGTATAGTCTATCTACTAAGTTCATATATTGAAGCATTTATAAGTTCATTTTTATATCGTAGATTGTCTTTTCTTTTTTTTTGGGTCTTAATTGTTGTTGTTTTTCTTTGTTTATTTGTGGATTCTTCAAAAGCTAAAAAGTTAGTGAATATTGTACATAACAAAATAATAGGGATCTGATTTGTTTTCATTGAACACAACAACAGCTTATCGATCGTGTCTAATGATCCGTGAATTACGCCTACATATTGTTTTTGTTTTTTTACTTTGTGAATTCGACCTCTTGGAAATTGAGGACCCCTAATATATTATATATTATATATATAAAATACTCTACAAAACTACTACCTGAACTTCACTTAAATGCTCTTAGAGCTTTTACTTCTATCACCTAGCAATTAACCACTTAATTTATTCTTTTTAATTATATATTTTTGGGGTGATTGCGTTGGTGCAACAGATGGATATAGAGAAAAAATAGAGAATGCAAATTTCTCCATGTGGTTCCAAGAAAAAGTTGTAGTCATTAACAGTAGAAATGAATTTTTACACTATTGATTTACAAGTAACTGTTCATAATAACGGGAGCTTTAGTAACATGATTAAAAATAAGGTAGGCTACCCGCGATACAACAAGTTAAAATAGAGTCCCGAGCTAAAACGGTAAAACAATTTGTCAAAAATTCCAAAAGGGCATATCAATTTTTTTTAAAACCAAAACGGCAAAATCGCTCAGGATGTAGCGATTTTGTCCGTGGAAAAAAACAAAATCGCTGCTATAGCAGCGATTTCTTAAATTTGTTTTTTTAAAAAAAAAAACAAACAAGTCGCTCCAAGTGGAGCGATTTTCAAAATTTTAAAAAAATATTATAATTCTTTTTCATAAGTCGCTGCTTGTGCAGCGACATGCATTAATTTTTTTGTTTTTTATTTTATTTTATTTTGCTTTATTTAAAAAAAATAATTTAAAATCAATTCATTTTTTTTTATTTTTTAAAATCAAATCGTTGGCAGCGATTTTAATTATTTCTTTTTAAAAAAAATCAAATCGCTGCAAAGGCAGTGATTTAATTTTTTTTTTTTTGAAAATTTGATTAAATCGCAGCAAAAAAAATTTAGACGATTTAATTAAATTTTCAAAAAATAAATAAAAAATAAGTGTAAATCGCAGCAAATATCAATTTTTTTTTAAACCAAAACGGTAAAATCGCTCAGGATGTAGCGATTTTGTTCGTGGAAAAAAACGAAATCGCTACTATAGCATCAATTTCTTAAATTTGTTTTTTTTTTTAAAAATAAATTATACAAATCGCTCCATGTGGAGCGATTTTCAAAATTTTAAAAAAAAAATTATAATTTTTTGAATAAGTCGCTGCTTTTGCAGCGACATACAATAATTTTTATTTTATTTTTTTTGCTTTATTTTAAAAAATATTTAAAATCAATTCAATTTTTTTAAAATTTTTTAAAACTTGGCAGCGATTTTAACTATTTTTTTTTTAAAAAAAATAAATCGCTGCATGCTGCGATTTAATTAAATTTTCAAAAAATAAGTGTAAATCGCTGCCTTTTGCAGAGATTTACACTTATTTTTTATTTATTTTTTGAAAATTTAATTAAATCGTCTAAATTTTTTTTGCTGCGATTTAATCAAATTTTCAAAAAAAAAAAATAAGTGTAAATCGCTGCCTTTGCAGCGATTTGATTGTTAAAAAAAAGAAATAATTAAAATCGCTGCCAACGATTTGATTTTAAAAAATTAAAAAAAAAATGAATTAATTTAAATTATTTTTTTTAAATAAAGCAAAATAAAATAAAATAAAAAAATAAAATATGAATGCATGTCGCTGCACAAGCAGCGACTTATTAAAAGAATTATAATATTTTAATTTTGAAAATCGCTCCACGAGCGATTTGTTTATTTATTTTTTTAAAAAAAAAAACAAATTTAAGAAATCTAGCAGCGATTTCGTTTTTTTCCACGGACAAAATCGCTACATCCTGAGCGATTTTGCCGTTTTGGTTTTTTAAAAAATTGATATGCCCTTTTGGAATTTTTGACAATTTTTTTTACCGTTTTAGCTCGGGACTCAGTTAAAATACGTTCGTAGAAAAATTGTTTACGTTATGAACATATATTTAATTTAAATCTTTTTTTAATAGCTAAAATACTCTTTAAAATATCATGTCCAATACCAACAACGGTGTCATGGTATTGGGAAACTTGAAACTGTTTGAATACCCTCCTCTGGAATGGTTTGTTTTTCTCTTTTCTTCTTAACTTTGAGGTGAGGTTGAGAAGGTTCGTAATTTTATCAATATCAGTTATGATGTACTGGTGGGATTGATTTACCCTTAATCAGAAAATTCGAGTTTAAGCTTTAAATATGACAAAAATAATAGTGAAAGCGCCACTCCGTATAGATCGTGGAGTGCACGATTAGAATTTCATCGGAGTCTAATGTGGCTTTTGTACACCGGATAGTAGAAAAGAAGGAAAGAGAAAGGCACTCAATTTTAGGAATATGTAGAATGTATATGAGAGTGCTTAAAAATATAAGAATCGAGGAAGGATTAATATATTTGCAAAAAGTTTGGTTGGTTAGGTATAGTAATCAGGTGTTAACATATATTCCGATTAAATTAGAATCTTTGTAAATGTAACATGTTCCAATGAAGGTCCAAAAATCATCAATAGAGGTTATTAATAATATATACAACAAACTGCCTAAAGTTTTTTTAAAAAAATCTAATTAAGGTGATTGTACCGTACATTTCCGTTAGAAGTCAAACTTTATTATACATTATGATATTTAATAGAATAATTACGCAAATTTTAAGAACTTTGCCCCTTTCCGTACCTTACTTAAATTTAGATTATTTAATTAATGTATTCTTAACCGTGATTATTTAATTGGAAGTGAGTTATTCGTGGTGAAAAAATTGCAAGCTACATACTCACAAAAACAAGATAACATAAAATATGTTATTTTCATAAATCAAAAGTCAAAAATACCAGGCTATTGGATGCATAATATTGGGCTAGGTGAAATAACTTGACCACATTGTGTTTTTTTGTCTCCCTTTCATCTAGACTGATTTAATTTAGGATTGATTTAATTTTTCGTAATCACTTTTTTATTATTATTATTTTATTAATTCATTTTTTTCTTTGTAAAAAAAGATGATTTTTTTAGATAATAACTATTACTTAATTTGTGATCATATGATAAACCAATTCGTTAAATTTGTCATCCAATTTGTGGTCCTTCTAGGTTAAAATGAAAAGTTCTACAAAAGAAAAAGTTCAAGAACGCTATAAAAATTATAGAAACACAATAGAAAATCAGAGATATATTTAAAGTAATGATCTAGGATTGTCTCTAATCATGTCAACTTAAAATGACAGGACATATTGGTCTGCCTAGTTAATTGGGATGTTTTATTATTATAATAATTAATAGGGAACAGATCTTTGGTGATGATTATAAAAATTAATCTTTCCTTAATAACCTACATTCCTTCTGAATTGGATAATATTCATTCATTTTAAATACAAACAAAACGTTGTAAACATTATGATTAATTCCTTGATTTCTTATAATAATAATAATAATAATAATGTAGGAGCTTGCTGATGTTTCACTTATGTTGATAAAAGTATTTCATTAGGGGTTTTATTTTAGAACGATTAGGTACTGACTAATGACTACAAATATGAAATGAATAGCGTAAACTTAATGGGACACAGAAAAATGGGTAGACTGGTAATTTTTTCATAGTTCGATACATGATTTTTTTTTAACAATTAAAAAGACGATAGATAAATGCTAAAATGCATGGTGTGCCTAGTAATTGAATCATGTGATCATTTTATTTATTAAAAAACAATTAGATTATTAATATTATATATATTTAACGTCTCTGTATTCTATAGATCTTGATTAATAGAAAAGAGGCAAAGTCAAAGTTTACAAGTACTATGGTTTGTCGACTATCCCTACGACTCCCCGTGTGATATGTCTCTCTGATTTGATACAACTCACAGGAAATGTCAAAAAATATAACTCATTATCCTCGAGGAGCCTTTTAACTTATGGAATGTATTGGACCTTAATATTTATTCGGATATCAAATATTTATATCAAATTAATTTTTTAATTTATTATAATATATAGTGAAATACACATTAGTTGATTATAATTAAGTAATATGTATATTATATAATATGCCTTTATTGGTTGAATAGTCGTCCATCAAAATAATAACCTTTTGATGTTATTATGTGATATACATATAAAATATACAACTTTGATACAAAATAGTGTGTATATATATATTTGATTAGTGAATGCAAATTTATTTTTTTATGTAACTTGCCTAAGTTTTTATCCATCGGATCAAGAGCAACACCCAGTATGACCAAATATTATACTATTTATATATGATAAAATGATGTATAATTTATATAAATCTGATAATATAAGAGTTAATTATATTATTTCCCTACTATTTATCATATTACAAGAATCCCTTAAAATTTATAGATTTCGAATACATTATTGGACATCCAGATACATCAGTAGACATTCAGATGCATAGAGGATCTATTAGAGAGGGGATATGATACCCAGTTACATGGGAGGAATGTATCATAGAGGGGAGGATGTATAAGAGAGGAGAGGGATGTATCCTAGAGGGAAGGAATGTATCATGGAGGGGAGGAATGTATTCGAGAGGGAGAAAGAAATGTATCAACAAGAGGGGAGTGATGTATCCGAAAGGGTATGTTTGAATTTTTTTAAATGGTAGAAATTTTATAGATTATGATAAAATAAGATGTGTATTTAGATAATTTTTTCTAAAATTATGTTTTAAATAAATAAACAGATGTTGGATCTCCAATGACTTTTTTATCGATTTACTTCTTCATATTAAAATCAATAACTAAAAAATCTCAGACTTTACCACTGCACCGGACCATAAGAGACCATAATTCTCACTACCACTTACAATAAAAGTATCTATACAAATTTGAGACTGAAGATAATTATTAATGCAACTATTACAATTATTGCAGTTGGTCTATTTTTCCCTTTCAATAATTTTTTGAAGTATTTAATATGGTATCGGAAACTTAATTTGAAATACGCATAGTTGTACAGTCAAGTTGAATTCAATTTGTTTGAAAATAGTTAAACGTTTTAGGGAAAAAAAACGTGTATTACTACTATATCTCCAAATCTACCCTTATTCAATCAGTGGAGGTGTCAATTAAGTGAAATGTTAAGTGGATAGATAAATGATTATTTTAACAAATATTCTAGAAGGCAATAAGGAATAATAAAAAGAAAACTAGCTATTACAAGATTTTATTATAAGGTACAAATGTTTTAAAAAATGGAACTTTAATACATCAACTAACACCTAGATTTTTTTTGTTAAAAAAAAAAAAAAGAAGGAAAATTACAACTGAGCATGTTCTCTATACTTTTACAAAATAATAAGAATATAATTGAATAATATTTGAAATGTGAAAAAAAGGCATATTAATATTCAAAGAATTGCACATAACGTCCTTCTTTTTTGGGGCCTTTTCTTCATTTTAGGGGGTCGCAATGCTACCTTAATTGCAGTATCAAATACAGCTTTCACGTTCTGGAAAAAAAAAATTGGGGATTCATTGATAAGATTTTTATTTAGAGAGTAATTATTGCTCTAATCATTGATTAAGCTATAACAGAATTGTTAATTAATACCTGCTGAGTCTTGGAGCTGCACTCAATGTAGGCAACCGCTCCTATCATCTTTTTCAATTCCTCTCCCTAAATTAAAAATAAACAACAGAATAATAAGCTTTTTTTTTTTTTTTTTGTTAATCACTGATTAATATAAGTGATTCACTTTATATTTTATAGATTTTTGTTATTTGTTTGAAAAGTTGACCATAAAAACTCAAAACTTTTATGTTAATATATGAAAAACTTCCACATGATATATAATGATATCCTTTCAAAACCTTTTTGTATACATATATAATATATAATGATTTCATTTGCTGCAATTTGTCTCCACATATACAAGCCAAGTCACTCGATGGCTCGTACCCACTTTGTGCGGGAAAGTCAAGACAACTCCATTTCCAAGATCTCTGATTAATGATAGAGGAATACTATTACCCGGCATCAAGATATATAATGTATCATTTTGTTTTTAGGAATTTGCTAATGATTAATGGGACTCACCTGGGCAGTTGATATAGGAGTAGCCCCTGGATGATCACTTAAATATTGTTTGTCTTCCCTCAGGTCTGGCATAATTAAATTAAAACAGGTATAAAAATCATATTGCACATTAGGTTATAATATGTGTTTTTATATATAATTATGACAAACTTAAAGATAATGAAATATTAAATTGATCTTACCAAGTTTAGTTCCCACCAGAACAATTTGTATAGTAGGAGCATAGTGCCTTAACTCAGGGATCCACTGTTTAATGATCAATAATTAGAACTTTTGGTAAATAATTATGAACAAATAAATCACTAATGGATAGGACTAGAAATAGGGAAAATGATATTTCAATATCTTTGGATCATCTAGTTTTACAATTTATAAATAATAATGTATACTTTATACTAAAGACACGTATTGGTATACATCCTTATACACAATATATACAGCTAAAGTGTATAAATGATATATATTTCGGCCATGTTGATAAACTAGATGGCCGAGTATATTTATATAAATACACTAACCTTTTTGTAAATGTTCTCATAGCTTGCTTTGCTAATTAGGGAAAAAGCAAGCAAAAAGACATCAGCTCCTCTGTAGCTTAATGGCCTTAGCCTGTTATAGTCTTCTTGTCCTGCATTTCACAATCAACAATTCAACAACACACAAAATCAAAATGAAATGTTCTTATATACCTACACAATATCCAAGAACATTCCCTTCAATGATATTAGTGAGAGAAAAAAAAAACATTCATAATAGAATCAAAATTTATATATACACTCAATGGTGTGGTCTAGTGATTAATGAAATGAATCGAGAACCATGAAGTTTCAGGTTCAAATTCCATCATAGACAAAATAACATTAGTTGATTTCTTCTTATCTGTCCTAGTCTTGGTGGACAAAGTTAACTGGTACTTGTTATCCATAGAATTGGTGAAGATGCACGCAAACTAACCAGACACCACGTTATCAAAAAAGTAATATGTGAAATAAATTTACCTGCAGTATCCCATAGGCCAAGGTTAACAGTGCTACCATCCACCACCACATTTGCACTGAAGTTATCGAACACCGTTGGAACATAATCCTATGGAATAATAACATTAATCTTATGAAGTTAACAACTCGTATACATGAAACGAAGATAAGATTAAAGAAAAAAGTGGGGAAAAAAACGAATAATATTACCGTTGGAAAAGTATTACTAGTGTATGAAATTAGCATACAAGTTTTCCCAACAGCTCCATCACCAACAGTAACACATTTGATGAATCTAGCAGTAGTCATTTTCTTATAAATTGGATATTTCTTGCAAACTTACTGCTTTGTTTCTTCTATCCAAGTTTTTTAAAAGATGAGAAAACACTTTGTTTTTATTCTTCAATGATACAATATCTATCTTCTTAGCTAGTATATATCCTTCAAATACTTTTTTCTTTTCTCCTAATCATAACACCAACTTGTTTAAGTTAAAATAAGTGGATTTTGAAACTTAATCAAAAGATATTTGGCAATATGGAGAGGGTTGGCATATTGGATTATACACCTAAGCAATCATTGCTTACACCACCCTTTTTACTTTCCTTTAACTTCAAGCCCAGATAGCCAAATGAAATAAAAAGGGATTACATTTTTTCAAAAAGAAAGTTTGTAAAGTAGGTGTAGTGGTGAGTGTTGGTTGGTTTAAGTGTTGAAGAAGCAATTGTATAAAAGATCAAAAGAGGGGAAAGGTTGCTTGATTGGACTATATACTATGATGACCAAAATAGAATATTTCAACAAGTGGAAATTAAAAACAATTAGGATTGCGATCTATAAGTAGAGATATTTTCATACATACACGTCCAACACAACAATTTTCATCCACATATATAGTGACCTAACTAAGGATCAACTCAGATAAGGGTTGACAAACATGACTCATTTTAGTTACAAGTTTAAGTCAGGCAACTCATAATTGAGATAGAGAGAATAAAAGTGTCTTAGTTCAACTCGTTAGGAAAACCAAGTTTGAAAATTAGATTAAGAGAATGACACATGATATTAGTTTACTTTATTGTTACTGCTTACCTGTGTTAATGAAATTCACAATGATTTACGAACTTTATATTCATATTAACTAAAAAAGAACAGATATCTGGAACTAGAACCCAAAGAATCTTTCATAGGTCTACTACCAGTACTGCAGTTCAACTGGTCAATACAATACTTCAGATGAGTAATTGTTGGGTCAACTGTTGTACAACAGCTTGGCTACTAATTCAATCTAACAAAGAATACAAGTATACCAAAGGGCAAGGAAAAAGACAAGTCAAATCTCTCATTCAAAGGCTCAGGTGATGACATGATTAATATGGAAAGTGCATCAGAGGCAGCCGATTGATTTATACTTGAGCCAGGTCAAGAAAGCAAGTTACACAGCAATACAGGGCAGCAATTTGGCCGTTGTGAGCAACACGGCAACAGAAACAAAAAGCATACACAAAGCTTAAACTTGCTATGGGAGAGGTCAGGCAAACTCCGCAGAACTTGCATTTAAAGTCCTGCAACAATTGAATTTTAGGTGATCAACTCCAGAATAGCCATAGACTTTCCCAACTCTGTAGTCGCACCACACACTCCCAACCATGACAGATATTACTATTGAATATTGATGTTTGAAACTCACATTTTCATCAAAACTTTGTTCACTTCTGATGAAACACGTCTACTAAGCTGACCAAAGCTGTGTATGATAAATAGCCAGAAACTTGATAGTAAGTTTGAAAATATCTGATGAATATCACTATTTTACACCAAGATTAAAGAGAAATACAAGGTATGGAGCCAATGCTCCAAGAATCAAATCACATATAAATTGTGGAGCGCTTAGAAGTGGAAGGAGAGGAACCTCAGTAACACTGAGGTTGTGTTTTCACTCTGTGGCCAATCAAACACTGGGAAACAAGGGAGAACCACTTATTTTCTTAGGAACATTTTTCATAACAAACACCACAGTTACCTAATACTGTAAAATAGTCAGCTCAATAATTCAACCAACAAAAAAAAAAGTATACCCCCTTCACATGATTGTTCATGTTAAGGCCAGAAATATTGTGTATACAAGATTTAGAGCTTAAAGTATAATTCCATGATTTCATCTATAAGATGTCTACTTATAAACTAGACAATAACATAAATGAACGGTGAAATATAAACTCCAATCATTAGCCAAATATTGGTAGGGATATATCTTGTACTTGGGAATCATTCATAGTACCATCATATGTTACTTGCGAGCTTCAGATTTCTTCTGTTCTTTGGCTGCACAGAAAATATGCAAAACATTAACCCTAGCAAATAAAGGAAGAGAATCTTAGACTACCAGCGTGCAAGTATAGAAGAATGTACCAGCTTTCTCCTCCTCTCGCTTTTTGGCAGCATCTGCTCTTTGTTGTCGTATGAGAGCCAAGCGTTCTGCAAAATTACGAGATAGAATTAGAAGTAGCACATAGCGATCTATAACAGAAGAAACACTGGTTCAAGTCCATGGCACATCATTTCAGAGTTCATTCGTATTTAAGTTCTACAAAAGTGAAACAGCTCAAAATCAATATATTTTACTTTAATATGTGCCCAACCAGATGACAACTTATCCACTTCAAACTTCACAACTCAAATACAGTCCTTCACATCACCACATATTTACAAATGGTATGATCATATTCAAGTAACAAGACTTTTAAAATTAGACTTGAGAATAAAATTTGATTCTGATGAAAAAAACCTCAATCTATCCACCCAACACCTCAAACAAACTATTAAGAAAAGAGAACGAACTACAAGACCAGATAAATCTAAGCAAAACAAATTAAGTCTATTGCTAGAGCCATTGCTCTGTGATATTACCTAAATCTTTCTTAGCTTGATCTGTTTTTCCTTGTTCTTGCAGCCTCATATACCTCTCATGAGCTTGTTGTTTCTCTATCTCTTCCCTGTGAACAAGTACCATGTAAATTAATAACGACATAGAAGTTACAAGGACCAGAGATATGTCACCAACTATGTTACCGTGTTGCATGTATCGGTAACAGAATTAATACACAAGACTTGAGATATTTCTTCCTTCTTTTAGCTTGACTTGTCAACACTCCAAAGAACACAAAAAATACAATATAATTTCCAAAATATAACAATAACACAGCCTACAATTGTTCCCGCTGTATGTAATACAAGTTCATTGCACCCATTGAGCTAAACACAGACACAAGTAGCTGGGATTTTAGATAGAGCAAAGAGTATATCCCATGCAAAGAAGCAGCTATATGCAACAATGGCCTGGGAATATAGTCTCAGAAAAATAAGAACTAATCTCGGTTTAAATTCGGGCTTTTAAGGTGTCCGTGAGATTTGGCACATCCTGAACTTCCTAGACGTTGACAGACTCTGGCTAAAAGAAATAACTTTGGAAAAGATATTATTCCCTGTACATTCTATTCTCTCTGACAAAGGTTGATTACAAGTAAAAGGACCAAATCCTCCTACAAGTCATATGTCCTAATCATTAGAGTGGTGCAGGCAGTTTAAAAAATTGATGATAGAGAAATCCCAAAGATTAGTGACACAAGGTTTGAAACTCAAAAGATGCAGGACAGTGAAAACAATGACAAAATGAAAAAAAATAGGGTAGTTGCTGAAGTCCAAGAACAGAAAAGGGAGGGAGTATTCATGCAAAACATATAGGAGGCATACAAAAGGCTTCTTTATCTGTGACTTCATTGGGATCATATTGTAAGGAAACACAAAAGAAGCTTCAACTAACCTTTCACGTCTTGAAAGCTCAGTTGTTTTCTCAATCTGCACAGAAAATGCTCACATTCAAAGTTACATCCAAAAACAATTAAATTGAAGTATTTAAAAAATGCAAGTTCACCGTGACCCATCTTACATCAACATTTTTAGCTTTCACGTTCTTTGGCTTCATCAAATTGGGGTTCTCAATCTCAATGATACCCTGGGTACCTTTCCGCTTCTGTTTGGAACAATAAAAGAAATAAGCATCTGAATATACATTTTCCACAACCACAAAGCATAGAGGACGCAAATTTCCATATTAAATCAATTCCAACTTTGAAAGTGAGGATTCAAATAGTCAAAACCTCAAATAACTTGATATGTAAGTATAGTATGTCACAAATTCGTTTACAACAAGTAGTGCACTAGCTTTTTTAATTAGGGAAATACAGAAAAGATTAAGTAGTAGTTGTCACAAACCAATTACTCTTTCCTAAAATGTAAAGAAAATGAAGCAATGAATCATAGATAACTGACCTCTCCATCAGAATCTTCTTCAGATTCCTCTTCGAATTTCTCATTTTCCTCAGCTTCAGCCTCTTCCTGAAGACCTCAAATTGATTACGCAAAGCACACAATTATAGAGGTTAAGCATGAAGACAATACTAATTATTATAAAGGCAATTTTCTTTCATCATATATCAGATAATGCATATTATTCAAATCATTAATCTCAGATTACAAGCACAAGAGAAGACTTTTGATGACTGAGATATATTGACATCTATGGACACAAACATAGAAGAAAATACAATAAACATCCCAGGCACAGCGACAGCATGCCCTTCAAAGGGTAAGTCAATGAGGATGTTTTAACTATTAATAAGGCAACAAAAATGAGAAACTGTTAACAAGATAATGATCACCAATTTGCACACACAACACAAACGTGACTGACTAACGCATTCTAGCTCGTCATGAGAACACATTCACATACCACAAATTGTATTATTTTGACAATTCTTCTCTTACCACGTCAAAAAGTCGATCGCAATAGCTATCATCTCACATGGTTATGTTTCATAAAGAAGTGAAGTTTTGAAGTTCCATGCAGTACAATCACCAACACAATTCAAGGAGAACACCCTAAATAATGTTGTGAAGCTGACCCATCAGTGCTAACCCCTCCTTACTAATATGTATGCATAGACTAACTTCTAAAAGTAAGAAAGAGGATATAAACGTATTAGGAGCCAAGAAAAACTAAAGCCGAAGATATTCACCTGCTTAAATGTGCGAGGACGTCGAGAAGTACCAGCAACTGCAAAATAAAAGCAAACATTAAGAGTGACTTAGCAGACTATGAGCAGTTCATTGCAAGCATTCAAACCATGCCATGTCAGCTCCAGTATATCAACTATTTGAATAAATAGATATCTATAACCAGTGTCTTATTTAAGAAACAGAGGGTGCAACAAATCTTAAACAGACTTAAGATAAAGCAGCCTGATCCCACAACTACTAGCATACAATTTTCACATGGAAGAGAACTCGTTACACCAGTACATGTATGGAAAGACAGAAATTGCATGAGCAAAGGGAGGGGATATGGGAAGGAGGATCACCACTAACAGGAACCAAAAGATCATATGGAATCAAAAATTAGAGTTCCTGCACCATGCATGACTGAAGTCCCCCAGGTTCTTGAAATAATAGTTTGATGCTTAAGTTATATGTCTAAGCCACTCTTATTTGTGTTGTAGCTAATGCCTAAAGAAAAAACCTTTCTCCATTACTTAAGTGTATAAGCACATCAATTTGATATTTCAGGATACTGTAGTTATATTGCACCAGGAATTAACTGAAAATTTAGTTTCAACCTATTAAAAGATTCTACACAATGAGAAAAATAACTACTTTTCGATCCTCAAGAATCTGTTTTCTCATTCAAGTTTCTGCTTCCAACACAAAGCAAAATCTTTCATGGCACACACACAATGAGCACTGCAACCTAAATAAGGTTTGTGAATGTACTTCAGCAACAATAAACAAAAAAAATATCTACAACTACTTCAACTATCCAACTAACCATCAATTATAAGCAAACCTTCATAAGTAAAATTTCAAACATACTCCACAGTGTCAACATCTTCGAACACAATAATCATTAGATATTCCAACTAATTGTGAAAATCCAGCTAAATTCACCTAAGATAATAAAATCCTCCTAACAAATCTACCATAAGAAATTTAAACAAAATCAATTAAAGCAATAACCTTCAATCTCCAATCGACCTTTATCCCAAACAAAACAATTCGAATTTCAAGTAATAGATCTCAAAAATTGATATAATAAATAAAAAAAGGAATCAACTTAGCGATTCGTAAAGGTAAGTAAAAGAGACATACGCATCTCCTCAGGAGTGGAGAACTGGCGGCGACCAGTTGGCTTTCCCTTGAACTTTCCTCTTCCCATAGCTTTCGCCTTCTCACTGAATCAATAAAAGTTAACAGAAGAAGGAAAGCCAATTGAAGATGGAAAATCGAAGGGTTTGCTAGTTTTCTCTGCGCAAGAAAAAAAAGAAGAGGTTTTTTAAAAAGAAGAGAAATAAAGGGGAGAAAAAAACCCTAGCTTTTTTGTTGAGTGGGGAATATTTAAGGTGCGAATGCTCGTATATTAGAAAGTTGTTACGAGTGGGAATCGAACATTAAAGCGTTTTTTAACGATCACATATTCCCATATGGGTTTGGGCCTTTTAGGTATGGAAAAGGCTTTTAGAATTTTGGGTTGGACCCTTCTCGAAAATATAGAGAAAATAACAGAAATCTCATCTTTAAGTTATCTTATTATTGTTATTTTTTATTAGTTTTATAAATTTTAAACTTTTTCATTTTCACGCATCAGATTAATATATCAGCGCATCAGATTAATGTATCTCGCGTATCATATTAGTGTATCATTTATAAAATGTAATGTATCTTACTTAACGATTAATGTATCAGCGCTTATATTATTGTATCAGTTTGAAGGATTTTTGTAATTATAAACTTATAAGGAAAAAAATATACTTTTGCTTTAAAAGTATGTGATTTTTGTCTTTTGCCCGAAAATATATGTGCTTTTTAAGGGGATCTGTTATTTGTAAGTTTTGATGATGTGACAAACTCAGGGACCTTGTAAAGGTACCAGGTTCCATACATGAACAAGCCGTTGACTGCAAGTTGGAGAAAGTACAAAAAGTTGGTGCACAGTCTCCAACAGTGGCAGAAGTGGCAGACGCGGCAGAAACGTCAGAACTTTCCAACCAATGGCATGGGTTTAAGGAAAGTGACTTGTCTATACAATGTCATCTTTCCTTAAACTTTTTCTTTGGCTTTTGCAACTTGAAGAAGCACTTTCAAGAACATTTGCAGAGGTCATAGAAAACAGAAGAAAAGAATTATTCAAGAACAACCTAAAACTCAGAAGCATATTGTGTAGTTGTTTGAGAATACATTCGTGGGCTTTTACATTGTAAACTATTCCTATATCTATAAAGGAATCAGTGTGGTAGTGTTGAAACTTTAAGTTATCTAGAAGGGATAGCTTAGTGAGTAGAATAACTTCTACTTGGGCTCATCAAGCAATAGAGGTATTGCTTGAGTGTGAGATTAAAAACTTTTTCTCACTTTTGTGTAACTGGTTTTACTTTTGCTTGTGAAGATTAGTGAAACAGTTTTGAAAATCCTGTGTGACAGGTCGTGGTTTTACTCCCTTGAGCAAGGAGGTTTCCACGTAAAACTGCTGTGTTGTTAAACTGCATTTACTTTCTGTTCATACTTGTGTGTGTGTCAAGGGACCTGGTCCATTGACTGATAAGTGGACGCATAGATTCTAACAAGTGGTATCAGAGCAGGCACTTTCTATCTGGTTAACACCAAGAAAGTGACATCTACTTTAGGATGGCTGCTCCACTTAACCTTGAAGAAGGTCAGTCTTCAACTAGACCACCTCGTTTCAATGGACACTTCTATAGTTGGTGGAAAGTCAGAATGCATGATTTTCTTTATAGCTGAAGACAGTGAGCTATGGGACATTGTGTTAGATGGACCATTTATTCCAATGATTGAAGAGAAAGATGGAGAAACAACTAGGCTGGTTCCAAAACCTAGACAAAAATATGATGAAGCTGATAGGAAGAAGATAGAAAAAGGTTACAAGGCAAAGACACTTCTTGTCTGCGGGATAGGGCCAGATGAGTTCAATCGTGTCTCAGCATGTGAGTCTGCAAAAGAGATCTGGGATTGCTTAAAGACTGCTCATGAGGGAACTGAACAAGTAAAAGAGTCAAAGATTGATATGCTCACTTCTTTGTATGAGAACTTCAAAATGAAAGAAGGTGAAACCATTCATGAGATGTTCACCAAATTGTCATCCATCACAAATGAATTGAGAAGCCTTGGAGAACCTATCAGTATGAGCAAGCAAGTTAGGAAAGTGCTTCGAATCCTTCCCAAAAGTTGGGAAAGTAAGGTTGATGCTATTACTGAAGCAAAAGATTTGAAAGTGTTAACAATGGATGCTCTCATTGGAAATTTGAAGACTCATGAGATGAATCGAAATCATGACCAGTCGAAGAAGGAGGTGAAAAAGGATAAGTCCTTAATGCTGAAATACAAATCTGAAGAGGATACTAGTGATGATGATATGGCTTATCTCATCAGTAGGTTTCAAAAAATCGTGAGAAAGAACAAAGGTTTTAAAAGGGGAGCAAATGGTCCTCGAACTGCCACTCAAAATGATACATGTTACAAGTGTGGAAAAGCTGGACACTTTATGAGAGAATGTCCATTACTCAAGGCTGAAAATAAAGAATATCAAAAATCAAGAGGTGATAAAGAGAAGAGAAGGGACCTGGTACTCAACAAAAATGATAGGAAAGCTGCTGCTGATTATGTGGTCAAAAAGGCTCTTGCTGCATGGGGAGACTCTTCAAGTGACTCAGAAGATCCTGATGAACCAAATGATGTGTCAATGGTGGTGGTTCATGAAGAGGAAACCATTTTCAATGAGATGTTTGCTTTCATGGCCCATTCAGAAAATGAAGAAGAGGAGGACAAGGTAACTCTTCTTGATATGAAACATGACTTGAGTACTTACTCTCTTAAAAAACTGAGAACATTAGCAAACGTTATGATTGATTCAGTAATTGAGTTAACCTCTGAAAGAGACATTATGAATGCTGAACTTGACAGTTTAACTGAAAACAAAGATAAAATGGAAGATAAATTGGCTTCTCTGGAATCTGACAAGACTGAACTTAAAAAACAGTTATATCAGAAAATTGAAGAAGCTGAAGAGCAAAATGGAAGGTCAAATGGTTTACAAGTTGAAATTGAGGAAAAACTGATTACCTCTGAGGAAAAACTTAGGTTGGCCTTGGAGAAGAACAACAACTTAGAAAAGGATATTGCCAAACTTAAGGAAGAACTTGAAAAATCTCTTAAGTGGACAAAATCTTCTAAGTTGCTGTCCAGTGTAACAAATCAAAGCAATTTTGATAAGCAGGGTCTAGGAAGTTTAAATATTACTCCTCCCTTTAATCCTCACAGCAAGTATGTTTTTGTGTCTGACAATTTACTTTGTCTTCACTGTGGGAAAAATGGGCATTTAAAAGAAAAATGTACTGGCTGGAGAAAGTCTCATGAAAAACTCTCTAAGTACACGGAAAAGCAAGGAGTAACAAAAGAGAGACCTAGTCCCCCAAAACAAGTTTCAGCTAAAATATTTTCAAAGAAAGGATCTGATTCTACTCCAAAATCTTTTGTCAAAAAGATTCAAAAACTACCCCATTGGACTAGAAACAATCTAATCACTCCATTGTCAGCTTTCTGGGAACTCAAATTGAAATGGGTTCCCAAGCCTAACAAGTGACTCGTGTTGCAGGTGAGTGAGAGGAGCAGCAGTCAATGTTGGTATATGGACAGCGGATGCTCTAAACATATGACTGGTGATATTAAAAATTTCCTCTCACTCAAGACACTTCAAGGTGGAGGTGTCTCTTTTGGTGATGGAAAGAAGGGTTACATTTTGGGAGTTGGTAAAGTGGGAAAATCTCTTGGAGAATCAATTGATAATGTGTATCATGTTGGTGGATTGAAGTACAGTCTTTTGAGTGTATCTCAAATTTGTGACAAGGGAAATGAAGTGAAGTTTACTTCTGAGAAGTGCACTGTGGTTAATCTAACCACAAAGAAAGTGATGCTTACTGCCTTCAGAAGTAAGAACATGTATGTGGCTAACTTAGAAACATCTCATGGAGATGATCTGACATGTCTTAGTGCTCAAAATGAAAATGCTGATCTGTGGCATCGAAGACTTGGGCATGTGAGCTCATCTTTATTGAATAAACTGATTTCTAAGGACCTGGTCCTAGGTTTGCCAAAGTTAAAGTTCTGTGAAAACAAAATATGTGAAGCGTGTGTCAAAGGAAAACAAATCAGATCATCCTTCAAGTCAAAGAAGCAGGTAACATCATCAAGAGTACTGGAGCTGTTACACATGGATTTATGTGGACCTTTGAAAGTTCAAAGTAGAAATGGCAAGAAATACATTCTGGTGATAGTTGATGATTACTCTAGATACACATGGACAAGATTCCTAAGATCAAAAGCAGAAACTCTTGAAGAATTGGTAGTGTTCTTCAAAATGATTCAAACAAAATTAAATCAAGTGATTGTTGGAATTAGATCTGATCATGGAACTGAGTTTGAAAACTTAAAACTTGATCAATTCTGCATGGAGAATGGTATTAGTCATAATTTTTCTGCTCCACGAACTCCTCAACAAAATGGAGTAGTGGAAAGAAAAAACAGAACCCTGGTGAACATTGCTAGGACCATGATGATTGAATCAAATCTTCCTCAAAGTTTTTGGGCTGAAGCTATCAACTCAGCATGTCATGTTACTAACAGGTGTCTAATAAGGTCTTTATTGAATAAGACTCCCTATGAGTTGCTCAACAACAGAAAACCTATGTTGAGTTATCTTAGGGCTTTTGGTTGCAAATGTTTTGTGCTGAACAATGGAAAAGATGATCTGGGAAAATTTGATCCTAGAAGTGATGAAGGAGTGTTCGTTGGATACTCTTCATCAAGTAAAGCATACAGAATTTTCAACAAAAGAACTCAATGTGTTGAAGAAAGTATTCATGTTGTGTTTGATGAAGATGGAAGTTTGAAAAGTGATGCATCAAATGATAAAGATGAGTTGATTAAGCTGTTTAATTCACAGAAAATTGAAGGAAGTGAAGCTGGTGATCAGTTAAAGAATGACAATGATAATGATAATCATAGTCTATCAGAAAAGACTGATGAAGTTGAAAAGTGTGATGAGGAACCTGGTACTACTCTGAACTCCAGTCAGAATACCTCAAACTCTCCAGAAGATAATGAGCTCCTTGAAGAAGAAGAACATGCTGATCAGCTGAACCAGTCGACTTTGAGACCAGGATGGAAACATAGTTCATCACATCCTCTTGACAATCTGATTTCTCCCTTGAATTCTGGAATTCACACTAGATCAAAAACAAGAAATCTAGTTGCATTCTCAGCATTCATATTATCTATTGAGCCAAAGAATGTGAAAGAAGCATTAGGTGATGCAGATTGGATTAATTCAATGCAAGAAGAACTTCATCAGTTTGAAAGAAGTAAGGTGTGGTACCTGGTTCCTCGACCCGTTGGCAGAACAGTGATAGGAACCAGATGGGTTTTCAGAAACAAGCTTGATGAAAATGGTGTAATTACCAGAAACAAATCAAGATTAGTTGTTCAAGGATACAATCAAAAAGAAGGAATAGATTATGATGAAACTTTTGCACCTGTTGCAAGGATGGAAGCCATCAGAATTTTAGTAGCTTTTTCAGCATTCATGGGTTTCAAGCTGTATCAAATGGATGTCAAAAGTGCGTTTCTAAATGGAGACCTGAAAGAGGAGGTGTTTGTTAAACAACCTCCTGGGTTTGAAGATGCTGAGTTACCAAATCATGTGTTCAGATTGAATAAGGCTCTGTATGGTTTGAAACAAGCCCCTAGAGCTTGGTATGAAAGGTTGTCAAAGTTCCTGTTGAAAAATGGATTCAAAAGAGGAAAAATTGACAATACCTTGTTCTTATTAAAAAGAGAACATGAACTGCTTATTATTCAGGTGTACGTGGATGACATAATTTTTGGAGCTACATCAGAGCATCTGTGTGAAGAATTTTCATCATTAATGGGAAAGGAATTTGAGATGAGCATGATGGGTGAATTAACGTTTTTTCTGGGATTACAAATCAAGCAATCATCAAATGGAATCTCAATCAGTCAGGAGAAGTACATTAAGGAGCTGTTAAAGAAATTCAATATGTTTGATTCAAAACCTATTGATACTCCTATGGGAACAAACTCCAAGCTTATATCAGATGAATCTGATTCTCTTGTAAATCAAACCATGTATAGGGGAATCATTGGGTCATTGTTGTATCTGACTGCCAGCAGACCTGACATTGTATACAGTGTTGGAATGTGTGCTAGATTCCAAGCATGTCCTCGTGATTCACATTTGAAGGCTGCAAAACGTATTCTAAGATACTTGAAGAAAACAGGGGACCTGGTCCTCTTTTATCCAGCAGGTGACACTTTTGATCTTGTTGGTTTTGCAGATGCTGATTTTGCTGGGTATCAAGTTGACAGGAAGAGTACTTCTGGAATGGCTCATTTCCTTGGATCTTCACTCATTTCTTGGGGAACTAAGAAACAGAATTCTGTAGCTCTCTCAACAGCTGAAGCAGAATATGTAGCAGCAGCTGCATGTTGTTCACAATTGTTATGGATCAAACAACATTTGGAGGATTTTGGTGTAATCATCAAAGCTATTCCTCTTATGTGTGACAATACTAGTGCAGTTAGTATGGGAAAGAATCCAGTTCAACACAAGAGAACTAAGCACATTGATGTGAGGCATCATTTTCTGAGAGACAATGTTGAAAAGGGGAAAATTGTACTTACGTATTGTCCAACAGAGGAACAAATTGCAGATATCTTTACCAAGGCTCTCAGCAAAGATCAATTTGAAAGAAATAGGTTGAAGTTGGGCATGATGTTCTCTACCTGATTTTCAGAAACTCAATAGTTGAATTCTTTTGATGGCTAAACTTGCAGTACAGGTATCCTTTGTGTTAATAATATATTATCTGGATTAGATAATTTTTGTACCTATTGTAGGTATACATTCAGGAAGGACTAGCTAAGCAAGGACATGGCTAGAACAGTTGAGGAATGATAATAAAGATGTATTATGGGACCTGGTCCCAGTCAAGGTTAGCATTCTCTACATTAATTTTTAAACTGAAAAAATATGACTGTTGATCAAGCCATGTGTCAGTCATCGGTCATTCTGACCGTTAGTCCCATCGCTTATTGTTCAAGTGACACGTCAAATCAAGGGACCTGGCACCGTTTCGTTTCTTTTAAAACCCTCCTCCTTCTCGCTTGAACTCTTAAATGTGTCTTTCAACTTTCCTTCACTAAAAGAAAGAAAAAGAAGAGAAAAGTCGAAATCTGGTCTCATCTCATCTTCTGTGTCTTCGAAAAATTGCTATTCTTCTCTTCTTCTGTTTAAAATGTCTAATCCTTCATCCGCCTCTAAGCAAATGCTTACTGCTCTCAGTGAAATTGAACCCATTGCCTTCTATTCTCCTTCAGCAGAAAGGTTTAGGTCCAATGTTTCTTCAGGGTCTCTCCAAGATATTCCCGACAATCCTTTTCACTCTATAGATCTGAACAGCTCTAGTGTTCCTACTGGACCTGGTCCTCATCACGAAATGCTGCCAGATGCTTTGTTTGAAGGAGACTTGCCAAGAAATAAATCTTCTGAGTCAAACATTCTCGCCACCAGTGAAGAGCTGGTAATTGAAAGTCTTGCCATGATGAGAGAAGAGGTCAGGGTCGAACAAAATGAATCTTTTCAAGGCGAAGAGGTTAGAGAAACTCAACCCATTTTTGATAAAACTCCTGATTTTGGGAGGTATCCATCTTCAAACTCCTCTGAGTCTGAAGGTGAGGATGAATCTGTCAAATGGAAGGTTGAGAAGAGGGGTGATAGTGTGTCAAGAAAGGGAAAAGAAAAGGTAGTAGAAGAGGTACCTAGAAGGCGACCTATTACTAGATCTGATGCAAAAAGGTTGCTGGATGATGCCTTAAAGGCTAGTGCAAGGTCTACAGCTAAAATCAGGAGTGCTAGAACATTCAAAGTGTCTAACTTCAAAATGCCTAAATCTGGAGTCATAGAGGTGTCTGCTGAAGAGACTGAAAAGAAGGACAAGAAGAAAAGGTCAGAAAAAACAAAGTCAAGAGAATGTAAAAAGGTGGAGAAGACAGAATCCACAGGGAAGAGTTCTATAGGAAAAAGGAAAAGATCAGAGGGATCTGGTACCCAAAGTAAAGTTGAAAAGGAGGTCAACAAACAAGAAACTATTGACAACTTGAAAAAACAGGCTGTGCTGGCTGGGAGAGTTTTTGACATGGGAATAATCAACCTACCTGGAATGGACTCTCTGCATGATATGGTGGAAATCCAGTCATGGATGCATCTCTTCAACAAAAATTCTCCTATTCTTCATGAAGAGGAAGTGCGTGAATTTTACTACAATATTCAATTCAAAGAAGATGGGAGTGTCCATACCAGAGTGAATGATATTGCAGTGTAACTGAATGAGGTTTTGTTGGGAAAAATTCTTAAGGTGCCTCGAGAGGGTACCAGGTCTGTGATTGGGAAAAATTGTTCGACTGAGTTTGTGGCATTGGTCTCAAAGCTTCCCACAACTAAGTGTGCAGGAATCTTTAAGAAGGTGATGAAAGGTGAGTATCAGTTGGTGTTCGAGTTTGTAAACAAAACTCTGCTTCCTCGAACTGAAAAGAGGACCTCAGCTACTTCTGCTGATTTATATGTGATGGAGTTGTTGTGCAAATTTGAACCTCTGAATCTCCCAGGGCTCATGCTTGAACACATGTACAAGACTGTCGTTGAAAGGAAAGGAATACATGGAATGGGATATGGATACTTTCTTACTGAAGTATTCAAATACTTTAACATTCCTTTGAGCGTTGGTAAGGTTGGTACAGTGAAACAGGCTTTTTCAGAGAATACGCTGGTTGAATGTGAGTGCATTGAAGGGAAGGAAAATCCCAAGAGCAAGATGGCTCAACTCATAGAAGACCAGAACCAACTCAAGCATGAAGTTGAAGAATTAACTGTGCGATTGAGTGGAAAAGATGCTGAAATTGCTATACTCAAAGCTGAGCTGATTACTGCACAGACAGAGGGACCTGGTACTTCTGTAGTTCAAGCCTTGGAAAGGGAAAATGCAGAGCTGAGGGCCAAGGTTACTGCCTTGCAAGAAAAGGCAATAAAGGATAATGATGCTGCAAATGATAGGCTCACTCTCATTATTCAGTCCCTTTCTCATCAGCCTCCCCCCTCTTAGTCTTTCCCAATCATTTTCTGTGTCTTCTTTGTGTGGCTAATCTTGTTGTCATTAGATTCTCAGTTTGCTATTAATGTATTAAATATTTATCTTGGAATGCTATTTATCTTATTCCTCCTGTGTTCTAGCTACTATCTCTTGTGAATGCTTTCCTTTTTGTTTGATTGCTATCAAGCTTTGGTCTTCTCTGGTATTTTTGTTGATATCTCTGGTTTACTGTATCTCTTTTTTATGATGCCAAAAGGGGGAATTTATAACTGATAAGTGGTAGCTGGACATGGTTGTGAGGAGGAATACAAGTGAGGGGGAATACAGTCAGAATAATTTTTTTTCTCCAGAAGGATGGACAAGTAATTCAGGGGGAACTTGTTATGAAGTTGGAAGAGTGTCTGGAGCATTGTTTGTCATCATCAAAAAGGGAGAAAATGTTATTTGTAAGTTTTGATGATGTGACAAACTCAGGGACCTTGTAAAGGTACCAGGTTCCATACATGAACAAGACGTTGACTGCAAGTTGGAGAAAGTACAAAAAGTTGGTGCACAATCTCCAACAGTGGCAGAAGTGGCAGACGCGGCAGAAACGTCAGAACTTTCCAACCAATGGCATGGGTTTAAGGAAAGTGACTTGTCTATACAATGTCATCTTTCCTTAAACTTTTTCTTTGGCTTTTGCAACTTGAAGAAGCACTTTCAAGAACATTTGCAGAGGTCATAGAAAACAGAAGAAAAGAATTATTCAAGAACAACCTAAAACTCAGAAGCATATTGTGTAGTTGTTTGAGAATACATTCGTGGGCTTTTACATTGTAAACTATTCCTATATCTATAAAGGACTCAGTGTGGTAGTGTTGAAACTTTAAGTTATCTAGAAGGGATAGCTTAGTGAGTAGAATAACTTCTACTTGGGCTCATCAAGCAATAGAGGTATTGCTTGAGTGTGAGATTAAAAACTTTTTCTCACTTTTGTGTAACTGGTTTTACTTTTGCTTGTGAAGATTAGTGAAACAGTTTTGAAAATCCTGTGTGACAGGTCGTGGTTTTACTCCCTTGAGCAAGGAGGTTTCCACGTAAAACTGTTGTGTTGTTAAACTGCATTTACTTTCTGTTCATACTTGTGTGTGTGTCAAGGGACCTGGTCCATTGACTGATAAGTGGACGCATAGATTCTAACAGGATCTAATAAATATTAACAAGAAAAGAGAGCTAAGAGATTCTTTTTCTAGATGAAGCGGTGGAGGTACGTGTATTGGGGTGAGGTGATTAGACATGATGTGATGCTATCTAGGACATGAGGTTGATATCTTGAATATTCCTTACAAAATTCAATATAATATCTACGAATTTCATGAGGTTAGCTTTTTCGATCACATAAAAAGGACGATTTTTAGGATATACTTACTTATCAGATCGTTTTTCACGGTTCTTTTGGTGGTGAACTAGTGTCCACTTTTTGGATGGTGATGACAATAATATCTCAATAGTATAATAAAGAATAGGGAAAATACATAAAATCCCCCCTGAACTTGGCACGAAAACTCGCTTTAGTACTTAAACTACACGGGTGTTTAAATACCCCCCTTAACATGTTTGATGTGAATTATTTTCAACCTTTCGAGCTCCAGCCTCATGCGCGTGTTGCTACATCTTTGTAGGGCGCGTAAATCATCTTTTAGCATTTTTTAGAAAGAAAATTCGACCCTCCAACGGTAATATCCGACCCATTACATATTTGAATGTAAATTTCTCTTTGGAAGAACCCTAATTTCATCTTCTCCTCACCAACTCAATCATCCATCAATGCTGACCTAATTTATGCTTTTTTTCCTTATTTTTCTCAAATCTTAACTCTTCAAACCTCAAATCTTAGCTATTCAAATCAAAAAGTTGAATCTTTGAAGGAATAATTGTTCTTCAAAATGTAAGCTTCAAACCTATTCTTCTTTATCTATTATTTTGATTTTCATTATCTGGGTTTTTTTCCAGATTCTTGTTACTTCTTGCACAAAATTGTAGCACACAATGCGATCAATTAATTTGACAAATCTTTGTATGGAAGAAGATGATTATACTACGAAGAAAAAAGTTTATTGTAATCATGGACTTGTGGTGCGTTTGAAAACATCTTGGACTTCCAATAACCCCGGAAGAAGATATTGGTCATGTCCTTATTATGGGGTAAACATCATTTTTGTTTATTTTATTTTACCCGATTAAGAATTTGATTACTAATTCCTTCATCCTTTTTCATTATTGAAGAGTCCTAGATCTTGCAACTTTTGGTGTTGGAAGGATAAAGAGAATATTGATTCGAGGTCGAAATTTGTGATTCCTAAACTAATACAAAAATTGGGTGAGCTTGAGAATATAGTAGAATCATCTCAAACCTCAGCCACTGCATTTGAGGATAATGAAGAAGTTGACAAGCCGGGAGATTTCAAACAAGATGAGGATTGTCTAGGAATGAAATTAAAAAGGTTGGAAGAAGAGGTTGAGAAGATGAAAGTAATGCAGAATAAATGGAGAAGAACATGGCAGAATGTGCTCTTTTTTGTTGTAGCTTGTTGTTGTGTTATGGTAATAGTTATAAGCTATTGTTTCTGGGTGATGTATAAGAAGAAAGGCTCAATGAAGTTACCTTAAGCTCTTGATGTAGTGAGATCAATGTTGGAGTAATGTAGCACTGTTTATGTTGTAATCTGAGATCAATGTTGTAGTAGTGTAGCACTGTTTATGTTGTAATGAATTAGGTGCAAGACTCTTTTGTAATAAATTGTGTGTTCTTCTTATTCTGTTAATGCAATTTGTTGGTTTATGTATTTCGTTTGTGTTTTATTTACAACTGCATTGACATTATTGCAGTCACAACTGCATAATTGTATACATAAAAGTAATGCAAAACTGGTTGCACAATTGTTTCAAAAAGAGACAACTACAATAACAAACTAATGCAGCAGTCACAGCTACATAATTGTTTCAAACATATATACATCAAACTAACGCAGTCATAGCTGCAACATAATTGTTTCAAAAACAAACATAGATCAAACTAATGCAGTCACAACTGCATAATTGTTCTAAAAACAGATAACATATCAATCTAAAGCAGGCACAACTGCATAATTGTTTCAAAAACAGCTCAAATATCAAACTAAAGCAGTCTCCATATCAAACATCATCTGCATTAGACCTTGTTCTCCTTCTTTTGTTTTCTCTCATCTCTTGAAGACCTTGTTGAGTTATAACATCCTTTCCTTTCTATTTTAAGCCTAATCTTGGTTTATGATGCCCAAGATTTCCAGTCACTATTGAAGAGTTCATAGGCATTCCAGGCTACATTCACAACAAAAACATTGTCTTAGATGCTTCATAAGTTACAATTGAAAAAGGTGTAAATATTTAAGACAACTTACATTGTGGATTGTAAAACCACTTTGTGTATGTAGAACCCCTATTCCAACCATTCTTGGCCTCTTCACTCCTTCAGTAGCACCAGGAACATCTGTAGCAGTAGCAGCTACACTAGTTGCAGTTCCTCTTCCATTTCCCCTTCCAGCAATACCAATCCCTGTTTCATTAACAGATCCAGTTGCTCTTCCATTTCCCCTTCCAGTTCCAGCTAAACCAGTATCAGTACCTCTTCCCCTTCCAGTGGCACTAGCCTATAAAATAAGTTGATTAACAAAAATATTAGACTGATAAAGCTGAAAAATAACAACTACATGAATTACTATAAACATTACCTGTTTTGTAGAACCTCTTGGTCGACCTCTTCCTCTCTTTGTGCTTGATTGTGATTCAGTTGGTGCTGTAGAAGAGCCAACACTTGACCTAGTTGAACTAGTATTTGTTCTTCTCCCATTTCCTCTTCCTCTGCCTGCATTAGCTTGATTATTCAAATGACAACCCCTCTTATTATGACCCTTTGTGTGACAGAGACTGCAGGTCATCTCAACACCTCTCTTGGACAATTTTCCTGTTTTATTTTCATTCTGCTCCTTTCTCCTACATTTTCTAGGCCTTCCTGGTAGTGTTTTGATAACAGGTGGTAATACAGAGGGGTTGGTTGATTGTGGCCACATTTTCATGTTAGTAACTGGTTGAATATAATGACTATAGACCTTGAGATAAGTCTCCTTGCTATACCAATGTGCAACATAGTTAATGGGCTCCAATCTTCTAAAATGAAGTGCAGCTATAGCATGACAACAAGGTATTCCTCTTAGCATCCAAGATCTACAAGTACATGTTTGTGTGCCTAGATTCACAACAAATGTGTTACCCAAGCTGTCTTTAACCTCAAAACCATATTCACCATTCCATTCAAGGTTACATTGCATCGACTTTGTTGTATTCTCTGTTAATACCTTTAAGGCCATTGGAGATATGTTTGTTATCCAAGTATCACTGAACTCCCTCAATTGTCCTATTCTTCTCATCACTTTGACCCTTATTTCTTCAAGCATTGTGATGATAGTTTTATGTCTTGCCCCCAAAATCCATGAATTAAAGCTTTCAGCCATGTTGTTGTCAACACTATCACAACAGCTAAAAAACTTAAAGTATAATTTAGACCACCTTTCTATATTATAGTACAATAAGTTATCAATTATTCCAGTACCTAACTTCTCCATATGATCCAAATTTCTTTTCAATTCTTGTTCATATGTAGATTTGGCATATCTCCAAAAACAATTTCTTCTTTCAATGCCTTTCCAATTGATAGACCAGTTGGCTAGAACATGTCTTGCACACATTCTTTGTTCTGCATTTGGCAGAAGTTCCTGAATAGCTTTGTCAAGACCCTTTAACAACATTTAGAATATCATTAGAAAATAAATGAAAAAGAAAATAGATAAATAAATGGAAAAGAAAGTAAATGAATAAATAAGAAGGAAAATAAAAATACCTTCTGCATATCAGTAATGGTTGTCAATTCTGTCCCATCTCCTAGATCAAGATCATGTCTTACAATCTTGATAAACCATTTCCAAGTGAATGTGTTTTCCACCTCAACAACTGTCCATGCTAGTGGTAGCATTTGGTTGTTCCCATCCTTACAAACAGCCATAAGTAATTGACCTCTAGAAACACCTTTCAAGAAGCAACCATCAAATCCTATACATCTCCTAGCTCCAGCTTTGAATGCTTTCTTTAAAGCATCAAAACATATGTAAAATGATTGAAATATTTTTCTGCCACCTTCAAAAGTTTCTTCACTAAGTCTCACCACACATGTGCTGCCTGGATTAGTTCTTAAGAGCTCATCTCTATAATCTAAAATTCTTTTAAACTCCTCCACATAATCACCCATAATTTGTTGTAACACAATGTTTCTTGCTTTCCTTGCTACAGTCCTCCCCACATACACATTCAACTCTTTCTTCACTAAAATTTGAAACTGAAAAACTCTAATACCAGGCTCAGAAATAATTCTGTCCTTGTACCTTTCTGCTAAGTACTTTGAATGCACCAATTTATTTCTGGTTGTGCCATTGCATTTATGTACTGGATTGTAATTCTTCACCACAAAATCTCCTGATCTTGAATCAATACTTCCAAACAACAACCATGGACAACCAGCTGTACACTTTACCCTCACCCTAGTTGCATCATTAACATATTTATCTAATTCAACATGTTCTTGAACTGCATATCTAGTAATAGCTTCTCTAAATTGCTTAACACTTTCAAAAGAAAGACCAGTCTCCCAGACTATTAACTGACAGGTAGGATCAAATACAATTTTCTTTTTATTTCTTTTTGCTCTTCTTGCTTGTCTTTGTCTTCTTATAGGCAGTTCAACCTCATCTTCCTCATTAACATCATCATCAGTATCTATTTCAAAACTAACAGCTTCATCTGAATCAAAGTAGGGCTCATCTCCAGCTATCTTACCCTCTAAAGTAGTTTGTTTCTTAGATAGATATTCATCATATCCCAAATCAACTCCTTTTTTTCCTATATCAACTCCTTCAGATCTTCTAGGGCCTTTTTCTTTTCTCTTTTTTATTTTAGCAGCCTTTTTTTCATTCCTAAGATTTATAACTTCCTCATGAACATCACTACCATACTCATCTTCTCCTTCATCAGACAAATCTGCATTGTCTGAATCATCACTTTCTTCTGTTTCACTTTCCCAATCAGACCCAACTTCTGGAATATCAGATGCAGCAGAAGCCCTACCCAATTCCTCTCCAGCACTAGCAGAAGCCCTACCCAATTCCTCTGCAGCACTAGTAGAAGTCCTACCAAACACTTCACTCAACTCTTCACCCACAATAGGTTGTGTAGGTTGTGCAGATTCTTCAAACCCCAGACCTTCACTATCCTGAAAAGTCTGACTAGATTCCTTATCAAAAGTAGCACTACATTCCCCACCTACCCCATCCACCCCACCCACATCATTAAGATACTCAATTGCTGGTGGGACCACAACAGCTTCTTCAACTAAATGAGTCACATAAAGTTCAACAATATCTCCATTTTTAATTTAGGTACAATACCCATAATATCCCTATCACTTTTAACTTCAACAACATGGCGACATTTAGGTGGTTTAATATAAACAACACTAGCAGCACAGTTATACCCAATTTCTTTAACAATATCAACAAATTCGAAGTATGACAATTTATCAACATCTACGTCAAAACAATCAGTGACCATACCTCCTTCATACTTAATACGAGGTTTTTGTTGAAGTTCTCCACCATGGTGAAACCTTAAAGTAATGTACATATCCATCGTCAAACTGAAAATACAAAAAAAACTAAGCTTCTCGAAGACCCTAAAATCGGTCAAATGTTATAATCATCTAAACGAAAATTACTGACCTGATAACTCTGTTCTTCACGGGATCCTTTGTTTCTTTCACGAAAACCTTAAAATCAACAACTCATTCACGCTAATGGAAGAGAAATATTAAGATTCAATCTTCTAGGTTTGAGAGAAGAGAGAGAATGAGAATCGCATGCTTAGGGAATTTGGGGATATTTGTTTATAAGTGGGTCGGGTTGTATTTGGGAACGGATCTTAAACATTTAGGGATATTTGTTTAAAAGTAGTGGGTCGGGTTGAATTTTGGGAACGGGTAAGATATTTATTTAAATCCTTAGGCGACGTAGACCACTAAAAACGCGCGTGCGTAACAATGCCCAGCCTTCAACTGGGCTGGAGCTCGAAAGGTTGAAAATAATTCACATCAAACATGTTAAGGGGGGTATTTAAACACCCGTGTAGTTTAAGTACTAAAGCGAGTTTTCGTGCCAAGTTCAGGGGGGATTTTATGTATTTTCCGTAAAGAATATACATATATTATTTACCATAGTTCAAATATATATTTATTATTTTTCCTTCAAATAAAGAATCCCTCTTTCTATGCACGCCACTTAGCTTTACAATGTTCTGTTTTTTCATTGGTTTGCACGATAAATAAAACTGGCCCAGGTCATAGTAAATTGGAAAAAAAAAACTTAACAAAAGTATGACTGCATAATAATTTTAATATTTTTACATATTCAATTAATTTATTGACATAAATATATTATTATTTAAGCAAAATCTGGATACAACTAAACTCACTTCAGAATTACTAGTTCCGCCTTATAACCTGAGACCTTTTGATTAAAAATAGAGGAGTACTTACCACTCTATCACAAATTTTTATTAGTAACTAAGTTACCATCAAAATATTTGCAGGTTTCAAGACCATCTCTGGTCTGATTTTGGAAGAACGAATCTAGAGATTATTCATCTTGATAGATCCTTTTGAACTTGTATCGAAAAGTCGGTTATAATTTACACGCTTAAACTATCATGACAACTTATTACACACCTCTACTCTTTAAAAGTGAATTTATTTACTCCTAAAGCTGACATGACAAAATAATAATAATTAAAAAAAATTATGTGCGTTATAAAATTATTAAAGTAAAAAGAATCAAAATATTTCTTAAACCCCCACCCCTACCCCCCCACCCTCACCCCAGATCTCTTTTTCTTTCACACCCCACCCTCTTCATCTTCTTCACACCCCATTAAGCTTAAAATAAACCAATAACAAAAAAACAATCAAGAAATAAATTATTTCAAAAAGGAGTTAAATTTTGGGAAGTTTCAATCGGTGGAGCTTTGGCGGACGTATTTCAAAAAGGAGTTAAATTTTGGAAAGTTTCAATCAGTGGAGCTTTGGCGGACGTTTTTTATTATTGTGTGATCGAAAGAAAATGGGAAGAAACTTATTTTTCTATTATCTCTATTTTTTAAGAAATCTCCAGGAGGAACATGGAAAAGTAACAAAAATGTATGTCCAAATCTGAATAAATATTTACAGCTACGAGCCGTAGCGTACAAATAACAGTGAAAACTTAGTTTTTTGTGGGTACATTTTTTAATGGAAGAATTTCTCTCCAGAATCAACTCCACATTGCAGGCAATTTCCTTGATGGTCATTGCTAAAGCCTAAAAGTATCTTTTTTACCATTTTGCAATGAAGAAGATAGAATTATTAGAGAATTTTAATAATTGATTAGGAATTAATTGGTGTAAAATATAGTTAATAAAATAAAAGTTAAGTAACAAAAAAAAAGTAAAAAGAATACAATTTCTGACATGACGCTGACGTAGCGTTGATGTGGCAGCGAGTGTAATACACCACATATTATGAGAGTAGTGTTGCACATAGTAGGGTGGTATTAAATTCACTTTTAAATAGTCAAGGTGTATAATAGGTCGTCATGATAATTGAAGCATGTAAGTGACTTTTCGAAACAAATTTAAAAGAAAATCTATGTCTTTTCCTTTTTTTATTTATACAATATTCAACCTTACTATATTTAATGCATAAATGATCTCAAAGAATTAAACGATGCAATAGTATAAGTTACAATTTAATTTACATTATGTAATAATGAAACATAAATGTTAGCTAAATTGTGCATATTTTAAGATCATAATCTTTCAAATATCTTCCTAACTAATAACTAATCTCTACGATTCTCTCTTTTTAGTATCAGACAAATTTTATATCTTTGACCATTCTTTTAATATCTTTAGTAATGATAATCCTCCCAACAAATTAAATTGGAATATTTAAAGCTTATAAGGAAATGACTAGAACAATTAATAGGTATCCCATCACTACTCAATGCTTGTCATCCTCTCATAATTGACTGTATGAAAAGGACACAATGAGTCTACAAAACTACATAAAAAAGAATATTATCTTTTCGTGCGTGTATGTATGACTAATTAAATTAGTAGGCTCTTGATTATAATATGCCCTATCTTCACAGAAATATTATTTTATTCAATAACCATAGTGCATGTGCCGTGTATAATAGTATGTCTTTATCTTACATGGTTTAACTTTAACATTGTGGATCTTAATTTATTAATTGCATTTTATCTTAATCTACTTGTACGATAAACATGGTTTAACTCTAACATATTGGATCTTAATTTATTGATTGTGTATTAATCTATTTGTACGATATAATTAAGATACTATTATAAAATCTTACCGACATTAGTTAATTAGATTCAATATTGCTATAGATTTTTAAAGACATTTAGAAAAATTTTAAATGCCATTTAAAACGTAAATTTAATGTTAATTACAGCTTACTTTTATCATTGATCGATGGATGAACTATATATTCATATTTTATTTTGTAACTAATTACTGCCTAGTACTAATTACCATACATGCTTATCCTTAAGTTTTAGATTCATTTCCGTGAAATAACTCATCGATTAAATTAATTTAAACTCGCATTATCACATCATGCATGTGAAATATAATAAAGTACAACATTTAAATAGCCTTCATAAAAACATGTATACAAAATTAACAAAACAAGTTTAACTTATATAAGCTGCAGAAAGTACAAGTTACAATACAGATTTTTTCTGAACACACATTTGTATTTATTGCATATGATGTGTTCGTAATTAATAACCCTTTATTCAAACATTACATGGAATTAAAGAAATAAAATTAGAATAGCAAGTTCATTAAACTCCAAATTAATTAAATTAAACCTCAGCCACAAGTATATCATACTCCTCTCGATCATTGAGAACCCATTTTCCATCTTCTTGTTGAACCATTCCTTTGTTCTTCGCTGTCCACCAATTTGCTGGGACAAGATACTCACTTTTCAATGCACCTGTAGATTTGTTAACAAGCGCGATATCGCGATCCACCTCTAGTTTAAAACCTGTTAAAAGTCCTATACCTTGAGTTCCAGCAACTCCATGCATGTAACACTCCAAATTATGCCATGTGAGAATATCTCCTGGGAGATTTAAATAAGGTGATTTTGTTGTGTCGATTATTATTTCTTGCCCAACGTCGAAATACCCAATAGGTGGGTATTTTGGAACAATATCCAATATGTTATGAATTCTCATAACATGAAGGTGTTTTAATTTGTTAAATGCGTTTAAAAAATTGATATCTCCAACTTTAGGACTTGCAAATACAAAAGCTGTCACTGGAAATTCCTTCCCATGACTTGACTTGTTGATTTTATTGTAAGCTATGTCAAATGCATTCAGAGTCGCTAGTGATGCACCTAGGCTATGCCCAGTCACAGTTATGCTCACCTCTTCATTCTTATATTCCTCCACCAATCTCTTCACTTCTTCAGTGACCTATATATACGTAACGTACAAGTAATTAATATAAAATACTATTAAATCAAAGTATGTATATGTACGAATTCAAGGTTGAAATTATATATACCTGATCTCTAGCACTTTTTTTATTAAAATTTGATCGTGCACTTTCTGATGTATAAACGTTGTAGAAACCATGATGCACCAATGGTTTAAACAAAGGAAGTAAACCCCCATCACCAAACACTTTTGGTCCTGGAATTAGTAAAAATTGAAGGTCATTAACCCACTCCAGGTTCTGAATTGTTCCTCTCCAAGCAATAACAATGTCCCTTCTTCCTAATGAAACTTTACCCTCATCAGTAGCCACAGCAATATATCCCATAAAATTTGATTCCTTACTCCATGCTTCCCTTGACAATGATTTCGTAATGAAAGCATCAGGAAGTGGCATGGATGAAGTAGCATAGAAATATTTGGTTACGCGATACTTCGATGGGTCAAGGCCAACGTTAGAAAAAAGATTTTCCATCGAGTATCTGCTAGCTCCCGCATATTTAGATACTTTATCGGAGATGAAGGTATCGTAAGTCACTTCAGCTAATTCTCCATATTGAATGATGTATTTACGAAGATCAACATCCAATGGGTTTAATAGACCCTCCCATTTGTTTTTCCCACTAAGTTCCTCCCATTTCTCAGCCATGCTAGACATTTTTTTTCTTCTTATTTTTCTTTTTTGATACTCTTAGTTTTTTCTAGGTATGTGTATTACATTAAGCCCATGAATTTATAGGGAAGCAACTTCGTTGATCTCTAAGGTTTTTTCCATTTTCATGCATGAAACACGTTTTCTAGTCCAGTAATAATTGAAAGCATTAATAATAGTACTAATTTAATAATGATTTTCCAATATTGAATTTCTGAACTACTACCACCATTAACATTTTGCTGTTCGGCCATATGAACATTTTGGCATATTTGAAATAGGAATTAATTAAATTGCATCTAAGTTTTAACTTGCAAAACTTCAACTCGATCTATTTTACCAACAAGAGTTGTGGTGGAATGATAAGTACTTCTTCATCCTTAAACCAGAGGTTTCAGATTAGCTTCCATCTGTTTGTTAGGGAGCAGTGGAACTTCTCGACGGGTATCCAGACTTAGTTGAGCTCCATTATGAGTATCGGATATCAAGTGGAAACCGTGAGTATCGATGCTTTAGGTATTAATTTATTGTTCCTTAACTTATGTTTCTCATTTGTTTTGATATACAAAACTTAAAGTAGGTGATAAAATTTTGTGTTATTTATATTTAAGAAAGTTACTTATTGAATAGTTAGAGATGAAAAATAAGTTCCAAAATACCTACTATTTTACAATAGAATAACGAAAATCATATAATATAGGTGGATTATTTTGTCACTTCACTAATGTATTGGTAAAATACACCAACCAACTTGCTGATTGTTTTTGTCGACTACCTAAACTTATTATTTTACAAATTTCATTTTTAACATGGGTGCATTTTTATAACGTTTGATTGAATGATTTCCATTAGACGCGGTCCAATTTAAATATATATATAGTCGTTAGGTATGTACATGGGTTGGTTCGAGTTTTTCAAGTATCAAATCAAACTATTTGTGTTGGATTTTTGAATTTATAAACCAAACCACACCAATAAAATTCGGGTTCTTCAACTTCGGGTTTTTTCCGTAAAATATTCATAGAAACATATAATTTACCTGTATTTCAAATATTTCTTTTGTCCTACGTACCATAATGCAACTATCTAAGTTGTTTTTTAAGAAAATAACACAAAATGTGAAATGATTAATGACACTAAAATATCCAACAAAAAAATAATAATGATATCGCGTAAAACAAATATTGCAAATTAATAAGTCAAAGTAAAATTGATCATAATTTAAAAATACTAAATCATGCTAAAATAAGTTTAATAAGTATTAGTTACATGACTAAATATTAAACGAAAGTAAAATTAGATTATGTATTTTAATTTGTAAACCTATTTAAAACTAAAAAATAAATATCAATATTATTGTCATTCTTAGTGTTGAATTGATTTCTCCTTTTGTATTTCTATTAATTTGATTTTGATTTAAACTTTATTATAAAACCAACATGTATGGACTATAATATTTATTCGATCATTAAGAATTTTAACTTTCAAACAAAAAATAAATATATTAAAGGACTAAAACTATGAAAAAATATAAGAAATATTTAAAATAAATCAAAGTAAATATTTTTACGTATATATAAAAATTTTAAAATTATATATATAATGTCGGATTGATTTGATCTCGAGTTGTTTTATTTTAGTTGAAACCAAACCAACCCAAATATAGTCGGGATTTTTTTTAACACCAAACCAAGTCAAACCAAACCACTAGTCGAACTTTTTTTTTCCGATTAGACTCGATTTGCGGTTTGATTCGACTTTCGGTTCGATTTTGTACTCCCTTAATAATCATTAAGCCAAAAATAATAATTTAGTAGAGATTTAACTCTAAAAAATGGTGCTCTACTAAATAGGCAAACTATTGAATATAATAATTTGGATGATATTAGGTGGAAATAAAATTTAATTAACGTATGAATTACTCAAACAACTCGAAAATATACTATTTACTGCAATTATATTGCGATTTTTCTAAAACATATTTATTACATCAGGAAGAGAGAAAGCAAACTATATGAAAGATGTAGGAGGTTATTAATGTCAATAAACTGTCCGTGACAATGACCAAAATAATGTGAATCATGAGAAACAATAACATATTTAACTTTAAATCACGATTTTCAATTTTAAATATTAAATTTGATCGTGTGAAAGATGTAGGAGGTTATTTATGTCAATAAACTGTCCCTGACAATGACCAAAATAATGTGAATCATGAGAAACAATAACATATTTAACTTTAAATCATGATTTTCAATTTTAAATATTAAATTTGATCATGTGAAAGATGTAGGAGGTTATTTATGTCAATAAATTGTCCCTGACAATGACCAAAATAATGTGCATCATGACAAACAATAACATATTTAACTTTAAATCATGATTTTCAATTTTAAACACTAAAATTTGATCATAAATTTATGTTTTACAAAGAAAAAAAAATCGTGATTTTACAAATTTGAATTTATATTATATTTTTTATTTATTTAAATAATTTTATAGTGTATATTTTTTATTATTTTTAAAATTTAAATTGATTATTACTTATTATAGCGAAAAATAAAATTTTATTTTAAATTTGTTTTGAATAGTCCATTTCACATTCAAACTAATGTAACAACTTATTATACCACCCAAATGTACAAAACTAGTTGCGCAATTCAGTGTGATCTACATACGCCTGTAAGGTCTTTGCAAGATTATACTTATAATTTATTTATTTATTCTCTTTTTTCCTCGATTATTATTTTATTATTTTCATTCTTCACCGTTACCTAAATGACTCCATTTTTGTTTTCAAGAAAACCACTAATAACGTCATCTTCTTCTTCAATTATCATTGATACAAATATTAGAAATTTCAATACCATCTTGGTGCGAGACACATATCATCAAATATCTTACGCTATTATTGTCACCAAAAATCACCAAACCTAACCACCTATTTCACCATCCGACACCCAAAGAACAATCACCCATATTTATTTACAAAGATATTAGTTGAACACTTGATGATTTAGTGCTCGATTTAAGATCACTAAAATATAGTATATATATTTAAAAATCTATATATTAATTTTTTTTATAATATTAATTAAGAATACATATTTATTAATTAATATAATTTCAACATATAGTATCAATCTTAGATACCTAATCACGTAAATAGTCGAAGTAGAATATTGAAGAACTTTTTAAAAATTTACCCCAAATATAAGGACCGTATTTTAAATTTTCTTTGGAACAATTATTATCACCATCTTATAATAGGAGTATTAATAATAATGATGAATAAATAGAAAAGTATTCTTTTAAAAGACGAAAAAGAAGAAGAAATAAGTACTCTGAATACAAAAAAGTATTCATTCCAATTTCCACCTTAATTATTACTAATTTATTATTGATTTGGCATATGTACACTGAATACGTGAATTTCATCCATTGGAAGTAGACAACATGTTGTGGGGGCAAATCAATAATTATTTTTAAGAGTGGGTATGATATGATTGGTACGATATTTGCTTCAATAATATTATTTTATTTTTTAAATATTATATTATTATTATATTAAATTAATTTGTTAATAATTTAACATTTTTAAATTTAGTTTTAATATTTTACGAGTTGATAACTATAGTATGTTATACTTCATACCCCCTATATATATATATGTGAGAGAGAAAGAGCGAAAAAAAATATTTACATAACTACACACTTCGTTAATATATTCAATGTCAATATTTATCAAATATAAAAAATATTTAAATACATACCATATATGGTAATATGAATCACAATATCAAATTTTTTAATTCAAATGTGATAACTCGGTATCTACTGTATTACACACATTTCTATTTATCTTAATTATTGATAATCACATAATTTATTTATTTATTTACTTGTCTGCTTTTTCAAAAATAATTATATGTCATTTTTAATATAGGAAGAGAATACGATTTTATTTTCTTCATATTTTATCCTTAAGATTAATTGTTTATTCTTTAAGTTATTATTAAAATTAATTAATAGAAATAGTATAGTAAAATATTCATATCAATTATTAGTTGATGTAAAGTCGAAATATATGAGAAGTAAAAATAAATTTTAAAAAATATTATATTTAATGGACCATAAGATTTAGGCATAATACATAAACATGATTTTTAACTTGGTGTTAGTTGACAATTATGACCTTTAATTTTGGATGTGCATAAGTAGGCACCTAAACTTGTGTAAAATTGAACAAATAGACACATTCGTCCTACATGACACCCTACATAACAATTTTATGTCCTACATGCATTATGAGATGTAGGACATGTGTGTCTACTTGTTCAATTTTATACAAATTTTAAGTGTCTATTTGTACATACCCAAACTTAAAGATTATAATTACCAACTAATATCAATTTAAGGATTATATTTATATATTATGCCTAACATTTATACCTAATAATTGTAACTCATTATATTAATTCTAATACATCACTTTCAAACCGGCAATCAAAGACCCCAAGTTAATGGCTCAAAGGCCATATGAGGGAGGGTAGGAAACTCACACTTTATTTTACTTTTCCGTACTTTTTTTTTTTTTTTTTTTTGCAATTAGTTGTTTGAAAGTAACTTTGCAACAATCAATTGTTTTCAACGAATTTTTCGTAGTTATTGAGTTTTTGTCTTATTCAGAAAGTTGTTATTCCGATTATTTTAGAAAATAATTTAGATTATTATATTTCACTAAAACTAGACACTTGTATTATTGCATTAAAAAATTATATCGTTTAAACTTTAAATATATCCACAATATCATGCACAGTTTAATTTGGGGAAAATTTCTTTCTAGAAATTCCCTTCAGTAAAGAAATAAAAAAGTAGTACAAATTATGAAAGTGGCCATTCGATTTTTTGCTTTATTAAAAAATTGATCTAATTTTCAGAATTATCGAAATTGAACAAATACGTTCTTCTTTCCAGTTTTGTCATCAATGACTTATTTTTCATCTTCATTCCTCCTCCTTCTTCTTCTTCTTCTTCATTATCATCTTCTTTGTCTTTCTCCTTTTTTAATTTGACACATCAAAAACAATGAATCATTTAGAGTGAATTATATATCAAAAAAACTCAAAATATCAAAAAAAATTCGTACATAATTATTTTTGAATTGTTTAAAGGTGATTTTGAGTTGATTGATATTAAATAGTCAATATATACTTTATAAGTAATCAATGCATACTTCATGTATAGTTAAGTTATATTCAATATTTTTGAATGTATCATAAGATATCGTTCAGTGTATAGCTTATGTATAGATTACTATATTGTATAGACAATGTATATTTTTTTGTGATTTTTGACGAGATATGTTGTATAATCAGAGTATTTTTTTTTGACTTTTGACTATTTTTTATTTAAATAAAATAGGGAAATTTTTCAAAATGTCAATATTTTGACATTTAATAGGACCCATTGTCAATATTTTCATTATTTGGTAAAAATGTCAAAGTTTTAGTTTATTATGTATCTCATTTATTTATTTTTTATTTGTTTTAATTGAGAGAATTAAATGTTAAAAAACAAAAAGGAGAAATTAAGGGGAGAGAAAAATACTAAAGATGAATGATTGATTAAAACTTTCATCAGTTACAAAAATTCAAAAATAAAAAAAATACAGTTTTGTTCATAACATGATGCAAGTACTATTATGAATACATACATTTGTTACTTGGATACAATTTTGTTCATAACATGATGCAAGTACTATTGTGAATACATACATTTGTTGCTTGGATACAAAAAACTGTGATCTTTGCATGCAAATGCAGTTCCCTGAGTAAATGATATATGTAAGAAAAGGTATTCAACTTGGCAAGCATAAAAATAATAAGTATACATAATGTAACTTAGAAACTACATCACATAAAAATAATTTAGACAATAATGTAATTTATATATCAAACTTGACATTTTCAAAATGTAATGATCTAATGAAAACACCAAACATGATACAATGACAATAAAATAATAAAATAAAATTGAATGAATACAATTAATATGTATTTATACTTTAACTTTGAAAACATTCAAATAACATTACTATTTGTTAAAAAAAGTATAAATTTTTTATGTATGTTCACTTTACTGATACAAACAAGACTCTCACAAAGCATAATAAATACAAACACATCAGAATACAAAATCATCCAAAATGAATTCATTAATAAACATCATGCAACACAATACAACAAATACATGAAAATTACATAGCATACAACATAAATACAACAAATACACCACAACGAATACAAAACCATTCAATTAGAATTCATTAATAAATCTGAAATATCATATTCATGTAAAATATATTCTTAAATTATTGAATATCTACCAATGTAAAAAAATATATAAAGGAATGATTAAAAATTTGATATATTATCAAAATTGACAATAATTGTCGCCAAAATACAAGAATAAAATAAAAAAAGGAATACAAATACAAAGTAACAAAAATTGCACGGTCTACATAAGACATTTGCAAATATATTCAATACACATACTAAATTGATTTTGGATACATAAAAAAATAAAATCAAACTACATTGTTGAAAAAAAATTGTTCTTTAACTTCAACTCAATATGCAAAATACTAAACATGCAAAAATAATTAAATACCTCTTCATCAACTATTTGATCTTCTCCGTCTTTTTCAAGTACCCCACGAGTAGATAAAGATACTACATTTTTTATCTGAAGAGGAAGAATTTGTTCTGATCGTCTCTCTTCCCTCATTTTAGAAGTGGATCCTACATTATCCGCTATTTCTTGAGTAATACATAGATTAAAGGATGAAAAATCACTAGAAATTTGACGATTAAGTTGAATAACTCTAGTAAGTCTCTTAGATTCATCCATTGAAGATTGTTATAGAGGTCTAATCGAGATTTATCCTACTTTCAACAATTATGAATGATTTAGATAAAAATAAAAGCAGAAAATAAATCTTAAAAAAAAGGATAAAGATGAATACCTTAATTAATGAAATTTGTGTGAATTCAATTTCTGAAGATAAAAACACTAAAAATTACGTCAGAGAGATACGAGAAATTTGAAAGTTAAATGAGAACATGAAAAGAAGATATGAAAGAGAGAAAAACTTATATATATATATATATATATATATATATATATATATATATATATATATATGAGCCAAATTGAAAGAGAGTTACGTCGGAAACATGAATAAATGGAAATTAAAGATTTTTATTTTTTAAAAAATAAAAATAGTTGGGTATAACATGTATGAATGGGATATACATGGGAAACCTAAATCAGTGGAGTTAAATAAAGTATTTTTTTTTTATAAAATTAGTTGGAAAACATGTAGGCAATAGGAGATAAAATAGGGGTTTAATTAAGATACATAATTTTTTTCAAAATAATGATATTTTTGACATTTTTACTAATATTTTTAAAGTAGTGAGGTTATTACTAATTAAGTTATGGATTTTGACTAGTTTGCTAATTTTTCCAATAAAATATGACTATATATGTTGTAAAATATGACTATATATATATATATATATATATATATATATATATATATATATATTATTTTTTTGCCCTCCCTAGGTGATCCCACCCCTTTTTCTCCTTTGGTGACTCGAACTCGCATCATTCGGGTCGGAAGTGAGGGGTGCTTACTACCGGAGCAACTCCCTCTCGTCCTTTATTATATATATTTGAAGAGATCTCATATTTGAAACTTGTTCAATAAAAAATCTAGTTAAATTACAAGCTGTTTTATTCTCTCTCACACACACATGTATAATCAAAATATAAAGCATCTAAATATTTTCACACCTCACTTTTATCTCTCACCAAGATTTTTCTTAATAATTAGTTATTTTATGTAAATAAAATATGATTATATTTGTTGTGAATCTAATTGTTTTATTGTATATATTTGAAACTAGTCCAATAAAAAATTAATTAAATTATAAGCTGTTTTATTCTCTCTCACACACATATATATAAAATCAAATATGCTCAAAAGCATTTAAATATCTTCATACGTCACTTCTATCTTCACCAAAAAATTTCTTATAATCACTGGAAAGTAACTTTACAACAATCAATTTTTTCTGTGGTATCTTCGTATTTATTAAGCTCTTTATCTTATCCAAAAAGTTATGTTTCCATTCATTAGAAAGTTATTTGAGTCTTTCTATGGGAGCACCTAACCACAAACGACTATATTTTTATTTATTCATAAAAACATGTCGTATAACTACATAAAAAAAATTACATATTTTAAATATACATCAATAAAGTCATGTAACATTATAATGGGGGAAAAACCTCTTCGAGGAGATCTCCTTCAACGAAAGAATAAAAATCTAGTTAAATTATGAGCTATTTTTTGTTTTGAAATGTCTAAAAATACATAAGAAAGATCAATATGATCAAACATATTTGAAATCATACAAGTATATTTACACGTCACCATTATCTCCAATCAAGTGTTTCTTGGTAATTAGTACTTCCTCTGTTTCATTTTATGTAAAGTAGTTTGATTGGACACAGAGTTTAGAAAAGCAATGAAGATTTTTAAAACTTGTGGTACAAAATGAATGATAGAAATTTGTGTGACTAAAAATCATTTAATTAAAGATAAAACAAATATTTTATAGCTAAATTGTTACTTATATAGAAATGTGTTATTTTTTTTAGAGACTGACTAAATAAGAAAATAAGTCATATAAATTAAGACAAAGAGAGTATCAATTTGAAAGTAACTTTGGAGCTATTAATTTTTTCCAACTTGTTTCCGTATTTACTGAGCTCTTATCTTATCCAAAAAGATAATGTTATGATATTTTAGAAAGTAATTTATGAGCCTTACAACATGTTCTATTCAATGGTAGTACTACCCAACTCGCAAAACGTCTTTTTTAAAATAATAAATAAAGCTTTAATTTAATTTGTTTATCTTATTTTTATTTAAACGAAGTTCAAAAATCTTAAATATTTTGCTCTAAAGAGACTGCTAGAAATAAGGACACACTAAGTTTGAGTTAAAAAGTTAATAACGAGGGCATATTTTGCTCCAAATAAGAGCAAAATTTGAATTAGAAGATTAATAAGGAGGGCGTTTTTTTACTCCAAAAATTATCGTTGTAGATAATTTTTTATCTGAAAAATATATAAAATACAATATTATATCAAATCTCTATCATTTATAAATATTTTAAAATCTTCTTCGTAAATATATTACACTCCACCACTTTAATTTACACAGCAAATAGCCTAAGGAGTATAAGAAAGATCCCATAAATACCAATATAACTTTTTATGTGCATGATATTCTCATTGGTAAATTGTAATTTAGTAGTCTTTAATAATAATTTTAAAATACTTGCATGTTGTAATGGTGTCGTCGTCATTGATGTGTTTAGCATTTGAATATTAGAGTGCAAAATCATTATTTAAAAAAATATACAAAAAATTGTAACACAAAAAACACATTATATGTTAAATTACTCCAATTTTTACGATGTAGATAAGAGCGAGTGGGTTGTTACAATAATTTAGGTCAAGCTTTCACATTTATTGGGACAACGGAGCAATCTTTATCACCAAATTAAATACAATATCTTAATAAACATTGATTGAAAATTCTTTAAATTAATCATTAACATATACATAGAAAAAATATATATATTATCGACTTACAGTAACATAATATATACTCTATAAATTTCATTTTTGACATGTGTGCAGTTAATTTTATGAAATGGACAGTTTCTTATATATTTATTTTGAAAATCATCAAAGCAAATAACAATGAAACTAATTTTACTACATGCCAATTTCAAATTTGGATATTATGGATCATGTTAGTATGAATTATGATGTTGATGTGGTAGGTAATTCTTTTTCCCCCTTTTAGACTAAAAAAAAAGTCATAACAACTATGTCGGTGGGCCCGGTTTGTAGAGCAAATTTCTTAGATAGTCACCCATGGTTGGTGATTAAATTTGGAGCTCAAATTCAAAGTTTTTTAAATTTAAATTAATATTTACTTATAAAATATGAATAAAATTCCATTTCATTAAATTATATTACAAAGAGATCATAATTTTTAATTTTGCAAAAGAAGATCCATGTTTGACATGAAGAGATTGTTTATACAATGTAAGAGGATCATATTAAAGAAAGTTGCTTATATTATTGATTTATTGGATCAATAAATCTTTATAAAATTATGTCTATTTAAAAATTTGTAATAACATATAATCTCAAACATTTATTTATAAAAAGAACACAAAGATATACAATTTATTAATTAATGTGACACCTTAATTAGGATATCCGTTACCTTGTTAATATACTGTATATGGTTTGCTTGGTGAGCTTTTAATAGTTTTATATAATACAAATTCAAAATCTCAACTATACAGACATTATAGAGAAGAACAATTATCAGTATTAGGAAAAAATTCTGTATCTTTACCACTAATAAATTCTGAATCTGTAAAAGAAATAAAACATGTTAAAAAAGACTTAATGCATATGGGATTAATAGTTATAGGAATTAAAGGATTAACCAGAAAAAACTTAGTAACAAAGACATTAATTACAATATATGATAAAAGATGGTCAGACATAAAAAAAGGCAATTATAGAATTAACAGAAGTAGATATGACTAATAATAGAGGAATTTTCTATATAAGTCCAGATTTTATGATGAATTTAAATGAATTTGGAACTCACATTAGAATAGGAATACAAACTAAAGGATATGAAGAAATGCATAGTGGAAAGAATTTATTAATGTGTGTAGGATTTTTAGGAAAAATGACAGATAATAGTAATACTAGATTTAAATTACAAATAAAAGATGTAGTAGAAGTAATGGGAAATAAAGGTATAAAATTAATAAAACCTATAAAAATAAATCCTGAAGAATATGCAGGATTAGAATGGAAATTAGGTGATTTCAAAGAAAAAGAAGCTTTAAAACCAGACTCTCATTTAATGTATACAAATTCTAAAGGAGAACCGTCAATTAAATTTACAGACTATAATTACGAAGCTCAAAAAGACATTGAAGAAGAAAGTGTTATAGAAGAAATGCCTTTAGAAAGAATGAATATAGAAATAATATTAGAAGAAGATTTTGCAGTAGATTTGGCTATAGAAAAAGCAAAAGAAATAAGTCATAATAATATAAATAAATTATTTAAATGTAAAGGATGTAAATTAGGAGATTTAAAATTAGATCAAGCAATATCTCATTTTAAAATATGTGAACAAAGAACAGATAACAAAGGCTATAGGCTAGAAAAAAGTTTACAAGAAAAATTAGAAAAAGCTAATAATATAATGACAGAAATACAAGAGAATGATAGTGAAATATCTGAGTTAGAATCTATAATGAGTCAAAAAGAATTAATGGAATCAGCAAGCTCTAGTAGCCCATTCCAAAGAACAACAGAACAAGCATATACGGCGGATAATAGTACAGGAAATATACCACGTAGAAGAGTATATAGACAAGGTGATACCCCAACAATAGAAGTAAAACCAGTAGGAAAAAGAATGCCTATAGAAGAACCAATAAAATTACAAGAAGGAGGAAGTAAAGGAAAAATTTTAAATATAGCGGCTCATGATCCACAAAGATAGAATTCAGTCATAGACTGATGGAAAGGAATAGTAGTAGCAGATTTTATAAAAAATTATACAGAGACAGATGCAGAAACAATGTATAAATACTTAGAAACATTTTTAGGAGAATCAACCAAAGCTTTATGGGAAGCTTATAAAGTAGAATTCCCATCAGAATTTCAGTATCTAGTATCATTAGGACCTAACCCATATAATTTTACAAACAAAATACATACATTAATAACAGGAGAAGACCCAAATAGTGGATTAGTAGCTTTACAAAGAAATGCAGTAATAAAACTAGAACAATTAAGCATAAGTAATTGGTATTATATAAAAAAAATTTTAAATGATTATTTTTATTATTGTACAATTAGTGGAAATGCTTTTGATCAAGATTTAGGTAAAAAATTATTTAATAATTACCTGAAGCCTTAGGAAGAGAAATAGAAGATAGATGGACTAAAAGAGAAGGAGTAGTACAAAACCCTCAAGCAAAATGGTCAATAGGACATAGAATACAACATATAATGGAAATATTACAAGAAAAATGTACTAATTAACAAATACAAAAACAATTAAAACAAAACGAAATGAATTTTTGTAAAGATATAATATACACTACCCAAAGTTACGATAAAGATCAATACAAACGAAAAAAGTATAAAAAATACAAACCACAATATAATAAGAGATATAAGAAGGGATATTTTGTTAGAAAATCCTCAGCTAGGAAACCATACCTAAATAGAGATAGACATGTTAGAAAATATAGAACAGACAGAAACTATAAGAATAAGTTAGAATGTTTCACATGTGGAAGTATAGAACATTTAGCAAATACTTGTCCTAAAAGATATAATGCAAAAACTAGAAATGCTCAACTAGTAGAAGAATTTAATGAAGCATTACTAAATGTAGATGAATATATTTCGGATAATGAAAGTATTTACTCTATAGTAAGTATTGATATAGAAGAGAATAATAAAGAAGAAGATTCTTCTAATTCAGAAGGAGAAGAATTAATTAATGAAATAGGAATAGAAAATTTAAATATAGATGATTTACAAATTAATTTTATGAATATAATAGAATGTGAACATAATTTTGAAAAAGATACAGGATTAGATAGTAATCCATGTAATTGATGTAAATGGTATCCAAGTAAATATAAAAGAGCTAAATGTAATAAATGTTTATAGAAGGATGTATAAGTTGTATAGAAAAACAATTAGGAATAATAACTCAAAAAAGGAAAGAAATACATACAAATGAACCTTTAGTAAATTTAAAAGTATCAGTATTAGAAGCAAAGATTAAAGAATTAGAAGAAAGAATAGTAAGATTAGAAAAAGGAAAAAATATAGAAAAAGAACTACCATTAGAAAATCAGGAATTAAAAAATGAAGAATGTAATACTTTAATATGTAATGAAGATAAAAATATAAAAACTGTTAAAGTATTAGCAAGACTTCAAATAGGAAAATATGAAATAAAAACTTTAGCATTAATAGATTCAGGATGTACTAAAAATATTTTAAATAAGAAAATTGTACCGCCAGAATTAATAAAAATTTTAGAAAAACCACTTGTAGCTATGCAAATGGATGGAACACATAATATATATAGATATTATATAGACAAAGCACAAGTTAGTTTTTTAAATACTTGTTCAGAATTTTATAAACCTACCTATAAGATGGATAAAATATGGGTAAGAGATTTAAATATAAGAGTAAATTTTGTTCTAGGATTATATTTCATACTATATAATAAAGGAGGAACTTTAATAACAAATGATGGAATACTTTTCATGAAAAATATTACTTATACTTCTGTTTTAACTAATAAAATTAATACTCAAATAAAACATAAAGAAAAATGTTGTGAGAATTGTGAAAATAATATACAATGTACTAAAACAGGATGTAATATATTATATGAGAATATATTCAATGAAGAAGACAAGATAGAAAAATTAGATAAAAACTATGTTTTAATAGAAATGGAAACAGAATTATATAATTTTAAAACAGGAATTCAAAAAATAAGACAAATAAAGAATCAACAAGATTTAGATAATATAGTAAAATTTTTAGATCAAATAGAAATAATAGGGGATAAACCTTAAAACATTGGGAGAATAATAAAATAGTATGCAAGTTAGACATAATAAATCCAGAATATATAATTAAAACAGCCTCAATAGAAGCTACAAATCAAGATTTAGAAGATTTTAAAATACAAATTAAAGAGCTATTAGAATTAGGAGTAATAAGAAGATCTACTTCAAAACATAGATCTGCAGCATTTATGGTAAGAAATCATAGTGAAATCGTTAGAGGAAAAACCAGAATGGTTATAAATTATAAAAGACTAAATGATAATACTAGAACAGATGGATATAAATTACCAGACAAAACAGAGTTAATAAATAGAATTCAAGGTAAAACAATTTTTAGTAAATTTGATTGCAAGTCAGGATACTGACAGATAAAAATGCATCCAGATAGTATAGAATGGACAGCTTTTTCATGTCCTGAAGGGCATTTTGAATGGTTAGTTATGTCATTTGGATTAAAAACAGCACCTTCAATTTTCCAAAGAAAAATGGACCAAATATTTGGGGAATATAAAAGATTTGTTTTATTATATGTAGATGATATTTTAGTATTTAGTAAAGATATAAAAGAACACTTAGGACATTTAAAGACAGTTTTTAGGTTATTTGTTAATAATGGAATAATAATTAGTAAAAAGAAAATAGAATTATGTAAAAATTATATAAATTTTTTAGGAATTACTTTAGGAGAAGGAAAAGTTAAATTACAACCCCATATAGCTAAAAAAGCTTTAGACTTGCCAGATAAATTAAATAATTTAAAAGATTTACAAAATTTTTTAGGAATAATTAATTATGCAAGACCATTTATTAAGGATTTAGGAAAAATAGCAGGACCATTATATTCTAAGACAGGATCTAAAGGACAAAGAAATTTTAATATTGAAGACATAAAATTAGTACAACTAATAAAAGAAAAAATAAAAAATATTCCTGATCTTAATATGCCATTAGAATCAGATTATTTAATAATAGAGACAGATGGGAGTTTTGATGGATGGGGTGCAGTATTAAAATCAAAACCAAATATATATAGTTCTAAAAAAGAAGAAAAAATATGTGCTTATCAGAGTGGAAAATTCAAAGAAAAAGGTAATAAATCCAGTATCGATGTTGAAATTTTAGCTATAATATATGGTTTAAATAGTTTTAGAATATATATTCTAAATAAACCAGAAATATTAATAAGAACAGATTGTGAAGCTATAGTAAAATTTCATCAGAAAATTAATGACAAAACCAGTAGTAGAAGAAGATGGTTAAATTTTTTAGATACTATATCAATTTATCAGTCTATAATTTTTGAGCATATAAAAGGAAATATGAAGGCTCATCTTCTAGAAGACGTGTACCTCTTTCATTTACCCAGACGCTTAGACAAAAAACCAAAAAATCCCCAAAAAAATAAAGACATAGAATCTCTTATTACCACACTATAGAAAAATTACTTAAACAACAACAAGAAAAAGATAAACACATAAACCCAAGCCCAATACAAAGCCCAAGACAAGACTTTATTAAAACATTACATGAAAAGAAATAAATTAAAAATTTGGCGTAAAATCAAATCATAAATCTCTCACAACTCATACTCCTCGTGATCCATGAGAATCCATTTTCCATTTTCTTGTTGAACCATCCCATTGTGCTTCTCAACCCACCAAGCTCCAGGTACCAAATGTTCATCTTTTAGAATGTCCCATATCCTGTTCACTAGTGCCAGATCGCGATTCACCTCTAGTTTAAAACCATCTAAAGGACCGATTCCTTGCGTACCATCAATTCCGTGCAAGTAACCTTCCAAATTATGCCTAGTGTGTGGGTCCCCAGGATTCAATTTCAAATAAGGGGATTTTGTGGTGTCAATTATTATTTCCCGCCCAACGTCGAAATACCCAATCGGTGGGTATTTTGGTACAATATCTAATAAATTATGAATTCTCAATATGTGAAGATGTTTCAATTTGTTAAATGTGTTAACAAAATTGAGTTCTCCAACTTTAGGACTTGCAAATACAAAAGCTGTCACTGGAAATTCTTTGCCACTGCTTGTTTTGTTGATTCCGTTGTAAGCTATGTCGACTGCATTTAGAGTTGCAAGTGATGCACCTAGACTATGTCCAGCCACTGTTATACTCACCTCGTCGTCTTTGTATTCTTCAACCAATCTTTTCACTTCTTCAAGGACCTGAAAATTAACATGAATAATATTACTTAATTTAATTATATACTGAGATGATCATACGCTTAAATTTAAAATATACCTGGTCTCTAGCACTAGTTTTATTAAACTTTGATCGTTCACTTTCTGATGTATAAATGTTGTAGAAGCCATGATGCACCAATGGTTGGGTTAAAAGAAGTAAATCTCCTTTACCAAATACTTCTGGTGCTGGAATTAGTAAAAATTGAAGATCATTAACCCACTCTAGTGTCTGAATTGTTCCTCTCCAAGCAACAACAATATCCCTTCTTCCTAGTGAAACTTTACCCTCATCAGTAGCCACAGCAATATATCCCATAAAATTTGATTCCTTACTCCATGCTTCCCTTGACAATGATTTCGTAATGAAAGCATCAGGAAGTGGCATGGATGAGGTAGCATAGAAATATTTGGTTACGCGATACTTAGATGGATCAAGGCCAGCCTTAGAGAAAAGATTTTCCATCGAGTACCTACTAGCTCCGGCATATTTAGACGCTTTTTCTGTAATGAAAGTGTCATAAGTTACGTGAGCTAATTCTCCATATTGAATGATGTATTTACGAAGATCAACATCCAAGGGGTTTAATAACCCTTCCCAATTGTTTTTACCACTAAGTTCCTCCCATTTCTCAGCCATGCTACCCATTTTTTATTCTATACTTTTTTTTTCCTCTCTCTCTTTGTTTTTACTTGGTATATTCTTATCATTTAGCCAATGTATTTATAGAGAGGAAAACTCGTTTTCTCTGTTCTATAAAATGATAAAATAATCTTAATTCGTCAATTAATTAATTATATGACCAAGCAATTATTAAATACCCTTCGTTGTACCACCAAACTTTCACTTATTAAATAAAAATAAAAATATTAGATGATTTTATCTACTTACGTTTTTATTAATCGATGACGGTAGATAGATACCTAACTTTAGACGTACTACTAGATATAGGGGTGTGTCCGTGCTAATACGGGTTCAAGATATATTATTTTTGATATTTTAATTTATGTGACATAGATGAAATTTGAAGATTTAATCCAAATTTTTATTGAAATTGTTATTTACAATGATTTAATTTTTTAAAAATAAAATATGTATTACTTCTCTATTCCAATTGAAGTACACAAATAAACTTTCAAGAGTTAATTAAATTATTTATATGCTTTTAAAATATTTTAAGTTGTTTATAATTCTGATTTATTATATTTTGTAAATATAAATTGTAAATAGTATATGCTACTTTTTAAATGACCATACTGCCGTCAAAATTATTTAGAAAGACCACATGTTGAACGGCCAGCTGTGTGGTTATTCCTATTTATCATATAGTAGAAAGTAGAAAGTAAATCCACATACAACCTCAGTCCAAAGTGTGGCTGATCATCCTCTCGCGTCTGCTACTGATCGTCGTCTTGGTAAGCTATTGCATCATTAATTAGCTAATTTATCAGACGCGAGGCCCCCCTCCGGCGGGTTGCTCCTTTTGCTCCTCAGTCTACGGGGTATTAGCAGTGGTTTCCAGCTGTTGTTCTCCTCCAAGGGCAGGTTCTTAAGCGTTAGTCACTCGTTCGCCACTGAAAACACCGTTTCCTTTGTTTTTCGTCCGACTTGCATGTGTTAAGCATGCCGCCAACGTTCATCTTGAGCCAGGATCGAACTCTCCATGAAATTCATAGTTATATTACTTATAGCTTCCTTGTTCGTAAACAAAATGAATTCGAAATTATTTTTCATTTCAAGGCATAACTTTGTATCCCTATGCTTCATATAATATATTCTCGTTATTTATGTATCTTATTTTTCCTACTTATCATATTCAATAACCCTTTAAATTTTAAATTTTATATTTTAAATATTAAATTAACGGAACATAAATAAATTAGGAGATTTTGAAGCAGTAAGTTCATTTTTTTTCTGTGTTGCTGATGCAAGGGGTATGTTTGTCGTACTGAATTTGCTTTGGCCTGTGTTTCTTCGATTACAATTTTTTTAATTCATACTTCACTATTCATTTGAGAGTTCATTTGATTTGAATTGAATTCAGAAAGTTTTATATTAAAAGTAAAGTGTGTTTTTTAACAATTTTTTTTTGCATATTTAGAACTCAAACATTAATTTCTAATTAAAAAAATAAAGAAATACTCGTGCTATAATTCTCATGATTAATTTTATTATATTATGTTTGAAATGAAGGGTGTAATTTTCTATCTAGAACTGTTGTTTTATCTTTTTGTGTATTTTTTTAATAATTATATATATTTAATAGAATATTAACCAAAAGAACATTTCAAATGGACCAACCTAATGTACACTCTGTTATGTGTGTGGTAGGTTTACATTAAATGGTGAGCATCAAATACCAATAATATCGAATTTATCCACCTAGTATTTTCCATTTTTAATTGGTACGTCAACGGTTTCCTATCAATAGGTTATCGAATTTTTTTTCATAGTTTAAAATAAATTAAATTTATCTTTTTGAAAAAGTTATTGATTATCTTTTTCATGTTTATTTTTTACTTTATATTTTTTAGTTAGTTAAGAAATTATTTTTATATTCGATAGTAATTGAACTTCAAAATATTGTTTTTATTCTTAAAATATACCTATTTTCAAACCAAAAAAATAGTCTTTCTTAAATTCATATTCAATCAAACATTGAATGCAGAGTGGATATTCAATACTCCCTCTGTCCCTTATTTTATATTAGTTAATCACCTTATTAAAAATAATTTTATCATATTAGTTGCTCACATTACTAAAAAATAGTTGTCTCATATTAATTGATTACCTTACTAAATCAAAAGAACATTAATTAAATATTTTCTATATTACCTTTGTAATTAATTATTTTCTGCATTTGTTTACAAAATTCTCAAAAAGTTTTTTTTAAAATGTAAATTAATAAAATTATTTTCTTACTTATAAATTCTAATATTCTTATAGAAAAAATAATCAACTAATAAGATAAGAAACGAAAGATGTAACATGATTCAATATATTTCCCGTTTCATTGATGGATTGCAAACAAGCCTTTATTTACCATTACTTACAAACATTGTTGACGTGTCACGCTTTAAATCGTCGTATTTATATGACTGTTTAACGACTTTGTTCATCATTAATATTTATTCTTTTTTATTCTTGTTTTGCCATAATGAAATGGTTGGCAATAGATTAAGAATGCTCAACCTAACTTTATTTGTTTCTATAATGCAATATCAATATATATATTTGTCTCTGACAATTTAAATGCTACGAAACGTGATTGACAGCGACCATAAAAGTGTGCATCATGAGAAACGAAATAGTAATTAACTATTACTAGTCATTTTACCTTATTTGTAGTATATTATAAAAAAAATTCAATCACTAGTTACTAATTGGTGGTATAATGACTATTTTTTTTAAATAAAAATTTATGTAATTTTTATATAAAATAAAGGGAAAAGGGTTAAAATATCCTAAACTATGAGAAAAGAATAAATTTTTTTTCTTTGGCTCAAAATTGCTTTGCCGTCAATATTTTAGTTTAAAAATGTCCTTGTAGTCAATACTATGCTTCAAAAATGCCCCTATAGTTACTAAATGGGTCAAAAATGCCCTTTTCCGAATAACTGTATTATTTTTTTCTTTTAAAATACATTTTTTTCTTAATTAAATTATTATAAAAGAACCATGTTCTTGTTTTCTTTCTTTTAAAATCACTTTAAAAAATAAAAATGGAGTTTTTTTTTTCTTAATCTCATCTTATCAATTAAAATCAAATAACTTCATGAACCCTTTCAACATACATATAATATATGTCACATATACAAGATCATTGTATATCCATCATTAATTTATATTTATATAACGATAAAATATAATTATATTAAAATAAGAAATATTTTTTATTTTTTATTTTTTTCTGAATTGAAATAAGATAAACATATGCTAATTTTTAAAAATATTATTAGAGATATAATATGTTAAAAAGAAAATAAATAATATATTTATTTTTAAAAATGAGCATTTTTTTATTCAAAATAACAATAAGGACAATTTTGGACCAAAGTATTGACGAAAAGGGCATTTTTGAACCAAACTATAAACGGAAGACATTTTTATTTCTTTCTCATAATGGAAGGGCATTTTGACCCTTTTCCCTAAAATAAAAATCAAACTATGTGAAGTAAAAGAAGATTTGTTCTTGAATATCTATGCGTAAAAGTAAACAAGTGTCATAAAGTCAAAATTTCCTTCTAAAAATCAAAATTAAATTTGATTATTCCCTTTTCAACTCAATAAACTTTATTGATTTAAGTTTTTTTCATTTTCCACACTCAATCCAATTATCCAAAGTATATATTTTAATTTTCCGAGAATTTATAGTAAATCAATTATCGATTTTTTCTCCCTATTGAACGCATCTAAATCAAGTTCTCTTTTTACCACTTAATTAAGTTTATCTCAAAAAAACTTTTGTGAGGAAAAAAACGAGTACTATTTCTCATTAAAAAAATGGCCAATCAATATGACTATTATAATAATTAATGTCAAGATTTCAAAGTTAATGAGAGTATGAGACAGTGGAACGATCCTTATCTAATTAATACTCTGATGTGAATATATTGTCACTCAATCATTGACATATAAAAAAATAAATATAAAACCGTCTAACTTATGTCTACAACATACTCTTTACATTTAAGTCTCATTAATAACGTTTGTGTTAACATCAACTACTAAAATATCACTCATCTCTATACACAAATTCAAAGTATCACCTTTCATTTTTCTTTTTGTTTTCTAAATTTGTTAGTAAATAAACTTTTGACTATGATTGTAGACATTGAAATTTTGTGGGACTCGCGTTCAATTTGAGTTGAGACTTTACAAATTGTGTTCAACTCAGATAAAGATTCTTGGAGGCTACTCAACCCTAAACCCTAAACCCTAAACCCTAATTTATGCCTATATAAAGGGTACTAAATTTCCTTAAAAGGCATCTCAGAAATTCCATAAAGAAATCAAGATCTCGATTAATCCACAAATTGATGGATTATTCATATAGAGGGATTATTCATATAGAGAGGTCAAATAAAACCATTCTAGTTCGAGAAATACGCCATTAACGGTCCTCGAATCATGGATAAATTTTAAGAGAGTAGAATCAAGGGATCAACAGAATTGTACCCACAATCTATCTTGATCAATAAAGTTATGTTTCTACATATTTTATTTGTATGATTTATTTATTTTCCATATGCTTAAAAATTTGTTGCAAACAATGATATTTCTAGTTTACAATATATAATATGAACTTTATATTAAATACATATATATTATAAATATTTATATAGCACAAACAACCTAAATGTATATAATATATACTTCAACATATTAATAAACAAGAAAATTGAAGGTTACTTTTATCGCGAGTTCCCTATTATTGATCGTCTCCATTCGAACTATTGGCACAAGCAAAATAATCATACGTTCATTACAATCAAACTTGGCCCAAAATTTATGTGACACGTCTCCGACCCATGAATAATTAAATGGGCCATGCATGAGATGATTTAATGATGGGCCATATTTGCAGCCCAAATCAACCCGTGGTTTTGGACGGCCCAAATCAGCCAGGAATCGTCCAATAAGTTATGAAAGAAGAGGATGTGGGCTTAATCTATTTCATCTCGGTTAACTTCGGTGTATTAAGCAACTTTTTCAACTATTGATTTGTTTGTCGAAAATAGTCTTTTTGTTCCACCATAAGAAAAAATAATATTTACGTTCATTTTATCATATTTTACCTCATTATGAGATTGTATTAGATATATGTTATTATTGTAATTTTGCTGAAAATTAGTTATCATATTGATTTAGGTAAGTAACGTGAACATATATGATAGGCTTGAAAATAGAACGACACCATTCTTGAAAAATCATCAACCAAGAAAATAAAGTGTAGTCAGATATATCATGAACCGATTGAGTAAATTCCTTAAATGGTCATCCAATTAAAGGAAATAACTCAACAAAGTTTTTTTTTTATTTTCCATTTAGTGTCCGAAATTTATATTTTTTTTTTGGTAAATAAACGATTTTATTACCAAAGTAAGAATTACAAAACAGAGAAAAACCTAGAAGTGCAAGCTCGACAACCCCAACCTTGCATCAACTAACTATACTTCATACTTAACTAACAAGTTTTCACAATGCTTAGCAACACCTTCAATCAACTACCTTGACACTAAACAGGATATGCATTCAGGGATTGTAACACCTGATCAAGTCTTGGCCATTGTCTTCCTCGTATATGCATTTCTTGGACTATCTCCCTTACCAACATTTCAGGAGTTCTGGTTTTTTTGCTTGAAAATTCGTTAATTTCTTTCCTGCCATATAACATAAACACTTGCAGCCACTGTCATCCTATAAACCTTAGCTCTTGCTTGTTTATCTTTGCAGTTAGTATTTGCCCACAACACTTCTTTATCCTATCCACAAACCTCTCTTTGTATATTTAACTAGAGTAGAATTTTTTGCCACACCAGAGCTGTGAATATACATTGGAAGAATAAGTGATTATGACTTTCATCTTCAGCTTCACATATCACACACTGCACCCCTTCTATACACCCATGTAGCCAATCTGTCTCTTGTGAGTAGCCTTTTTTGGACTGCTAAATATAATATAAATCCATTTTGGGCATGCAACATTATTGCAGATTAGTCTTCTCCACTCAACCTTCTGATACTCTCCCCTCATAGCTGTGTACAATTTTTTGATAGAGAACCTGTTCATCTGTTTTATATACATCTCATTCCATCCAATGCTTTCAAGCTCATGATGCATTTGGAGTATTTTCCTCACCATCCAAGAAGCTTGCGGTGCTTCTATCTCCCATGAGGTCCCTTGCTTCACATAATATTGATGCACCCATTTCACCCATAATCTATCTTTCTTCACACACAAATTCCACAACAGCTTACTAATTGCAGCCTATTCTATGTTTGTGTATCCAATATATTGAATCCTCCTGTTGTCTTAGGCTTGCACAACTGGTCCCATGCAATTAATGCCTTCTTAGAAGTATTCACACCCCCTGTCCACAGGAAAGTCCTGCATAATGTTTCCATTCACTTAATCACTTTCTTTGGAATTATGAATACTTGGGACCAGAACACTTGTATGTAAAACAACACACTCTTAATCAACTGAATCCTTCCTGCATAGGATAGAAACCTGGAGGTCCAACTCTGAACTCTATGCATTATCTTATCTATTAGAGGTTGATATTGCAGGATAAAGATTCTTTTAGTACTCAGTGGAACACTTAAGTATTTAAAAGGTAAATACCCCTGTGAGAAGCTCAATTCTTGTAAGATTTCTTCTTGTGCATCCCTTGGCACTCCTCCAAAATAAATGGAGCTCTTGTCAGCATTAGCTACTAGGCCAGAAGCTATAGAAAACTCATGGAACATACCATATAACAACTTAATTGACCCAATGTCTCCTCTACTAAACAATAAAAGATCATCAGCAAAACTAAGCTGCAAAATCTGTAATCTCTCACATTTTGGATGGAAATTAAAGTCGAGATTAAGCTGCAATTTCTTGAACAGTCTTGGCAAATACTCCTTGGACAACACAAATAGATATGGGGATACTGGGTCCCCTTGTCTCAATCTTTTTTTTTGCAGGAAAAGGAATACTGGGTGACCATTTATCAAAATAGAATATGAAACTGTACTGATGCATTGATATATCCAATCCACAAACTTTCTAGAAAATTGCAAGTGTATCATTACCTGCTTAAGATACCCCCATTCCACAGAATCGTAGGCTTTCGTCATATCAACTTTAAGCATACACCTTGGAGACACATTCTTCCTTCCATATCCTTTAACTAGTTCATTACTTAGAATGATGTTATCATTTATCAATCTACCAGGAACAACAACTGATTGATTTTTATCCATCAAAACAAAAGAAAGTGTTGTTGGCCAGGTTCGAACCCGCATTGGCTGGTAGATTCTCTCATTCGCCAATTGATCCATATCCCGCGTACTCGTTTTAATTGTATCTCTCAATTTTCTTTCAATTCTTTGATCTAAATGTAATTCTTTATGTTATAATGTTATAAATTATATCATAATACGAAATAATTGTACATAAAATAACGGTTGTTTATTAAAATTATTATTATAAATAAGTCATCTAACCAACCATTATATTTGTCATCATCGTCCGTGCTTTACTCTATTTGCTATCATCATATTATTTTGTTATTGTTGTTTCTTTTTTGATATCTTTAATTGTTAGTCGTTACATATTATTCTACGTTATTTTCTTCCTCTTTGTACTTGGGAATTGGGATGTAGTTGAGCTGAGAGTAGAAACAATTTTGTTACCTTTATAAGATAGTGATAAGATATGACTACACTATTATTTCTAGATTCTACTTCTGAAATTACATTGATTGTGCTATGTTTGTTTTAATTAACATCAACTAAAACTAAGAAAGAATTGAATGTGCATTAAAGTACATTCTAATACTACATCAACAGATCTAAGTCCTAACCACCAAATAAAATAGTATCCAATGTTCTTTTTTAATTGAAACAATCAACCAAATTATGGACATTTTGTTTGGATCAAATTATGAATATATATATTACTCCTAAAAGTTTCAAACATACATAATCATATTGGTTTATAAAAAAGTGAAGACATTTATAGTATCCAATACATATCATTTTAAAATTGAACGTCAAGATAAAACTCAAAGTAGTAGGGAAAAAAGTTACAGTAAATTCATGATTATTAAATGTAAATCTAATTCAAACTTTTTTCAACTAGGAAAAAAAGAATACCGTAAAGATTCATGATCATTAAATATAAATCTAATTCCAAACTCTTTTCATGATTATTGAATGCATATTATATTTCTAATTGTTATGGGAAAAAAAATCGTATCAATATTAAAAATTACATGGTATAAACCTAGCTCAAAAAAGGAAAAAAGGTCATCCATCTAATTTTAATAAATATTTGTTTTAATAAAATGTTTATTATTTTCTTTTTATGTATACTTTTAACTGTTTTTTTAATTTACGATATGATTTTATTATTTTTTTCATTTTCCTCCTTTAAATTTATTTTAATATATATTATTTAAATCAAGAATCTTTTGAAAAAAACATAGCTATTCATGTTTTTTTTTTCTATATCCTTTAAAAGATTTCCTCTATTATTTATGTTGACTTTATCTTATTTATTTATTTTTCTGTAAATCCACTTTAATATATGTTATTGGCGTTTCGAAAGTAACACAAATATTCATAATTCCATTATTTTAATAATAATTTCGCATGTTAATATCTCTATTAATTTTTTTCCTTTTTTAAATCTCCTATATAATATATAGTATGTCCTATGAGACTAACCAAAAACAGTTCTCTTTCCGAAATTGTACATACTAAGGTTTTAGTATATTCTTTGGACTATATAAATATAATAATACTCTCTTCTTCTTTTTTTCAATAGTCGACAAACAACCGAGTGTGTAGCGGTGAGTTTTCTTCTTCTCTTTTTTTTTTTCCTCCTGAGTTTCTCTTCATAGAATTTTCTCGTAAAATTTCAATCTTTATTTCGCAGATAACGAAAAAGCGGTATCAATCTCTGTTCTTCATCAGGTATATAATCTCTTGCTATAGCTAAAATGAAAGAATTGTTGATATTCCATGATTCTGCTTTGAGAATTTCCCTAAATCATGTCTATTTAAGAATCCTGGTGCTTTATATGAATCGCTAGAAATAATTTTTTAGTTGAACTCTAGGGTTTCGTATTTTGGGAAATTTAACCCTTTGAGTTTATTATGAATTCTGAGTTGAATATGGAATTGCCTTCTGTTTTTTGTGTTTACATAGAGAATCTGTTTATTGGAGATTTAGTCGACTTTTCGTACTTGATTGTGTTCCCAAATATGGTGTATATTATTTTTGACGTTATTGTATTTCACTTCTTGCCTCTTGGAATGTTTCAAGGAAATATTAGGAAGTTTCATACTGTTTATGGTCCAATGTAAACTCTTTTTTTGAGTGGGTTTCATAATAACTGGAGCAAGTTTTTGATTGAAGTTCGATTGTATATTCTGAGATCTTGTGAGTTGCATCATGTTGCTGAGTGCTCGTATCCAATTTTGAAGTTCATACCTAATTGATTATTTGAGCGGTTATTTATTGCTTAGGAATACTTATCCATACTTGTTTGATGTATCATCACTTTGGCAGTTACTGAATCTTTAGTTAGATAAGAACACAAGTACTGGCTTACGCCTTCCCTTATTTTATGAAACACGTGGACAAAAGTAAGAAGGTCGTAAAGGTGGCACAAGTAATACCCTGGGATAAGATACAATAACTAATTTTGGAACCGAACTATGTGCGCTTGAAAGTGAGATTGTGTATGAACATGCAAATGTGTCTCTTAATTCTTCGTTTCTTCTGGTTTGAATATTTTACTTTTTTTTTTTGCAAAATAGTTAATGCTATGTAAGGTCAGCATAGTTGCTAGTATAGCTTATTTGTTGCTATCATGGTGCGATGATGTAAAGTAACTTAAATTTGATGGTTATTATTCACTGACATGGAACCAGTTAAAACAGGGTGCAGAAGAGCTATAAGTTCAAACACCCCATTGATAATTTGCCTTGGCTTCTTGTTGGTGATATGTGTTCCTAAATTTGTGTTTTACAGTTGCTTGAGCTATGGGAAAGAGGAAGTCGAAATCAAAGCCGCCTCCTAAGAAGAGAATGGACAAACTTGACACTGTCTTCAGCTGTCCTTTCTGTAGCCATGGCACCAGTGTCGAATGTCGCATGTAAGTTAATTACGTTAGCATTTCTGTGTCCCAAGTTATTTTCTGCATATCCATCGGCTAGATCGGCTTTTCCATTCTCTCATGTGCACCATTTTAGACATTTTTTATGTGGGTAAAGATAGAGGATATGTGATTGTGATTCAATACCACTATGTGTTTACCTTTATATACTTCCCTTTTCTTGCTAGATCCTGTCACATAGACTTCCTTAGAAGAATATCAATACTTTTCCTTGGGGGTTGAATTTGTGCACATCAAAATACCCCGCTTGGAGTTAGTGCATTCTATGGAGGTATACTTGTAGATGTGGGTGATAACTCCCAAGTCCTATAAGGGTGAGCTATAGTCCCTACAGAAGGTGCTTGATAATTATAAACACACACACACACACGAATCAAAATCATGAAGCCCATCCTTACTGCAGCCAAAAGTAGCCAGAGAATAAGTTGTGTCTTCCTCTATAGGTCAGATGAATAAGTTCAGTAACCCAGCTAAAGTGTGTACTACCATTCAATTTTGGTTGGACGTTTATTTACTCTGTCAATGCTCAAGTTTGCACTTTGCCTGTTTCCCAGTGATATGAAGAACTTGATTGGGGAGGCAAATTGCAGGATTTGTCAAGAGAGCTTCAGCACCACTGTTACAGGTATATCTAGTGATTTCTCATTTATTAATTTATCTATTGTTTCACTGGATCTGATTCATTTTGAAAAAGATGGTTCAATTGGTTTGACAACATAAAACATGGGCGGGACCAACTCAAAGAGATGGAAAAAGAAACTAAAGATATTTTCTTTTATATTCTACCTCATTGTCTTTTATGATCAAATCGATTATTATGTTCAATTTTAGTTATCTGCATGTTGTGCTTCTGTAAGATAAAAGAGTACAAGATAAGATATGCTCCATGGGCTAATCAATGATTGACCTACAAATTTTTGAGCTGTGCTGTTGGGATTTTTTAGTTATCAAAAGGACAAGAGGACTAGCTGCATATAATTGTTTCAAGTTTGTTTTAGCACATTATTCTGTCATTAGCCTGCATACTGGAGTAGATAGAGGCGTGTTACAAATCCAAAATAAATGATAAAAATGCCCCCCTCCTTACGACATAATCTTTTAGATGAGCATTACGTGCTTCATAGAAGAGCTTCTTAGTAATAGTTTCGTTGTTTGGCTAACGGTTGTTACTTTTTTATCCTGCAGCACTGACAGAGGCCATTGACATGTAAGTTCATCTAGCATTGCTTTGTGTCCTGCTTTCCTTCCTTCGTACCCCTATCCCTCTCATACTCTTTTTGCTGAAAACTTACAGATACAGTGAATGGATTGATGAGTGCGAACGTGTGAACAACGTTGAAGACGATGATGGTTCTTAGGTTCTAGTGACAGTCTGCTTTAGTTGTGTAGACAGTAGCCTGAGATGAGACTTTAAGCTTTGATGTTAGTTCTGTTGATATTTCTATGTTTCATTACTAAAGTTGTACCTGAAGTTACGAAAGCCTCTTGGGTTTTGATAAATAAGCTCCATGTGTGTGACAGGCTTTCTATGTTCAAATAGTTTGAAATAGATATGGTTATTATCGTGTATTATATTCTGAATGTGCTATTACAGGTCGTGTGAGTTTGAATTGTACTCCACATGTTCAAGTAGATTGAACTGGGGCTACTAATATTCAAAGCTTACTGATAATCAACAACCTATTTATGCTATGAAATGCTTCTGTACAATTTGCCTGTGCTATGTACCATCATCGATAGGAAACTTGGTTCTAATATCAAGAAGTATACACAAGTTGGTTTAGAAAAACTATGTAATTATTATGGCATTAAATCCAATGACCATTTATCATAACGTAAAAAAATCAATAGCTTGTTATTTTTTTTGTTTTAATCAAAGCTAGAAATTATTTTTAAAAAAAATAATCAAAAAGCACATGTAAATAAGTTGTAATGTGCCATAGATATGTCTATAAAATACTTCAAAGTTAAATATTACTCTTGAGGCTGACTATTTACACGTAAATTTTTTCACGTAAATTATGTGCGAGTGTGACTAATAAAATCGATTTGATGAACAGAAACATCTCCGTGATCAAAGAGTAGACTTCGAAGTGTAGAACTTGTTATTTATCATTATTTTATCTACCATTAGCATTTACTGAACTTCATTGTAGTACTGTATCGTTCTATCAAATACCATTCATTTTTCTTTTCCAAAATAGAAATGTATTATTGAATTACTATCTAATATTGATGGATGGTCATAAAGATATCCTTGTTTGTCTTATCTCGCGTTGCAAATGACCCCATGCCTTTGGCACAAAAAAATAACAAGCTATTGACAAAGAGGAGCTTTTACATATTTCAAGCCAAGACAGCGCAAGATCCTAATTGGACTCTATTTCTAATCTACCTTCGGTTGTTTCCTAATAGTAGAATTTCTATTCCGTTAGAAAACCTACTATCTTCCAGTTAAACAACTTTATTTGATGTTATAGTAGTAGTAATCATGTCTTGCTTGAATTATATCTCTTGTTTATTTCTAATATATAAATGTCATCTGATTTTTACATTTACTGTCGATAAAAGAAGCTATATTCATTACTTCATTTACTTTATCACATCCATGGATACTATATATACTAAAACTAATCCAACATATTACCATCCATGAGTTATAAACCCTTTCACGTACTAGTGCAAAGTTCCACACCACTCTTAAACCATGCATATGAAAAACTGTCATAACTACAATGAAAGTCAGGCGAAAACAGAGGCAGATCAGTAAAGCTTAATGATCATTCCTTGTCATCACAGAATCCACACACAAAACCATCAACTGCATTCACTTTCATAACTTGGCTGATATGTAAAATGAACTGAACAAGTAAACTGGGATTATCCACCTCATCTTCAAGCAGTTAAAAATGCTTCGAGGTTAGACTGTAACAACACTTAGATGACAATGATGTATTGACAAATATACCTACGGAAACAGGAGGGGTTCCACAGATGCCTCCGCCTTATAAGGAAGGAAACAAGAACCTCCGTTTGACTCCAGCCACCACTGGAGGTTGAGTCAAGGATGAGAGTGATGTATAATACAGAGACAAAATGCAACATATTTTAAAAGCATCCAACTGCTAATCCAGTCTACGTTATGTAGTAGCCACCTGTATTATCAACAAGATAATCAGGGAAAAGTGCACCAGCCACATAATCAAACCCTTCAATAGCGGGAACAGATTGATTTGGCACAGGAGGCCCGTTAGTAACAACATCCTTTGAGTTGGCCTTTCCTCTGCCTTTAGCAGAGCGCTTGTTCTCCAAAGGAATATCAGCAGAGAGCCTTCCCATTTGCTTTTGCAAATCAGCAACTGATTCATTCGTTACTTTCCCTTTTGGACTCTTCTTCCCATCAACAAGTTTCAGCTCCAATCTGTACAAGGCCCATGCATCATACTTGTTGATCTCATATTCATACAAATGCCATTCCAGATTTTTCATCGGCTGTGGATCCATATAGTAGGATCTCTTCAGCCCTCCATAATCATTTATCACTTGCTTCCTAGACTCATGCCAACCCCGCCCGTTATAATCTGGCAGTGACCTCTGCTTTCTGTTTCCACTTTCAAATGCCCTTCGAGGCTTATCAAAGAAAAGCCATTCCCTGATTGTTTCACCCTCAACAACTTCAAGGTCAAAGAGCTCTGCAGAAGCACAAGCAAACAAATTGATATCAGATTTTACAAGTAAAACAAAACAAGAATAAACTGATCTGGTGTACGACATTCAGCAATCAGAAATACAGAACTGTCTTAGCACACTAACCTGGTGCATTCCAAGGGGACTTTGCAGTGGCAGCACCCTTACATTCTGGAACACCAACATCTTTCCCGTGTGCTTTAGCACTTAGAGCTTGGAAAAGTAAACTATCCTTTAAGCCAACACCCATTGGTCGAACAACTGGAGGTCTTCCAAGATAGCCTTCATTAGGCGCAAGAGCAGCATGATAATCACTGCAGTAGTCATGAGACTTCTGGCACCAATCTGACCCCATCGCAGGTCGAGGACAATCCCAAAGTGCACATTTAGGTCCCAGGAAAGCAGAGGGTGGAGGGCTAATCTGAATAGGAGACAAATTATCCTCTAGACAAAGATTTAAAGCATCAAATCCAAACTGATCGAAGTCTTGCTGCAGATCAAAAGAATGGTAATCTAATTGTGTTGCAACGCCTGGGCTGTTAATCCCTGCATTGTTGACGACTAAAGGCGTATTTTTGCATTCATCAACCAACTGGTAACCTTGCTCCTGCATCACCGGAGTTGCATTGAAACCCTGCAGAAAACACATCACTTAACTAGTGAGGATTCATTGATAAAATTAGTGGGTGAAACTGATTAGAGAAAAAAGAATTCAAAAGAAAAGATAATTGAAAAAGGACGGTCAAGAAGTCTCTACAAGGAGTGACATTCATTGGAGAATGAGACTAGAAAAAGAAAATGTCGGCAAACGGATTATCAAATTGAAGCAAGACGTAAAACTTCAACAAGATGGTCAGTCATGACACAATACATTATGAGGACACAATTTGGAGCAAAGCATTTACAAGTCCACAATACCAAGCCAGCTATATCAAAAAGAAGATTAAAGTGGTCACTAGTCAACTACTATCTTGAGTCCTTTAAGCAAAAAGGAATTAGACACAACCAGCAAATGGTACGAATAAATTTATTTAACAAATGTAACAGAGAAAGAACTCAGCCTCTGTGAACTTTGCAAAGTACAACTGGTCCCAGCTGGGATTAAAGGAAAAATATCCTGATGGGTTTAAGGACAACAGGAAAATAGTCTAGCTATACTGATCCTTTGAATATAGCAGAATGGATACAAAGGATACATAACACTGGCCCTAACTAATTGGTGCAACAGTTGATTGATTGATTAATGTGTAATGAGGGACTAAGGAAAACTGAATAACATTCACAGTTTCCAAATTTTGAGATACTTCCAAAAGAGCCTTCAGGGACCAGAACCGAAGAGATGAAAGACCCACTTAATTGGTTTGGTTTGGTTATAACATTTGAAAACCCGACTTCATATGTTTGGTTTCCTTATAGAGGAAAGCCCATCCAAACCAAACCATGTACACTCTTGTCTACAACCTTCCAGGGGGCATTAGATCAAAGAAACTAAGGCAGTAGAGGAGAAAAATTTATATAACAAAAATTAGATTCAATTTACACGGAAACAAACATGTTTCAGATATACCAAATTAAGCACCTACTCTACAAGAATATACGACCAATAAATGCAATGGAATTCCACACTATGGTCTACCAGGACAAGAAAAAAAAGTATATCACATATCAAGAGATCACTTTTCTGTTGATAAGGTAAATAATGTTACTTACATTGTAAAAGATCCCCCGCATACAAAAGGTATACCAAAAGGCAGAGACTCTACAAAAGAATATCATTCTCTACAAGTGACACCCAGTCGTCTATACAAATAGGAATTTAAGGGTGCACAAAAGAGCAATTAAAGACAAAAGGCTATTCCTCGAATGTACAACATCATTTCAATTTCATCTAACGCTCACCTATTTCTCTCTCCATACAACCCACATAAGAGCTAGACGTGCACAACCTCCCACCCTATGTTATCATTCCTTGCTTCTAACTAACCAGCAGCATAACACATCTCTGAGTGTCTCGCATCAACCACTGCATCCCAAAATAATTTAATACCATCCCTACACGGATCCAACGCATATAGCACCAGCTAACATTAGTAATACCTCTCTTCACAGATTCTCAGCTATCAAAATCGCAACAACCAATGATTTCAGTTCACATTTTTTTATTTTAATCTATTTGCAACAAAAAGTCAACTATTAATTAAGCTGGGAAAATAAAAGATGGACACTGGGTCAAATGAAACAAAGATGGAGAGTCTAGCAATACACGAACTACAATGAACTTGAAACTCCTAAGATGAATAGCCAACCAACCGTATTCTAAAATGGACTCGGAGAAGGTTCATTCTGTTAGAAGCAATAACGGTCAAGTGCCCATCACATGAACAAGATAATCTCAAGGAAAATAATTACCTCCTGGAAACCAGCAACATCTTGTTTTTGAGCATCAGGCTCAGGCTTCGGAGCAGCTAATGCACTGGTAGCATCATCTTCCTCCTCACCATGCAGCAGCCTATAGAGGTCTGATGAGATACGGCTTCCTCCCTGCACACCATGTATTAAGATAAACACTACGACTTCATGTGCATTTAAACTACAATCAAAGGCTTGAACACAGAAACATACTTAAAACACTAGCTCCCATGATTGCACACAATTACACCATAATGGAGACCGACACAATTACTCTTGAAGTGATTCAAATTTGCACGTACAATAAATCCAAAAATTTGTAAGCATTTGTTCAAGATGCTTCAATCAAACATAACATTAGACATCACAAACACACTCAGATAAAAACACATGCAGGTCGACATAGAAATATCAAAATTTAATCACATTAATTTAAGACTGATGTGTACCGGCCAATATCACAACATGGACATTGTGGACAGTAAAGGAAACTAAAACCACTTCACACACCCCTAAAGCGACATAAAGTTGGTTCTTGCCTGCAAAGAAGAGGCAGGGGAAGGCTCATTGAGCTCAGCTTTCCACTCACGAAGCATCTGGTGGACCTGCTCTTCAAGCACCCCAGCATCATGAGTTCGACTTTCTTTCCTTGCAGATTGCAGGTTCATGAACATACCCTGCAGATCATCAACGCGATTTTTCGCCTTGTCTTTGAAGAGCGCACCATTCTTCGAACCCTTCCCCATCTAATCAAACAAAAGAAACCCTTCAATTCTTCACCTGCAAAAAGCCAAAACATTCTCAGTTTTAAAGTAATCATCATTATATGTTCCATACCATTCCACCATCAAGCACAACACATAAACCCAAGATAACCAACAAGATCACATTCAAGATTTCATGTTAGAAAAAAGAAATTAAAACCCACAAAAAAATCTAACCTATGCACACAAAATCAAGTACTAAACCCGAACCAAAATTCCCATACAATCAAAGTAACAACCACCAAAAGTTGCCCAAATTTCACCTCAAGAACCAAAACTTTCACAACACCCAAATCAGAGAAGACAACATCTTGCTCGATTCAACAAAAACCCAGGAAGTAAGGCGATCTTAACGGCGGTAGAAAACCCATTTACCTAACCCTAAATCTAGGAATCAAAAGAACAGTAATATCATCACAATCAACTAACAATTCTGAAGTGAATATACACATAAAGCAAGATTTAAAAGAAAAAGAATAAAACATGGCAAAAAAGTAGACAATTACTCACAAATTAGTCAATCAAAAAATTTTTTAAAAAGCCGAAATTGGTAAAGTAAGCCAACCGGCAAGAAGAATAGGGTTCTTACCGGTAATCGGCAGGTGGGTCGGAGGAGACGAGAGAGATTGCGGCCTCCGAACAGTGAAGAGAGAGAAAGTGTTTTGGGTTTTGATTTCTGTCTGTGAAATTCTCTGTCTATATGTATTGAAAGACTGGTTTATATATATTTCTATCCAAACCCTTGAGAATAAAAGAAAAGAAAAAATCTACGTGGCAGTTGTTAATTAAGATAAAACTAAAAAATTAAATTATTCGTGTGTGGTCTGATTTGATAAAGTCATGATTTAAATATATTAAATAGAAAATATATTACTAATCAACTATATGTGTATAGGAATGGAATTTTTTTTTGAAAAATAGAAGGAAACATCAGTATACATTGTACTTTTTTTTTTTGCAATGAATTTATCACATTTTAATATTTGTATAGAAAAAAACTGAAGATAATAGTTGAATTTAAAATTAAAAAAAAATCAGCTTTTTGCATGCTTATTTTATGGACATAAGATCTTAATTTGCAATACTTTATACTTTCTTATTGGTTTTCGATACACTCGTAATGTTTTACTCTAATTTTTCTTTAGTGCGGTTGCATTTGACATATAGATTTCTTTGCATAAGTGTCAGAATAATTAATATTTGTTTTATGTATAACAATATGCATCCTTATCTCAGATGTGGCTGCATTATTGCAAGCATATAAAGGTTTCAATTTTGTTAGAGAGTGTTTTATTTGTGAGATTTTTCAATGCAAATTCAAATTTAGTGTGACTCTAATGTAAACATCAAATATAGAATAAAACATTAAAAAAAATACTACCTCTATAATACATATGATAGCTATACATATGATAGCTAATATTTCTAGGTAAACTCTTAATAATGAATTTAGGTTTATATTTATCAGTGGAACCATCAAAGCTATACTTCCTTCTAAAAATAATTATTTACAACTAATGAATTTAGTTTTTTGGGGTAAACCAACAAATCCTAAATATTATTTTATACAATATAACTTTGTTTTAGCTTTTACGATTTCTTTCTTAACAAGCGTACCGAAAGAAAAATTGTATAAGGAAATATATAAATCAATATCAATAAGATAAATGTAAATTCCATAATCTTTTATTGTTCTTTTACTCCTTAAATTCTCATTTTCAAAATCATTTTGAACAACAATGAGCCTCCCAAGTATTTTCACTTTGAATTAGGGTGTGCATTATTCAGATAAAAGCGAATAATTAAATCAAATTGATGTTGGATTATTAAATTGCTTTGTTTAATTTCAAATTTTAAAAAAAAACTGAGAAAATTGAATTACATATATATATATATATATATATATATATATATATATATATATATATATATATATAGTGTTTAGGTTTAGAATTGAATTAGAGTCAATCATTTTTTGTCCATTTTTTGTTATTGTCTTTCATGATGATTACGTCTATATTTTATGTTTGAACATCTTTAATAGGTATACTTATCAGTATTGTATTTTAAGTTTTACTTGTGATTTATGTTAGAAAGTACATTAAGGAATTCAATAACCAAATCGAGAAAGCCCTAACCGAATAGAGGAAAATCAAACCAAACATAATTATTTTGGATTGAATTACACTTTTACAAAACCAAAAATCGAAAAATCCAAACCAGTAAAAGCAAACCAAAAACCCCAATACACACCCCTACTTTGATCAATAGGAAAATACGAAATATTATCTCTTATTTAAAAAATATTATCAATTATTTTTTTTATTTCAACTATATTATTACGCTCAATCATATCACTAGTAACATAACAAGAAATTTATATGCCTAACTATTATCAACATATCTGAGAAATAAACAATTCAATATATTACTTTATTATGAATTTATTGCAGGATCATGTATTTATAAATATCGATTTAAATCTTATTTAAGATCAACAATGTTTTAAGAGAGATTGAGTGTATTATTAATTTAAAAGGAATTATTAAACAAATCGATTATAAATAGTAACTAACAATTTCACATCTAAAAAACCTAAAAAAATAGATTTTAAACAAAAGTATGTATAATGAAAAAAATAAAAGTATTAGGGCCCTCTCTTATATTTCGATTTAGTGCCCAAATCTTATTGAGTCAGCCTTAGAGCTCGTTCATATTGATGATCTCAAACTTGGAAGTTAGAGGGTCAGTCAGAAACAATCTCATTGGAAGTTAGAGGGTCAATTAGAAACAATCTCCCTACGTCACCAAAGTAGATGTAAGGCTTTTAATCTTACCCTCCTCAGACTTTACTTATGGAATTACAAGTTTGTTTTGCTTTGTTATGTCCTCAACAAACTTTGGTATCACTCACCTGTGCCTCCATAGGGTCAAATGAACTCAGGTTCCTCATAAACAGAACTCTCTGTGAAAAATATCCACAAATAAGGATATCAAAAATTCAAAGTACAGCACAAGAAATTTGCTTTTGATATCATAGCTTACTCGTCCACAATGCTAATCTGATCAAACGAATGAACAATGTCTACTTATACAAAAATTAGTCACATAATGTATCAGCATATGTTAACATTAGTGCTTAATCAAATTATAACAGACTTATCTTTTAAAACGACAACGTTGTAGCCAAATATTCTTACAAAACAAGCGATCAACTGCTCCTGTATCACATCTTCAGCAGGAAGCTCTACATCTGTCTCATTCTTCAAAGACGTAACACCTTTATCGACAATCCCACAAGGCACAATATGCTTAAAGTAGTTTAAATCAGGGTCCATGTTGAATGCTAATCCATGAGATGTGATCCCAGATGAAATTCTAACTCCTATCGCGCCAATCTTTCTGTCCTCAACCCAAACCCCAGTTTCGCATTTTTGTCCAGCCTGTGCTTTCACACCATACATAGATGCCAATTCAATCATGGTTAGCTCAAGCTTCTCAACGTACATTCTAGCCCCTAAACCAATATCTCTCAACGAAACAATGGGATATAAGATCGCTTGGTGAGGACCATGAAAAGTAATGTCACCTCCTCTTTGTGTATAGTGAAGTTCCGCCCCCATGGACTTGAGCTCGGAATCAGGAATGAGTAGATTGTGAACTGTTTCCCTTTTGCCAACTGTATACGTCGGTGGATGCTGTAGAGATAATAGGGTATCAGTAATTTTTAGAGCTTTTCTATCAGATGCCAGCTTCTCTTGCAGCTTCAGTGCCTCCAGGTAATTTACCGTGCCCATCTTCCAAACCTCAAGACTGCGCCTCATTTGCCTGAACATCACGGAACAATCAATCATTTGTGTAAGTGGTGAATACTGAAACAAAATGACAAGCTCACGATATCAGATTTGGTGGCCGGAGCAGTTTCTCAGGTCACAAACTTATCCCAAATGTTATACTCTACATTTTCTCAAAGTAAAGACAAAGATACGCCTTACGTGCATAGAAGAGTTTAAAACAAATCTGAACTATTACAATCCAAAATAAAAGAAGTTCGATAAAGAAAACCTACACTACCTAAACTAGCCTATTCTATGCTTCATCCGATGTCTCGGGGTCTTGTCCACAAACGGCCTACATTCACACATTTGTTTTCTTCCGGGAAATGGATACATGATATTAGAAAGCAAATAAAATCACACAAGTAATCTAATGTGTCTCAAATTTTGCCTACCTGAACCTCATCCAATAGACTAATATTGCAATAAAACTTGTTCCATAATTTAAACAGAACTTATTCTAAATCATTAATCAATTAGGCTTTTCTTTAATCACACAAATCATCTTTCATCCCAAATTCACTTATTTTAGCAAACCATTATTATTCCTTTTGATCAGTCTTCATTCTAAACAAACAGATTGTCCATTCCATGAATCACAGAATCACATCGCCAGAATATCAAATCGAAAAGGAAACGAAAATGAACATAGAGTTGAAGAACTGGAACCTCACTTCTCTTTGCAATTTTGGCTATAAACAGAGAGCTCTAGAACTCGGATTCAGAACAACACTGGAGTGACCAATGACCTCAAATGGTACTGATCATTCTCAACAGAGACTCTCACCTGAGATATATACATTTTAAATCAAATTAAAAAATTTGTCTTTGAATCTGATTATTCAATGTAATGCCAAATCAAGATCTGGGGTTTTCCTTTTTTTCCTTCTGTTATTGGATAAAGTAATCAATTTCATAATTTAGTTTACAACAACAAGAAACACCCCTTTTACAAAATACAACCCTCCATGCTCAAAACTCAAAAGTAAGATTTGTTTTTTTTTCCTTCATTCACCTACCATACATCAAACAGAAAAGCCCCTTAAAAGCATATGAGTGTTACATCAAAATATTCACCAAGAATGGATTTTTTTCCCCATTTACACCCTTTTGGTGAAGCTATATTTGGCAATAAGGGAAAAAATTTAATACATTTTCAATTCTTGATGAAAGAAGAGTAATTCAATACAGTTATTAAGAAAAAGGAAAACACTCAAATCAATTCAAAGAAAGAAAAGTAAGTTAAGGAAATATAAAATAAGGTAGAGAGAGAACCTACAAGATTTTATATTTCACTGCAAAATCTTATTTTCTGTTAATTTTCCACTCCATTTCTTTCCGCCCTTTGCTTCTCACAGTTTTTCCATTATTGGGTTATTGGTTGAATTTTGAGTTTTTAATATGAATTATTGGGTAAATTGATAATCTATTAAAATTATAATTGGATTCATACCGGTAATCGGCGGGTGGGTTGGAGGAGACAAGAGAGATTGCGGCCTCCGAACAGTGAAGAGAGAGAGTGTTTTTGGGTTTTGATTTCTCTCTTTGAAATTTTCTCTCTATATCTATATATTGAAAGACTGTTTATAACCAACATAGGTTGTGGTGCACTGGTTGAAGTGTTTCACCTAATCAGATGTGTCGGGTTCGAGCCTTGGATATGGAGAAAATCGTGTGTGGTCTGATTTGATAAAGTCATGATTTAAATATATTAAATAGAAACTGTATTACTAATCAACTATTAAACTATGTGTATAGAAATGGATTTTATTTTTTTTTAAAAATCGAAGGAAACATCAGTATACATTATACTTTTTTTTATGCAATGAATTATCACATTTTAATTTTCGTATAGAAAAAATTGAGATTATAGGTGAATTTTAAAAAGTATATATGTTTTTTGAGTTTTTTTGTATGCTTATTCTACGGAGAAGGGTCTAAAATACCCTTATAGTATTAGAATTGGTACAAAAATACCCCTCGTTTATCTTTTGGCCTCAAAATACCCTTGGGGTTAACCTTTAGGGACCTATTTTGCCCTTTTGGCTAACAGACTACTTAGTCAAAATATTTAATTATTTCATTTATTACGTGGCATGTTGTAACTGGTTGGAAATTTAATTAATTAAAACCTAATTTATTTGACCCAAACCACCATATCCACCCAGATCCACCCGACCCATCTTTCAAAATACCCAACCCATCCAAATAAAAACCCCATTACCCATTTCTCTTTAAACAAAACCCTAAATATTTCCCCCCAACTTCATCAGTTCTTGGATCTGCGGCGATGTTCAAGTAAAAAGTGAAGAAATCGATTTGCTACTCCGATAAAGTAAGAATTGAAGACTTACTTTTAATAATTTTCATAAATATTGTGTAATGATTGTTCGATTAAATGTATTTTGTAAATAGTTAGGGTTTAGTTTATTTGATTTTTGATTGCATTTGGTCTATTGTACTATAATGTTGTGAAGTTTGTGTAGTGTCGACATTATACATTGTTTTCTGATGTTAGGGCCTTTTATTGCTTTTACATGTTTTATAGATTGTTTTCTCGAGTTAGGTATGTGTATGACTTCATTGTTCCCAATTTGTGCACTCTTTTGTTTGTTTTAGTGTTGTATTCTATGTGAAGTTGAAATAAATAATGTTAGTGGACCAACACTTTACTACCTTTATCTTTATATTAAATAATGTTAGTTTTCCTATAAGTTGTTTTGTTTATAGCTGACAATTCTTTCTCACTTTTTTTGTCTGCCATTTGAAAAATTTGAAGAATGATCGAAAAAGTGGATTTAGTATTTAACTATGGGGGCAAGTGGGTCCTTTCTCCTCAAGTTGTATACATTAAAAAATTGAATAAAACCTGGCATGGTTATGATGTGGATTTGCTGTCATATATTGACATTTGCGCAGAGTTCATTCAGAAATGCGGGTTTAGGGCTGTGAAACAAATGTTAGTAACAGGACCAACAGGTAGGTATTATTTGCTTGAGGATGATTCAAGCATTAGAACTCTACAATCTGCTCTATCTAGCCAGTTTAGTGTTCTTCAATTATTTGCTGTAGATGAGGGCGAAGCTACTGTTGTTCTTCCTAATATTTGTGACCTGAACAAGCCTTACCCTGTTGTGCCAGTAGAGGTAGCAACGGATTGTGAATCAAATGAGGAGGATGAGGATCAGAATGAACCTGTTCCTAGTGATTACAATAGTGATGAGTTGGAAGTATTTAGAAAGGAAAAAAACATAGAGATTAATGACAAGCTAGACAGATTCTTAGAGTTGGAAAATGGTATGTGCTTTAAAGATCTTAAAGAAGCTAAACGAATTGTGACTTTTTACTCTATTGTTAGAAAGGTTGCTCTTAAAGTTGAAAAAAGTGACTCTACAAGATTTGAGATATTTGTGTGATATTGGTTGTCCATTTGAGTGTTTGATATCTGAAGATAGGAAAAATCAAGGATTCAAAATTAAAACCTTGAACACCAAACACTCATGTGGTGAAAATGTTTTTAAGAATAGAAGAGCCACTCAAGAAGCTTTAGCACAGTTGACAGTACTTCAAGAAAAAACTTTAGAATAATCCAAAGTACAGTGTAAATGATATGAGACAAGATTTGGATGATAATTTTAATTTGAATGTTAGTTATTCCAAGATGAAGAGGGTTAAAAGGCTTGTGTTAGAGAAATTGAAAGGTAGCTACATTGATGAATTCAATAAGTTGGAGGGTTATGCTCAAGAATTGAGGGACAGCAACCCTGGTACTGATGTTATCATAAATATATCTAGAGAGGCTTTGGAACAAGGAAAAAGAAGATTCTTAAGAATGTATGTATGCATTCAAGCTTTAAAAAATGGCTGGAAAGGAGGTTTGAGGCCTTTTATAGGGCTAGATGGGACTTTTTTAAAAGGAAAATGCAAGGGAATCTTATTGGTTGCAATGGGACAAGATTCAATGAAACACTTCTATCCACTTGCTTGGGCAGTAGTGGACAGAGAGACACTTAGAACATGGAAATGGTTTATTGAGCTGCTGAGAAATTCTCTAAACCTGACAGATGGTGAAGGAGTAACATTCATGTCTGATATGCATAAGGTAGTTGATTCTGATTTTAATAAGTTTCTGATATTCAGTTCAATTCTTATACAAATAATACTTTAACATGTTATAATTTTTATTGTTACAGGGGCTACTGAATGCTGTTAGTCAGGTGTTTCCTAAAGCACATCATAAATGGTGTGCAAGGCACATAGAAGCTAATTGGAGCAAGGATTGGAAAAGTGTACAGATGAAGAAGTTACTGTGGTGGTGTGCCTGGAGCACCTATGAAGAAGAATTTCATGATCAATTAAAAGTCATTGGTGCTGTGTCTAAACGAGCTGCAAAGGATTTGGTATGGTACCCTGCACAAAACTGGTGCAGGGCTTATTTTGACACAGTCTGCAAAAATCACTCATGTGAGAATAATTTTACAGAGTCATTCAACAAATGGATTCTAGAAGCAAGGGCAAAATCTATAATCAAGATGTTAGAAAATATTAGAATCAAGGTGAGTTATTACTATTTATATTATCATTTTTTATATTACCTTAATCTAACTGTTAGGTTCTATGTAGGTTAGATTAATGTGGGACAATACTGAAAATAAGAGTTTGGGTCTTTTACAGTTTGGTGATTTTGAGTTTTCAACTCACAAAGTTGTCCTTTTTCTTATTCTTTTCATATTATGTTGCTTTTTGTTGTGATCTATGACCTTGTTTCTCTTTATTTGAATCTCTTGGATATTTACAAAACCAACTTATCAGGAACTGAATTTTACATTTGAGTTAAAGTCTTAAAGAGGAGTGTTCAATTCTCTGTAAATTTATTTTTATTGATAAATCTAATGTTTTAATAGAAATTACAGAATATAGCTTGATGTGATTGTTATGTTGATAGGTTATGTTGATCTTACTGTTGTATTGTTATATAGATTATGAATAGGTTGCAAAAACTTAAAGAAGAGGGCAGAAATTGGAAAGGAGATTTTAGTCCATAGGCCATGGAGTTGTATAATGATTTCAATATCATTGCACAATGTTGTCAAGTTCAATCTAATGGAGACCAAGGATATGAGGTAGTTGAGGGTGAAGATAGACATGTGGTGAATCTTAATAGGAAGAAGTGTACATGTAGGACATGGGACTTAACTGGTATACCATGTCCTCATGCCATTAAAGCATATCTTCATGACAAACAAGAACCACTAGATCAGTTGAGTTGGTGGTATTCTAGAGAAGCTTACATGTTGATATACATGCATAAAATACAACCTGTTAGAGGTGAGAAGTTCTGGAAAGTTGATCCTTCTCATGCTATGGAGCCACCAGAAATACATAAATTGGTAGGCAGACCAAAACTCAAGAGAAAGAGAGAAAAGGATGAGGCAAGGAAAAGGGAAGGGGTGTGGTCAGCTTCAAGAAAAGGACTAAAAATGACATGCGGACATTGTAGTGCAACAGGTCACAACCAAAGAAGATGTCCTATGGTATGTATTTTTCTTTACTTGGTTTACACTAGTTAATTCAATATCTAACTAATTTTGTCATTTTTATAGCTTCAAAAATCAAAACAACCAGCCCAAGATGTGCCGGTGTCAACACCCCAAGCCAGTCAAGGAGAATCTGGTAGTGTCTTCATGTCTACTCCTGGCTTTATTGCTTCTTCAAGTCAACAGAGTAGCCAACCTGATGGTCCTTCAAAATCAAAGAAAATTGAAAAGAACACTACTGGACCTTCAAAGTCAAAGTGAAAAATAATTGCTGATGAATATGAGGATGAGCAACATGTTGCATGTTCAAGTGCAGTTGCTGATGAAGATGGAGGTGAGCATGAAAGTGAAGACGAGCAGGTAATTCTAAGGCCGAAGGCAATTTCTAAAGCTAGGACTAGGCTTCAAGCTAAAAAGATGCAGATTCGACCAACTGGTACCAGGAGGATTGGCTTCAAAGGAGATGACAATGGTGTGAGCATTCCAACTAATCTACCATACTCACCAAGAAAATTGGCATGGAAAGGGAAAGAAGCTATGACTTCAAATCAGTTGACAATTGAAAAGGAGACAAGAATTGGCAAATTGAAGGCAAAAGCAAGGAACAGAAGCTACGACTTCAGATCAGTTGACAGTTGAAAAGGAGAAAAGAATTGGCAAATTGAAGGCAAAGAGGGGAGGGAAGAAGTAGTTGCATTAGGAAGTTGTTTTTTGTTTTCCAATGTTATGTTATGGCATAATGAAACTTAATATTTTGAATTTTTTGATGTTACTATGTCTTGAACAAGTGTCTGTAAGTTTTTGTGGGTTCAAAATATATGACAATGCCATTACCACTTATCTATATAGTTGTTGGTTTTTGTTTTCCAATTACATTATGTATGTTGCTTTATTTGGGAAGATGTCTTGATGGTAGGCTTAACAGATCTTATGAGTTGTGAATCCCCAATGATATTTCCTTTGAAATAGATAGAGTTGATAATTTCTAGTGTTGGGAGTGTTTCTTTAATTTTGGTTGTCTACTAAGTTGTAGAGACGACGAAATAGCGGAGATCATATTATATTGTTAACCTTTGTTTGTGTAAAATTGAAAAGCAATTCATAATTTAGATGCTTTAATAATTTGCAGATTGCTATAAAAAAATGTTTTATGATTTGCAGGTTGCAGTAAAAATTTGCAGATAGCATTTTTTGCTATAAAATTAGCAGATTGTAAATTGCTGTTAAAATTTGCAGATTGGCAGATTGTTGTAAAAATTGCAGATTGCATTTTGCTGTAAAAATTTACAGATTGCAAATTACTGTAAAACTTTGCAGATTTAAGATTGCTGTAAAAATTTGCAGATTTCATTTTGCTGTAAAAATTTATAGATTACAAATTGATGTACAAAATCTGTAAAAATTTGCAGATTGCAGATTTTTGTAAAAATTTGCACATTGCATTTGCCGTTAGAATTTGCAGATTGCAAATTGCTGTAAACAATTGCAGATTGCTATAAAATGTAGATTGTTAAATGGTAAAATTGCAGATTGCTAACATTAACAAGATTGCTAACAACTTTTCCATTATAATCAAGAGATCAACACAATTGCTAACAACTTACAACAAGCAAAACACGATGACATTACATCAGTTGTAACTTGCAGATTGCTAACATTATATCAAAATAGAAATGACTACACCACACTACTAGAACAAAGCTACACCAAACTACTAAGGACTACACACTAGTAGAACAGAGCTATACCAAACACGGTATTCTGTACACAAGGCTCATCATCAACAACAAGAGAGGAAGAAAATCAGGAACAAGATGATCACATTTACGCGAATGATGAATCTTTCATGCTGAAGGGTTTCTCCCAAATGGTGATTACTATAGTGGTTATTAGCTTGACATTTTTCTTCATAGACAAGGTAAATATTAGTAGGTGGGTGGATGTATGTACGTTGGAGATTAGTTTCGTGGTAAAACAATGGGGAAATGTATGTTTAGTTGGACCTCGAGGGCAATTTCAAGACTGGATTTATTGATGGAGATGGTACCTAAACGGGTATCAGTGGGACGGCCTGGTCCTCCACCATCACTAGATCTCAAGCCATCAGCGTTTGATCCTCGAGAGAAGTATTGGACTAGATTTCCAACAAAATGATCCAAGATCACACCTCCTCAACCATTAGCGTTTCATTTCTATTACTTGTTGAAAATGATGACTTTAGAAAACGTTGAAACTAATGATCATCCATTGTAATGTTCCTCAGGGCATTAAAGATGCTATTCGAAGTGGATGCAGCTGATTATATGATATCGATTTGTGGTAATGATGCTCTCCGAGAGCTTTGTTCCCCTGGAAAAAGTGGAAGTTTTTTCTACTTGACAAATTATGATCGATATATGATCAAAACAATTAAGAAGGCAAAAACAAAAGTAAGTCTCTAAATAACTGCAATTTTTTTCTACAAAGATCAGTACTTCCCCTTCTGAGGAACATTATGAATTTCAATGCCACCCATTTCCTTCGGTTTATGAATTTCAATTGCCACCCATTTCCTTTAGGATCTTCTTCAATCGGTTTTTTTCCTTCAGAATTGAATCTAATCCAATCTTTTGATTGTGAGTCATCAATGACACATGACTTGGAAGTTTGCTATCGATCCAAACCAATAACCACAAGATAATGAGAATCTGTGAAGAGAGGTATTACTAATGTTAGCTGGTGCTATATGCGTTGGATACGTGTAGGGATGGTATTAAATTATTTTGGGATGCAGTGGTTGATGCGAGACACTCAGAGATGTGTTATGCTGCTGGTTAGTTAGAAGCAAGGAATGATAACATAGGGTGGGAGGTTGTGCACGTCTAGCTCTTATATGGGTTGTATGGAGAGAGAAATAGGTAAGCGTTAGATGAAATTGAAATGATGATGTACATTCGAGGAATAGCTCTTTTGGAGAACTTAGAGGAATAGCTCTTTTGGAGAACTTAAAGACTTTCTAAGTCTAATTAGTTAAGTTTTAACTTAATTCAAACACTATATTCACCAACTAAATCACATTAACTTATTTGAAGAACTTAACTACTTTCTAAGTCTAATTAGTTAAGTTTTAACTTACTTCCAAACACTATATTCAGCAACGAAATCACATTACTTATTTGGAAAACTTAACAACTTTCTAAGTCTAATTAGTTAAGTTTTAACTTACTTCCAAACACTATATTCACCAACGAAATCACATTACTTATTTGGAAAACTTAACAACTTTCTAAGTCTAATTGGTTAAGTTTTAACTTACTTCTAACACTATATTCACCAACTAAATCACATTAACTTATTTGAAGAACTTAACTACTTTCTAAGTCTAATTAGTTAAGTTTTACCTACTTCCAAACACTATATTCACCAACGAAATCACATTACTTATTTGGAAAACTAAACAACTTTGTAAGTCTAATTAGTTAAGTTTTAACTTACTTCCAAACACTATATTCACCAACGAAATCACATTACTTATTTGGAAAACTTAACAACTTTCTAAGTCTAATTGGTTAAGTTTTAACTTACTTCTAACACTATATTCACCAACTAAATCACATTAAGTATTTGGAGAACTTAAAGACTTTCTAAGTCTAATAGTTAAGTTTTAACTTAACTCAAACACTATATTCATCAACTAAATCACATTAACTTATTTGAAGAACTTAACTACTTTCTAAGTCTAATTAGTTAAGTTTTACCTACTTCCAAACACTATATTCACCAACGAAATCACATTACTTATTTGGAAAACTAAACAACTTTCTAAGTCTAATTAGTTAAGTTTTAACTTACTTCCAAACACTATATTCACCAACGAAATCACATTACTTATTTGGAAAACTTAACAACTTTCTAAGTCTAATTGGTTAAGTTTTAACTTACTTCTAACACTATATTCACCAACTAAATCACATTAAGTATTTGGAGAACTTAAAAGACTTTCTAAGTCTAATTAGTTAAGTTTTAACTTAATTCAAACACTATATTCACCAACTAAATCACTTTAACTTATTTGAAGAACTTAACTACTTTCTAAGTCTAATTAGTTAAGTTTTAACTTAATTCACCAATGAAATCACATTACTTATTTGGAAAACTTAACAACTTTCTAAGTCTAATTAGTTAAGTTTTAACTTACTTCTAACACTATATTCACCAACTAAATCACATTAAGTATTTGGAGAACTTAAAGACTTTCTAAGTCTAATTAGTTAAGTTTTAACTTAATTCAAACACTATATTCACCAACTAAATCACATTACCTATCGATTGAGTGAGTTGGAGAAGAAAGTCTTAGAAGGCTACGACTCTATAAGTTTCGCGTCTTATTTTTTTGCGTGTCTACTATTTATTTAGGTGCAAAGAGCCTAAGCGGTTCAAGCTATTATATTCCGAGCCTGCTCTCCATTTCCACCGTTGATGCAATAGAAGCTCTTAATGCAATATCTGGTGGTGAAGACATTCCCGCTGCTACAATTGGAGTTGACGGTACTAGTTCTGTTAGAGTAAGAGCTCTTGCTGGAATAACCAGTGCTAGTTACTTGACTGTTGGAGGAGAAACCACTGTTAGAAATGTTCACGTAGAAGCTCCTCTTTCATCTGCAGGTATAGACTTCTTTGGATCTTATCCGCTTCAGAGGTTAATCAATAGGGAAATCCGCATTTTTTTGATCTTCCTCTAAAAAATTCTTTTTCATGGGCATCTTCTATTCAAAAGGATCTTACTCAATTCAATAGAAACTTAACTTCTACCCCACTTTTTTTCTTTTCAGGCTAAATTGTTGGGACGGACTTTTTATAGGGATTCATTTCGCACTTACTTGAAGAACTTAACTACTTTCTAAGTCTAGTTAGTTAAGTTTTAACTTACTTCCAAACACTATATTCACCAACGAAATCACATTACTTATTTGGGAAACTTAACAACTTTCTAAGTCTAATTAGTTAAGTTTTAACTTACTTCTAACACTATATTCACCAACTAAATCACATTAAGTATTTGGAGAACTTAAAGACTTTCTAAATCTAATTAGTTAAGTTTTAACTTAATTCAAACACTATATTCACCAACTAAATCACATTAACTTATTTGAAGAACTTAACTACTTTCTAAGTCTAATTAGTTAAGTTTTAACTTACTTCCAAACACTATATTCACCAACGAAATCACATTACTTATTTGGAAAACTTAACAACTTTCTAAGTCTAATTAGTTAAGTTTTAACTTACTTCTAACACTATATTCACCAACTTTCTAAGGCTAATTAGTTAAGTTTTAGTGATCAATAGGATCAACTAGTGTTGATACTTATCCTTAACAAATATATTATTTCTAAATTTAAAGCTAAGTGTCAACACTAGATGGACACAAATCAATCTTGCAAGAAAATCGATTTTGTCATCAATAGGATCAACTAGTGTTGGTACTTATGCTTAACAAATATATTATATCTAAATTTAAAGCTAAGTGTCAACACTAGATGCACACAAACCGATCTTGCAAGAAAATCGATTTAGTCATCAATAGGATCAACTAGTGTTAGATACTTATCCTTAACAAATATATTATTTCTAAATTTAAAGCTAAGTGTCTACACAAGATGGACACAAATCAAGTAGGTGGATACAAACACATTATATAAAATAATTGTACTTGAACTTTGGAGATTTAGAATCACCAAACCTTATCTCCAACTTTGATGAAAGAAGCAATATAATGTTGTATCAACTTTTTATATGTTGAGCTTCATGAGTTGCCTAGCACGAAAAGAGGTAAAAAAGTTAACACTAGAAAAATAGAGTTTGAACTTACTTACACGCACATGTTACATACAAGAAGATCAAGTAGGGCATTAAGTCATACTCTTAAGTCATTTGTATTTTTATTTCAAAATAGTTCGATTTGATTCACTAATTTCTGAAATCATGTTCCCCTAAGAATTTCTCAGCAGCAGTTTGCATGGCCTGTTGAACATTCAAGAGTGTTTAGCTGAAAATTGGAGTAAATCAGCATAACCAGGTCAACTGATTTCAGAAGGAAAGGTGCACACTGTTATATTCAAGTTTCCCTGCCAAAAGAAGTACTAAAGCTTCCCCTTCCTCTAATGTCCACAAATGCTTAACTAATTGAACTTAGCTATCACATTAAATTGTAAAACCACCTACCTACATTCTATTATTTTTCTTCATTAATGCTTTCGAATATTTTTCTAGTAATAGTGTTACATCTTCCATCTACTTTATTTTCTCAAAAACTATAGAAATAATAACACCTCAGCGTGATTTTAATTGCATAGTATGGAGTTTTTACTCTTTAGTAAAGGCTGCTGCAATTATGTTTATTAAGTGATACCTAACCATTAGTGCAACAAAAATTAATGCATCACTTTCCTTCTTTACTGAGGGATTATTGGTATTGCAGAAAGTAGCAACTCCCAAAGTCAGAAAACTAGTTCCTTTAGGTGGTCCTAAAGACTGATGAACATCAATACAAAAAATTATGAGGTAATAATAAAGAAGGGGTAACAAACTGTTGATAACTTATGAACATCATTAAGAGAATTATGAGGTAATAATAAAAAGGGAAAACAACCCTGGACAGATCCGTTTGGTACGAAATCACAGGCATTTGAGCCTCAGCTTGAGCAGTTGGTGTTGTTGCTATCGCCCTCTAGCCGAGCTGCTGGCTTGCTGTCGTTGGTTGGAGCTGCTGGCCGCCTGGGGTTCTGCCGGAGTTGTGGCTGCTGCTGCTGCTGCCGGATGCTCGCCGATGGCTGGCTGTTGATCCTCGCCGGAGTTCGCTGTGGAGAAGAGACGGGAGGGGGATAGAGGAAGAAATAAGAGAGGAGGGGGAAAGAGAGAGGAGTCGAGGGAAGAGGAGAAGAGGAAGACGAGAGGGAGAGAGAGGAGTCGCCGGGGCTGCTGCTCGCCGGTGATCCGTTCGGAGGAGGAGAAGAGGAAAGCGGGTCGAGGGGAGAAGAGATGAGGGAAAGAGAGAGAGGCGGGTGAAGGGGGGTGGGTATGAGAGAGAGATACATTTGACTTAAGGCTTTTGATATTATCCTTCTATTTTTAAGAGAAATATTTAATTTACTGATCACAGAATGTCAGTATTTTTTAAAATAATTAATTTAATGATCACAAAATGTCGATATTTATTAAAATAATTATCTATATTTAATAAATATTAATATCGTGAAGTTAATATTATTTAAATAAAATAATAATTTAAATAGGTCGGTATATATATATATATATAAAATCAATAGAAGTTTAATTTAGTAAATTTAATTTGTCGATCAAGTTAATTTTATAAATTTAAATTATTCCTCCTAATTATATAAATTCAAATATAATATATAAATCTCGCCTTAAATTGATCATCGATATTTCTTTCATTGATGATGTATTTCATACATAATTACTCAATATATTTCATACTCAGATGAAGTATCATTTACATATCATCATAATTAGGAAGTGATCACTACACTTGACATACGCTCAAGATCGAAAGTATATAATAATACTATGTCACATTTCATATTCGAAGTTCACGATTAGACGACGGACTAATAGATTTGTACATTACTCTAGAAATATAAGTATAATTATATTATATCCTAATTCATAACAACGTAGTTTCATACTTTAATTATAAATTATAGATATTTTTTTATTTATTTCATAGAGTCTAACTTGTTATTTATAAAAGTACACAAAATTGTTACATTTTTTGAACAATTAATTGTAAGTTTCAAATGAAATTTTAATATTATGCTAAATAGCAAAAATTATGATTAATAGAAATACTTTAAACAAATCAACCTCTGTATGTCGCTTTTATTAAAAGTAATTAGATATAATAAAAAAATATCGACCTCATGAGATCGGTATCACATTAAACTTTAAGAGAAATAAAAGTAATCATGTTAATTATATATATATATATATGGAGAGAGAGAGAGAAGTTTAATTTCATAATTTTAATTTATCCATCAAGTTAATTTTATAAATCTAAATTATACACCTCCTAATTATATAAATTTAATTTTATCAATCAACGAAAATTTATCAATATCAGTTCTAATATATAAGTCTCTTTAAATTGATCATCGATATTTATGTAATTGATAATGTATTTCATATATAATTAATTAACGTCTTTCATACTCAGATGAAGTATCCTTTACATGTCATCATAATTAGGAAGTGATTACTACACTTGACATACATTCAAGATCGAAAGTATATAATTAATAATACTATCTCGCATTTCATACTCGAATAGATTAATGTTAGCTCTTCACCTCTACATCATAACATGAGATATTAAGTTCACGATTAGACGACGGACTAATAGATTTTTGTACATTACTCTAGAAATATAAGTATAATTATATCCTAATTCATATCAACGTATTTCATACTCTAAATATGGATTATATATATTTTTTTTAATTTTTTCACGAAGTCTAACTTTTTATTAATAAAATATACAAAATTATTACACTTTTTGAACAATTAATTGTAAGTTTCAAATGAAATAAAAATACTTACTTCATGATGTCAGTATTTGGATGAAATAAAAATACCGACCTCATGATGTCGGTATTTGGATATTGATAAAATAAAAATACTGACTTCATGATGTCAGTATTTGAATGAAATAAAAATACCGATCTCATGATGTCGGTATTTGGATATGGATGAAATAAAAATACTGACCTCATTAGGTCGGTATTTAGATGAAAGATAAATACCGATCTCATGAAGTCAGTATTTAGATGAAGTAAAAATACCGACCTCATGAGGTCGATATTTGGATGAAGAAAAAAATATCGACTTCACGAGGTCGATATTTGGATGAAATAAAAATACCAATTTCATGATGTCAGTATTTGAATGAAATAGAAAATACCGACCTCATGATGTCGGTATTTATACCGACCTCATGATGTCGGTATTTATACAGACCTCATTAGATCGGTATTAGATGAAAGATAAATATCGATCTCATGAGGTCGGTATTTAGATGAAGTAAAAATACCGACCTCATGAGGTCAATATTAGGATGAAGAAAAAATACCGACTTCATGAGGTCGGTATTTGGATGAAATAAAAATATCGACTTCATAGGTCGGTATTTGGATGAAATAAAAATACCGACCTCATGATGTCGGTATTTGGATATGGATGAAATAAAAATACCGACCTTATTAGGTCGTTTTTTAGATGAAAGATAAATACCGATCTCATGAGGTCGGTATTTAGATGAAGTAAAATACAGACCTCATTAGGTCGATATTTGGATGAAGAAAAAATACCGACTTTATGAGGTCGGTATTTGGATGAAATAAAAATACCGACTTCATGATGTCAGTATTTGGATGAAATAAAAATACCGATCTCATGATGTCGGTATTTGGATGAAATAAAAATACCGATCTCATGATGTCGGTATTTGAATATTGATGAAATAAAAACACCGAAAATAATGTTTATTCATTTGTTTTATTTAATATCGACGTCAAAAAGTCAGTTTTTATTGTAATTAATTTTTTTCGCGAAAAATACCGACCGTTTGAGGTCGAAATTTTTTTCCCTCCTTATTTTGCCTAAAAACCAACTAGTTTTATTATACTTAACAATACTGACCTCCGGAGGTCAAAAATTACCAACATCATTTGAGGTCGGTAATTTTTAGGTCGGTATTTACTGTTTTTTTAGTAGTGTTGACTAAGTAGTCTGCTAGCCAAAAGGGCAAAATAGGTCCCTAAAGGTTAACCCCAAGGGTATTTTAAGGCCAAAAGGTAAACGAGGAATATTTTTATACCAATTCTGGACATATGATCTTAATTTGCAATAAGTTATGACTTTCTTGTTGGTTTTTGACACATTAGTAATGTTTACCTCTAATTTTTCTTAGAGTAGTTGCATTTAATATATATTCTTTGCATAAATGTTGAAATAATCAAATATTATTCATAAGAAAATTGTTCTATTTTTTGGGGTTAATAAAGGAAATATATATTTATATGTATAACTAGATGAGGAAGCCCGTGCTTAGCACGGTTCCAATATGAATTTAGGAATAACGATAAGAAATAATGAAAATATTAGTGAAAAACAAAATAACGTCGCCTCAAAATATTAGTATAACACAAAGTGTAATGCTGTTATTGGTTACGTTGAGTTAATGTGTGGTTTTTGTATTGCTCTCTTTGATTTTTCTTGAGTTTTGACAATGTATTCTGGCGGCATATATCTGCAAAAATTAAATGCTACAAAGTTAAGGTTTGAGATACTAATGCGTGAATAGGAAGGCAAACATCATAGGTTGATCATGGAAGAGGAGGTTGTTACCGTTTGCCGAGGTGGGTGTTGAAGTCATTTATGTATATTGAATTTGTTACATCAGCAGAGAACTGTAGGGTAATTAACAGAGAAAAAAGTTAGATTTGGTGGATTCATAGCAAAGAAAGAAAACAAAGGGTCATACTTGATATCCATTTAATTTGTAGTAAAAAAAACATGAATGGAAATAGAGGAGGTTGTTACCACTTTAATCATCCCCAGTCTTTCTTCTTGGCTTCGGAGTGAATAAGAGATTCCTGAGATTGTAAGCTTAAAACGAAACAAATGAGAATATAGTTGAGATAGCAAAGTTGAAACTCAATGTGGAACTGTTATATATATTCAAACAGTGACCTAGCGTGAAAATATAAACGGTAACAAATCTTATTATTTAAGTGAAAACAGTATCTCCAGAGTATATGAAAAAGAGGATTTGCTGTATTTAGCATCAGGCTCAATGAACTATTTAGTTAATTGTGTTTGTTTATGAGAAGAAAAGTAGTAGCCAAGTTAATTTAATTAGAATACACGAGACAGATGTTAATTTCGTACAGTTTGGAATGTGGAAATTAAAGCTAGTAAGCCAGCCAGCTAGCTTAAAAGAAGCCGTGATGAATTAAAGGCAACCAAGTTACGCTATATATTTTAGTCATGCTTCAAATACGCTAGTGGAAATAATATTTTTATGTAAACTCTTAACAATGAATCTAGGTTTATATCTATCAATCGAATCATCAAAATTATACTACTTTCCTCTAAAAATAGTAATTATTTATAACAAATGAGTTCAGTTTTTCGGCTGAACAATAAATTTTAACTATTATTTTCTATAATATAGTTTGTTATAGCGTTTACAATTTATTTCATAAGAGGCGTACGAAGAGAAAAAATTATGTTAGAAAATATATAGAATCATTATCAATAAATATAAATGTAAAATTCATAATCTTTTATTGTTCTTTTGCTCCTCCTTTAGTTCTTATTTTCAAAATCATTTTGAACAACAATGAGCATGCAAATTATTTTCACTTTTTAACAATAGGAACATAAGAAATATTATCTCTTATTTTTTTTAAAAAATACTACTAATTGTTTTTTTTTAATTTCATCGATATTTTATGTCGCTATTTAAAATTTATATGCATCACTATTACCAACATATCCAAGAAATAAACAATTCAATATATTACTTTATTATGAATCTATTAAAGTATTTATAAAATACACAAGACTCCTCCAACAATCTAATATATCAAGTTAATATATAATTTTCCACAACTCAAAAGTTTTTTTCTATTTAAAATTAAAAAAAATAAAGCATCCTATTTTGTAAATGAATTCACCACAAAAAAACTTTTAGGGGCATAAGAACTGACAAGCATACAATGAATTCTTATTTAATTTATACATTAAAAAAGTATCAAAGATTTATTTACCATTTAAAATGCCTTTTGAATTATGAATCTGACTATTAATATTATATATAATGGACCAAAATTGTTAAAAGAAGAATGAAAAAAGACACTAAAATAGGACTCCATTTTTGGAATTGGTGTGGCACAAAGAGATTGGTCCCTTTTACCCACATTGAGAAAGAAGATACCTCTTTATCCCTTTGTCCAATTTTATTTTTTTTAATTATCCTGTCCATTTTAACAAATAAAAAAAAAGAAAATATTTTTATTTATTGACCCTCAGTTAAATACTTTTTAAAAAGGTAGAACTTGTTGAAATTCTTAGGTTTTTAATTTATCCACTTCACAATTAATAAGAATAAAATGATAAATTCATTATATCGATAATTACTTTTTTAATAGATGTGATATCAATTCAAAAGTGAATAAGTAATTAGGGACAGAGACAGTAGAAGCTTTTTGTGAGCAAAATCCAGATCCATCAGCAAAAAGGTCGAGAGAAACAACAAGGCAAGGAAGGCATAAAGGGCACACCCCACTATGGGCTGTAGTCAATTCATGATCCCTCCCATTCATATAGGATGGGATTGAAATGTGCTAAAGTATAAATATTGGTGTTATATTTGTATTACATAAAACTTTTGCAGGTAAGGAGCATCTGGTCAAAATGTCACCTCACCAGTATTGAACATTAGAAAATGGCTGGAAAAAAAATCTCCAAATCCAACATTTCACAATTAGCACCCTATGATGCTAAGGGGTAAGTACACAAGTCTCTTGAAAGCATGTGGTGTTAGACACTAGTAAAATCAGTGTAGTGCCATAAATCATCGGAGGACACAGCAAAAAACTCAGGCTATGGAACTCACAATATTAATAACATCAATGGAAATTTTCATAAGATTCAACTTCATTTTCAGCACGGAGCCTAGGCTTCTGGTTTACAGAAGGCATATGATTCTTTGCTCCAAAGAATGAGAAAATATCTGATCATTTTGCTGCCAAAACATCACACAATAGATCATGCTGGTGTTGGTACTTTGCCTTCTTCAACTTGAGAAGGTCTGAAATTGAACACTCCAGCTAGTCCTCGTCCCCTTGCCAACTGTTCAAGCTCTTGAATTTTGCTTTTCAGGCTCTCCACCTCTCGTGACAATGCATCATCTCTTTCCCTCATTTGCTGACAAAACGAACGAGGATCTCAAATATAGCTCAAACAAATTTCAAGAAGGATAAGTTTCAGTTCATTATAAGAGCTAATAGGGGTTTTTGATCTCAAGTCATGATGTAATAGAACATAATTGTTTAACACCAGAATCAATAAAATTCAAATTAGCAAATTACAACAGTTCCTTCTGCTGCGACAAAGAGCCAGGTAAATCAGGGTGCCTTTTCAGGTTTGATAATAGAAATGATATGTAATTAAAGGAATACTTGGTGCATCCACCTATCTTCTCTAAGAGATGTATGCAAGAGCAATGATGGATGTGGCACAAAATTGGTCCGTTATTTGGCAGATCAAAGGGACTAGATCAGCAGCCAGTTATCCAAAAAGTGCTCGCTTTACTGGGCCCATTCCATTAAATTACATTGAGATAGAATAAGTAACCATAAACTAATTTATAATAACAATAATATTTATGAGTAATAATAAGAATACTTAAAAAAATAGACCTTGTCAACTCAACCTCAAGACTTAGCTCTTAACAATTATAGTTAGTAGCCATAAACATGAGAAAGAGATGAAAAGGTACATGTTTACTGAGATAACATCACAGGAACAAACATATACTTTTAGGAATGTTCAGTGTTTTTGGTTTTGGGTGATATGAAAGAGTTTGTCAAGACCAACCAAGTAACCAAAGAATTCGAGAGACTACCTCCAGCTCTTGCCTGCGAAGTTCCTCCTTTTTGGCTTCTGATCGAGAACTTCTTTGCACCTCAAAGTAAAGTGCAGCAACTGCAACCTGTTTCAGCAATTTAAGAAAGTAGCCAAAGCACAAAATTAGACAGCATAAAGGTGCTAGATGCAAGATACCAAAGTCGAGTGTTATTGCATCACTCCAAACTGACCACCATTATTAACAGATTCAACCAAATATAATGATTCCCTCTCCAAGCTGTATTATTCATGATTCGTTACTGTCTCACTCACAAAAAATTCACGAGCAAATGAAACAGATTAGTTTTGCTACTACCTGTTGTTTCCTATGCTTCGGTTGTCACATTATTGTTGTTATTGCTGTTCCTTGTTTTCTGAATGCTATGTAATGTTTTCCCTATTGTTTGCTATGTCCTCTTTATTTTTGGATTTTTCTTTTTAGACAGTTTTGGTATACGTTACTTGAGTAGAGTGTCTTTCACATACAACCTCTCTACCTCCACGAGGTAGGAGTAAGGTCTGAGTACACTTAATCCTCCCCGGATCCCACCACCTGTGGGATTACACTGGGTATGTTGTTGGATAAAGCCAACTGGTAGCCCCTCATTCTAATTCATACTGTGTACGATTATGAAATTCTAAACTAAAGCTTCCAGATTTGCAAAAGAATAATAGACTTTCAGTGATCAAATCATAGTTAGTTATATGTTATATGAAGCGGAATTTTTATTTACTCTTTTATGAAGGGCAAGATTTTTTAACTAAGCAGAGAGAGAAGATTAGAGTAGTTCCAATTGAAGATGCTGACTGAATCCTGTAAGACTGAGACATGAAATCATAGACATAATAAGAAAAGATGGAAGTAAGAAAAGAGTATGAGTTCATGTTGCAGCTGGTGACTGTTAGTGATCCAAACACTTGAGAAGTCAACAGAGGTGGATGACAAATGCAGAAGAAGTGTATAATGCATATTTACACCTACAGAAGGATACTTACCTTGGCTATTGACAGATGGCTCCATTAAGAATCTATCTCATTTAAACAGTGAAAACCGTACACTTCCTACTAAACTCTAAAGACATCCGGAAGGCCAAGGAAGTCGGTGACGTGATGACAGGGGAGCCAGCAACTGAAGCCCCCGTGAACGGTGACTGTAACTATAATTGTCCTAAGGTAGCGAAATTCCTTATCGGGTTGACTTATAAGTTGCAAGTCACAGTGATGTTTTAGGTATATTTATCTGAAAGAGAGATATTAGGGATAAAGTGTAAATAATTATCATCAGCACATTCCTTTTCCCTTCCTTAGCAACAAAGGGTACTTCAGAAAAAAAAACAGATAAGCACTAGAGCCTTGGAGTTCAAGTGTAACTCTTGGTACTTCCCTTTTCCTTACTTAGCAACCCATGATAACTCGAAGAGAAGGAGATTAGCGCTAGAACCCAAGAGATCAAGTCTAACACATCCAAGATAGCTGAAAGGGAATTCGCCACACAAACTCGGGTCAAGATTTTGTAGCACAACCAGAAAGCGCAGTCAGTGTAAAATGTTGGTTAAAATTATACTTGAAATCTTTTTGCTCTAATATTTCAGAAACTAAAAAAGAAAATATAGAAGTCTTCAGCAGGCAGTATTATTTTTGACAATCCAATAATGTGAAATCAGAATTGTGAGGAACAAGAGGTTAGGCCTTCTAATACAATGTATCTCGAGATGGTAGGTATGAGACTTTTGTGTATACAAGTTTCAGAGCTCTAAGTTTTGAGTTTCAAACTCTTCCAGGGAAAGAAATCACAAGGCAGTTGAACAGAGAGGGATTCAGTGGACAATTGGACATGTTGAATCAGACTTATTCCCACATATTGATGCAAAGAGACTTTAATGCCCAAGATTTCAAGGGCTATGTGGATCATTAGAAATTGCCACTGCTAGTCTGGGTTAAAAAGGTAGCACGACTACATCGATACTGCAGTCAGAGTGAATATCATGTTTTAAATTCACTAGAATTCAAACCTAGAGTAGTTAGCGAAGTGTATGCTCTCAGAGGCGGAGCCCGTATTAAGAGTTTGGGGGTTCTAGATTTCCTTCTCCTTCCTTACCATTGAGTAGTCAATAAGTTTTATTAGGTGTTCACAAGTTATTACTTAATTTTCTAGTAAAAATTTCGGGTCTACAAAAAAGCTATTGGGTTCTTCTGACCCATGAACTCCCACCTAGCTCTACTCCTATATGATCTTATCTAAACAATAATGATATGTATCAGTTAACAAACAGAGGAAGCTTAGATAACTATCTAGACATGTCATTACAGAGTCACGTTGGAATTTAGGCAATACCGAAAAGACAAAAGCCTCCCCCAGAAGATCAACAGCAGCTTGAACAGCTTTTTCTTCATCCAAAGGCCGTATCTCTACATTGGTTGCATGACCGTATAACCGCCTCTGCATTGTTGTTGTGATCCGGTGGTTTGCCTGCTTCCAACAATGGATGTGTTCAAACAGATGAAATTTGAAATGCTAATTGAATTCAAGAGATTAACATATGAAGGAAAAAGTTTTTGAAAAATGGTATTTGCATCTACAAACAAAGCATAAATAGCTGAAATAATGCACTGAGGTGTAATAAAGTGAGCAGCTTAGAGGAATACAACAACATTTCTTGCATTGCATTATTTAGGGGTTAAAAGAACTAGAGAGCAAGAAAAGTGCATGTACTTATTAAAAGTAAGGAAGCACATGCAACAATCAGATATCTAGAGATGACAAGGTTTTAACAGCATTAAAACTCCTCAACCGGAACACCAGCCACTCGTATCAGGTATTGTAAGATGTGACCATTAGAATCATCCAATCACCTAAGTAAATCTTACCAGTCCCTGAATTCAGAACTACAAGTGCTAAAGAACAAAGCACAATTCCCCAAAGTTAATAACCAAAAACAAAAATATTAGCCAATCTTCCCATGTGAAATAAATTAGCATATGTATAATGGTTTTCAATTGCATTTTGTTTTCTGAATGATGAATTATGCAACTGTGCTACTTATTCTCTCTTTCAATAACTCACAACTAACTGAACTAGATGTGAGACTATAACTAACTAACAGGAACAAAATTGTAAAATTGTAGGTTGTTCACGTGACATAAACTTATGCTCTTGTCAATTAAACTCTTTACTCCTCAAGTCTAAAACCAACCACATAACATTAGGCATACATCAAACTCTTCTCTCCCTGATTTATACTACAATCATTTATCTATCCGTTTGAATAGCCCCAATTAGATTCTGGTAATGTGATAAACAGCAACAACGACAACTGTTTATTACAGAATTGGAATGAATGCCCTATGTGGTCACGAATTCTATACAAAATGTAAAGCCCTCACTCCTGATATACATAAAGTTAGAAACTTTGCTAGTCCTAGTCCTACGAAGAAATGCAAAATTTATGCCCTCTCCATTCTAATTAGGTATGGGTAAAAGAAGATTTAGATCAAATTCAAGCGAGGATATAATGGGGGATTACCTGGGCCATGCTAACAATGAAATTACGGAACTTGGGGTGCAATCCAGCTTGTTTCTTGAGCCTACTGCCAATGGGTTTGCTGAGTGTTTTCAATGCAAGAGTCCCAAGCTTCAATAGTGGGAGGACCATTATTTCTCGATCTGGGTAAGGAAATCAATCAAAGATTGTATATGCAAAGACGTTCCATGTGTGTGTAGTTATATAGGTAAGGATTCATGAAATTGTCAGTTGACCGATTTCTTGAGGAATAAGCTAAAACGCGTGTGGGGTTAAAGTGAAGCTTCTTTCATGGAAGCTAGAATGTACAAATTCCTATCAAATTGTGACCGGAGAGAATCAATAATCAATAGTATTACAGTAGTTGACTTCTCTCCTATGATGATTGGTCGATGGTTGAAAAGAGATTTTGGAAATGATAAATTCCAGGGAATAAGGGTTAAAATTGTCTTCAGATTAATTATTTTGAAATTAGTTAAATAAAAAGATTATTGTTGTCTCACCCTTAATATGAGAAAAAAATAAGGTAAGTCATGATTTTATCTCATTCAAACATAGTATAAAGTTATTCAATTTTACATATATTCTCCATTAATATCTTTGACCTCTTTTCATAAATTCTATTACTATTATATTTTTATCAGAAAAAAAAACGCATTAGGTTTTTAGTTATTAAAATAAATTTGATTTTGATCATTATGATATACAATATAATATATTTAATCTTTAATTAATTAAAATGTATCGCTTTGACTCTTTGAAGTATGAATGTTGTATGTTTGAACTACTTTTGGAAGGATATTGGGTTCACATATAAAGTAACAACACAAATTTAACATAACACATCAACATAATATATAGGTATGTATTTACATATCTCGAATTTATCTAGGTAGGCTAAGCTAAATTTCATTAAAAAGGAAAAATTCTAGTCGAGCAGTATCTCAAATCATATGTATCAGAGTTGAAGATGAATAAAATGCTAACTTATTTTGAAAAAGAAAATATTTTGTATATCGTTAGTATATGATCTTAAATTATATTTAACTCGTGTAAAATATTCTTCCATCACACAGCCTTGAGTGGTATCTCCGATAAGTTTTTCAATTTGCCTACAGATCAATTATTTTTGTAGCGGTAGACGGCAAATTTTGAACTTAGGGTTTACCCTGGCTTCACCTTCAACTTTTCATAATGCCTAGCTCTTTTTTTTTTAATAATTAATTTATCTAGATTTCAGTTTAAGTAACTGTTGGGATTCATACAATTTTGATGATTGACAAAGAAAGAAGAAACACGTCAGCCAACATGGTCCAAAGGCGCACTGTCACGAGCATTAGAATTCGAGAAAGATTCTAAAATGAATAAAGACAAGAGTGCAAAAATAAAGGAATGAATAATGTTAATTTCGTGAGAAACCTCAAGGAAATAAACATCTGATGAAGTGAAGAGAAAGAATCAATGAGTTTGATTTGACATAGGAGTCTAAAGAGGCAAGTAGTTTTAATTGAAGGGAGTCTCACTTAAAGTAGAACTCTTAAAGTTACTGTTGAATTGAAGTGTTAGAGTTCGACTACAATACAAAAGAATCAATGAATGTAATTTGAAGAAGAAGTCCAAAGAAGATAGGAGTTTGAATTGAAGAAGGAGTCTTACTTGAAGTAGAACTCTAAATCAAGAGAGTTCAAGTCAATAAGGAGTTTGAAGTAAACAATAACTCTATGAAGAATTGTGCTTAATAGAAGTGAAGTCGTTCATAATACTTGTGCACTTACAGATCAAAAAGAGCAATTGAGAATTTGACTTCACGAGTGCTAACAACAAACTGAAGGAACACATAGAAGGAACACATCGGAGAACCTGATCCTTTACAGAGTTTATGTGTTAGGAGTTTTTCTTTATGAATGAGTCTTGATGTAATCTTAGTTTAGTGAGTTATAAACTTAATTAGGAGTGTTGTCTTCGGGTTGTGATAACTCAAAGAGTTGGGAATACATACCTTGGGAGGTTTGTGTCGAAGGTTAGGAATTAGAGTTAGTTCCTAGGATTACAAGAGTTGTAGTTCAAATTCATAACTTGAAGTTAAGGTAGGTTGCAAAGTTTGTAATCTATCTTTTGTGGAGGCTCGTAGTTGATTTAGCGAAGTTGGAGTTAAATCCTGTAAGGGTACAGGTCGTGGTTTTTACACCTTTTGAGCCGGGTGTTTCCACGTAAAAAAATTATGTTTTTACTTACTGTCCTTACTGCTTTGTTGGAACACGTTAGGTAAATTGTTTCACACTTAGGCTAAAATATAAAATCAGTAAATTACTAGGTCGTGTAGAATATCAATTGGTATTGTAGACTCGTAATTTTTGACCGAATTTAAGTTCAACACCAATTTTTAGAGCATAAATATTTTTATAAATCTAAATTAAATATATTTTGACTTGTATATTATTTTCATTAAGTTTATTTAAAAGATATAAAAACAAACAACATAAATATAGTTTTTATTAGATAAGTTTATTTTTGAGTTATATATATATATATATATATATATATATATATATATATTATTTAAATTTAATAAATAAACTAATATTTCTTAGTTATATTTTTTTTTAATTAGCCATTTAGTTTTATTTATTTATTTATTCAAAACAATTAATAATTATATGATTATTATTGTTTATATATAAAAAGAGAAACCATTCCCATTACCCCCCACTTTACCCACTCCCCACTTTACCCACGACCTGCACACACGTACACACTACTACACATTACTATACATGCACACACGGAGACATTGAAAAAAAATGAGTAAGAAAGAGGAGAAAAAACGTGAAAAGAAAAAGAAAAATACACACAAAAAGGAAGAAAATCACCCACAAACAAAAAATCAGCAAATATATTCATATTTTATTTCATATTTTGCTTTGACTCACAAACAAAAGTTGAAGTTGAGGTTTACTTTCGTGGTTTCGAATTCGTGGTTCCTTATTCGAATTGTTTTCTTTTGGTAGAATTTTCGCAAGAGGTACCATTTAATTTTTATTGTATAATATAATATCATGTTTATACAAGCATTAATTGCAATATATTGAAATTGTCAAATTTCACATGTGGTTAAACCATTATGTTTTTATATGAAGTATGTTCAAATATTTCATATCAACTTTATGTTTAGATCCTTTATATAGTTATATTTAGCGTGAAATTGCTATAACAAACCGTAGTTTATTTCATATTTAAATAACCCATAGTTTATTTCATACTTAAGTAAAATTATTGTCCAAATTTATTCTTATTTTTCATATTTAGTTTTATATTGATAATACGTGTAGTTATTATGTAAAGATGTTAATTTTATAATGATAATATGCGTAGTTATCCAAATTTTTATGTTAATGTTTACTAATTTGAATGAATTCTTTATTTGGTTGTGTTTAGAAAAGCATTAAATTATGTTTTATATTATATTATGTGTGTTGTCCTACATTATTGTTTTTTAGATGCTATGAAAAATAATAGTAATAAATTTGTTAGGATAAGGAGAAGATAATAAATTGAAAGAAAAAAGATAAAAAGAATAATAACAATAAAAATGAAATAAGGAAAAGAGGTAGAATACGTGAATAACAGAAGAAGAAAAGAAGTAGTGTAGAAGGAACATTTGAATTAGAAAAAAGAATAATAAAAAAAATATAATAAAAAGAATGGAGAAAATGTACAGGAAAAAATAAAAAAATAAAAAATACTTTAAAAATGATAAAAAACAAAAAGTATAGTGTTAAAAAATATAATAAAATATTTTATTATTATCATAAAAAAAAGAACTATTAGAAAGGGTAAGAAAAGAAAAAGAAAAAAAATTAATGTAGAAAGAAAAAACATAAGGAAAGTTTTAAAAAAAAAACTTAAAAATTTTAGTACAAAAGAAATAAGAAAGAGAAACAGAAAATACAATAAAATAAATAAATAAGAAAAATAAAAAAAATAAAAAGAGAAATTAAGAAGTAAACAAAATGTTGAAAGAATAAAATAAATAAATAAATAATAATAATGTATAAAACTTGACATGCTTATAAAATAGGATAGTTTTAAATATGTCAAAGATAAATCAAAGAATGAGGGTAAATACATTTATTTTAATAATATAATATTCAAAAATTAGCTTAAGTCATAAAAGTCTATAAAGCGACCGTGCTAGAACCACGGGACTCGAGGGATGCCTAATACCTTCCCCTCGGTCAACAGAATTTCTTACCCGAATTTTTGATATCGCAGACCATAAAATAAAGAGTCAGCTTATTAGGGATTTAAATGAGGTGACTTGGAACACCAAAACTCAATTCCAAGTGGCGACTCTGAAAAATAAATAATCCCTTCTCGAAATAACACTTTAATTAAAAAACTCTTTTCTTTCTAAACAAGTTATTCAATTTTGAGGGAAAAATAGGGGTGTGCAGGTATCAGAGCAGGTTTTCTTTCAAAAGTTTAACCACTTAAGAATAGACCGAGATGAATTCTGCACCTCCACTCGGATATTGTGAAGGACAAGATATCAACAAGCCTCCGTTATTCAATGGTCAGTATTACTCTTGGTGGAAAACAATGATGAAAACTTTCATTCATGCTAAGGATTATGAACTTTGGAATATAGTTATTGATGGATCAGAATACCCAACTAAAAAGGATGCTGAAAATAATAACGTACAAAAAAAAAGTGAATATGATGAGGATGACTACAAGATTCTTGAAAAGAATGCAAAAGCTAAGTTTATTCTTATTTGTGGCATTGGACCAGATGAGTATCGTCGAATATCTAGTTGCATAACTGCAAAATAAATTTGGGATACTCTTATAGACGCACATGAAGAAGTAGGATCAGAATATACTGGTGATGAAAAGGTAGATGAGATTGCTCTCATGGCTATTGGAGATTCAGACGTGGAAGAAGAAGAAGAAAACTCTGAGGTTAGTATCACTGATCTTAAAGAAAAAATGCATTCATTTTCTAAAAATAGATTAATTGAATTGATGAATAGGTTAATTGATGACCTTGAAGAAGTAACATGTGAAAAAGATCAATTGTTTAAAGCATTTGCAGATCAAAAATTTGAGTACATGGATTTCAAAGATGACAAAATTGTAACTCATAGAAAAAATAATTGTGTGAAGAAATATGTTGAAAAACTTGAGTCATCTAACCTAGATCTAAAGTCTGAAATTTTAAGGATGACAGTTACTGAAAAAAGAAAAGGAAAAATGAGTGAAACTGAAGAGAAGCTGAAAAAAGAGTTAAAAAAATGCAAAAATGACTATCTTTTTGAAAAAGCAAAGGTGAGGAAATTAAACATTGAAATCTCTTAAATAAAAGTAAAGCTTGAGAAGGCAAATAGATGGACTCACTCATCTAGAATTGTTAACAAATTGAGTGATAGGGTGCACAATGAGAAGGCTGGCATAGGATTCCATAAAGAAAATATTATCTCAGAAGATTTATGTTATATTTGTGGAAAAATTGGTCATCCAACTACTGAGTGTCCAGTTGCTAATGATTTTAGAAAAAGAAATACTAAATTTGCAAATGGAAATAGATTTATGTCTGTTGGCAGAAACAGGTTCACTAACCAGTTGCCTAGATGGGCGAGAAGAAATTTGATTCACCCTTTTGATCATAAGAAAGGACCCAAGCTTGTCTGGATTCCTAAGACTAACCTCTAAGCTATTTTGCAGGTGATGCAGAAAGGAAGCAAGTGATGCAATTCATAAATCTTGCTTGCTTAAGAGATATCAATGAAGACAAACAAAAGTTACTTTCGCTCACTTCACAAAAGGAGGAATGTGCCATTTAAAAAAAAAAGAAAAAAAAGGAGGTAATGCATGTGTAAGGGGGAAGCAAAAAAAAAAGGGGGTGAGGATTAAAGTGAAACTGATGAGAGTGCATTGGAACACGTTGTACCACATGTTTCATTTGTTGAACAGACTAAGGACATATTGATAGGGGGAATAGTGAATCTTGAAACTGATTTGTCTACAAAAGTATGTGATTGTTGGATCACGTTGTTCTTTTTCAAACGACAATTCATGAATTGTGACACTAAGTAGGGAGCATTATGAAAAGAATAAGTTAGACTTGCGGATGATTAAGATTACATGAACTTCCCTCAATGATTGGCTAGAATAATTGTTCTCCTAACTTCATGAGCTAAAATGTATTCAATTCAGTCTTACATATTTAGTTGTGTGTCTCAATTCCAGATCGTTGACTTGTCTTAACCTAATTTTGTATTAGATTGTGCAGAGTAATGATAAAAACAAGCAATGATGATCACAAAATTGCTCTTATCAGGTATGTTATATATTGATAGAGGTTAATATTGTATAAAGTGAAACAATTCCATGTATTAATTGTTCTGATACAGAAAAAAATTAATTGTCCAAGCACAAGAGTCTCATTCTTTCAAATTGTTCTCTCTCACTTTGTCTTCTTGGATCTTTTTAAGCTTAAAGTAAACAGTTTCTCATTTTCAGTTCATGAGGAAGAATCAACTCCTAAAAGACATCTTTTTTTTTCTATTCCATCTTGAAATCTCATCTAGAAATCAAAAGTGTCAACAAGATGTCATTATCTTAGAGCTAGCAAAAACATAAAATAGCATGATTTTCATTATAAGTTTTGAGGAATACTCAATTCCAATTAATGCATGGTCTTTCCAAAAAAAAAAAAAAGTTATTGAATAGATAAACCATGTTGACCTACATGCTTCAATGAGGAAAGCTGATACTCCAATGAAAAGGTTGAAGTAATATTTTTACTGATAAGATTGTTGAACTGGAGGTTGGTCATATTGCTTATGGAAAAAAATCAGATATGAATTTAAGCTCTAAAGACTGTTCTTGATAGAGATTGTTGACACTACTATCTCCACTTGTTCCATTATTTTCTTCACTTCCAATGTTAGTGCCTCTGGCTTTTTTCTACTCATGTCAAGAATTTGTTTTTTGATTAGTGCTCAATCAGTTTTGCTTCATTCAGTATGACTTCGATCTCATATAAAACATTATCTGGTAGTTTAATGGATTGATTATTTATTGCTTTAGTGGCTCATGTTCTTGCTCTTTATAATACATTATTATGTTGCATGAAGTCGTTATCTGATTGTCTTGGTGATAGCCAGTGGCCATGAATAATTTAACTGATCAATCTAGCTCGTATATTATAGGATTGACATAACATTTCAATGATGTCAAAAGGGAGAATATAAGAGTTGTGCAATGCTTATAACCCATTGACTAACTTGTTTCATGTTAGTATTTCATGCTTCAGTGTCTACAGATAAAACTGTTTGAATGCACAAAGAAAAGAGGTTTGTCATCATCAAAAAGGGGGAAATTGTTGGGATTCATACAGTTTTGATAATTGACAAAGAAAGAAGAAACACGTCAGTCAACATGGTCCAAAGGCGCACTGTCACAAGCATTAGAATTTGAGAAAGATTCTAAAATGAATAAAGACAAGAGTGCAGAAATAAATGAATGAATAATGTTAATTTCGTGAGAAACCTCAAGGAAATAAACATCTGATGAAGTGAAGAGAAAGAATCAATGAGTTTGATTTGACATAGGAGTCTAAAGAGGCAAGTAGTTTTAATTGAAGGGAGTCTCACTTAAAGTAGAACTCTTAAAGTTACTGTTGAATTGAAGTGTTAGAGTTCGACTACAATACAAAAGAATCAATGAATGTAATTTGAAGAAGAAGTCCAAAGAAGATAGGAGTTTGAATTGAAGAAGGAGTCTTACTTGAAGTAGAACTCTAAGTCAAGAGAGTTCAAGTCAATAAGGAGTTTGAAGTAAATAATAACTCTATGAAAAATTGTACTTAAATAGAAGTGAAGTCGTTCATAATACTTGTGCACTTACAGATCAAAAAGAGCAATTGAGAAATTGACTTCACAAGTGCTAACAACAAACTGAAGGAAAACATAAAAGGAACACATCGGAGAACTTGATCCTTTACAGAGTTTATGTGTTAGGAGTTTTTCTTTGTGAATGAGTCTTGATGTAATCTTAGTTCAGTGAGTTATAAACTGAATTAGGAGTGTTGTCTTCGGGTTGTGATAACTCAAAGAGTTGGGAATACATACTTTGGGAGGTTTGTGTTGAAGGTTAGGAATTAGAGTTAGTTCCTAGGATTACATGAGTTGTAGTTCAAATCCATAACTTGAAGTTAAGGTAGGTTGCAAAGTTTGTAATCTATTTTTGTGGAGGCTCGTAGTTGATTTAGCGAAGTTAAATCCTGTAAGAGTACAGGTCGTGATTTTTACACCTTTTGAGCCGGGTGGTTCCACGTAAAAATATTGTGTTTTTACTTACTGTCCTTACTGCTTTGTTGGAACGCGTTAGATAAATAGTTTCACACTTAGACTAAAATATAAAATCAATAAATTACTAGGTCGAGTAGAATATCAATAACATAGACGAAGAACCTCCAAAACCCTTTGTTTTAATCACTTAAGAATAAAGAGCTAGTTATCGTTTTTTGTTAATCACTTGAGAATAAAGAGCTAATTGTCTTACAAAGGTGGAAACAAAGCTTCTGTATGCCCTAGGATGAACCAGAGGAAGCAAATATATATATATATATATATATATATATATATATATATATATATATTGAGTTGTAAATTTTATGGCAGTTTTAAGCGATCATAAATTTTCAAATATTCTTGGCAAATATTATTTGGGTGAAAATTTGGGTAAAAATTCATCATGTATTTGACCATAGTATTTGAGAAATATATTTATAACCATAAGTTTTAAAAATATCAAAACTAACCATAAGTTTGTATTACAAGTTAATTGGAATTTTGTTGCAACTATAACAAATAGTGTCAATGACACTAGAGCAATGTGGTGATTTAGAGTGAGTGCAACAAACATCATTTCATATATTGTGAAGTAGACAAAACACATGACTTTGTTATCTTGAGTCGATTGCTCATCATTTTCATCAATAACCATATTATCTTTTAACATTCACCGAATATTTCATCACTACTTTGAAATTAACGTAAAAAATTATGTAATACAACGTAAGCAACAACTATATAGAGTGTTTTTGTAAAAGATAAAAGTTTGGGGTAAAATTTCAATTTTAAAAGATCCCAAATAATGAATTTGACCCAAATACTAGAAAAAACTAGTATTTGAGAATTTAGGATATTTGCCAAAAATATTTACCAAATAATGAAAAAGTGTATGGACAAACACTATTTGCCAGTTTTTCCTCAAATATTATTTGGGAAATCTATGGCCAAACGAGCCCTTAACATTCCTCCATTTTAAATTTATTAAATTATTGAAAATTGAGATGTTTTACACCCTTTAAAAAAAGAAGAAAGTTCAAGATATAAATTAAGCATAACTTTCTACTTTTATTCTTATTAATTATTGTCAAATTTATGATTAAAATAACTAAATATTAATTAATAACTAATTTCAATATTAACTAACGAAAGATAAAATTAAAAGAATATTCTAAAAGTATCTTAAAAAGTAAACCATCAAGTTAATTTAAAAAATAAAAGGTATCTCAAATTCTCAATAATTCAATTAATTTAAAATGAAATGAATACTTAGGAAAAAACAAATCCTAATTATATAGTTTTGATTATCGGAATCACATAATGCACATCTTATGTTTATCATCCGTGCCAAAACCCCTTGGGAAATGTGAACCGTAGATGTAAATGGAATTGACGTGCCTGATTATCCTACCCATTCACAAAGCACAAAACTATCCACGTCACCGATCCGCAACTTAAGCACACTTTAAACAAATCACAACCGTAGATTGTGCACCCATTCACTTTGTAATCAACGTACAAGATCATTTTTCACTACTCCACGTCATCGATCCACTACACTAAACAATCCCCAAATCTTGTCCATCCACAATTTCAATTCATCCACGGTCAAGATCACTCCTCCTCCTTCCCTGAAATTTCTTTAAATTCTCCCTCCTCTCTTCTTCCTTCATCATCACATTCAAATCTCAAGAACTTCTCAAATCTTCTATCTCTTTGCACGTTTTATCAAAAATTTCCTAAACCCTAATTCCCAAATGGCTCGTACTAAGCAAACCGCCCGAAAATCTACAGGAGGAAAAGCTCCAAGGAAGCAATTGGCGACAAAAGCTGCCAGAAAGTCAGCTCCAGCCACCGGAGGAGTGAAGAAGCCTCACAGATTCAGGCCAGGAACTGTGGCTCTTCGTGAGATCCGCAAGTACCAGAAGTCAACTGAGCTTCTGATCCGTAAGCTTCCATTCCAGCGTTTGGTTCGTGAGATTGCTCAGGATTTCAAGACTGATCTCCGTTTCCAGAGTTCAGCTGTTGCTGCACTCCAGGAAGCTGCTGAAGCTTACCTTGTTGGTTTGTTTGAAGACACTAACTTGTGTGCCATTCATGCTAAGAGGGTTACTATCATGCCTAAGGATATCCAACTTGCTAGGAGAATTAGGGGTGAGAGGGCATAAATGTGAATTCATGGTATCTTTTAGTTGAAAAAAAAAGAATCAATGGTAGATTGTTGTTAAAGAGTTTCCAGTGTATTTTGATTCAGAATTTACTCGATTCTGGCGATGTAGTTGAAATGAAAGTATTCTAATGAATTATCAGTACTTTTTGCAAATAATGTGTCCTTTTTAATTCAGTCTTGATTATTGAATTGACATTCTTTTCATTGTTTTGGAATAAGTGATGTCCAGTATTTGTTTATAATGGATGTTATATTATCGGATGTTAGTCCAAACTTTGATTTCTTAATCTATCTAGAAGACAATGATATGTGAGCTGAAAATGTAGAAAATATAAATAGTAAACCTGCATTTTGACATTAATGTGAATCACTAATGTTCTCCTTAAAGTCAGGATTGATGGTGGAACAGATAATATCTGAAGACTCAAGTTGCGAGATGTTTTCAAGTGTTGATCATTATCTGGCATGGTGTGGAAGACTAGGATTTAGTGGAGGTAATGTATCGAGAACTGCCAAACACAAAGCCTGCCTTACAAGTGTCATATTTTTGCAATTTTAATGATTATCCATTAATCTCCCTTCTTTTTATCCCCTTTATTCTCTTGTAGTTTTGAATATCATTTTTGTGACAATTTGATGTACCCCTTTCCAGTCAGTGGTCTTGGTTACCCAGCAATACTGGGTCAAATCTCATTTTCTTTGGGGAGCTGTTCCTTCTATAGTATATGTTATGGAACACTCATCCTTTTGCTAATCTTTTCTACATATATTCATGCCAATCCAACAATACTAGGATCATCTCATTTATCAAACCAATCTATGGCTGGCACGGTATATTTGAGAACGAATAGGTTTGAGGTTAAATTAGAGGGCATTACCTATAAGGCCAAAGAGTTTGAATCTTTATGTGCAATTGATTTTCTTTTTCCAGAAGGTAAAGTTTGGGTTCGTCCACCTGTTGTTGGCCTTGACGTCATGCGCCACCCTCGTGATCCCACCATAATTTTGGTTCTATTGTGTTTTGGAGTAGGTTGTCTGATCCTCAGGTTTCAATCTGGGGAACAATTACCTGATCCTGTCCTAAAATTCCTTACGGATGAGAGGATCCGTTTTGTTGGTTTTGGAATCCCAGAAAAGAAAGATTTATTCCCATTTGAGGAATTAGGTTTGACTAAAGATAAAGTAGACATTGGCTATATTGCCACCAAGTATTTCAAAAATCCCAAATATAAGCAGTGTGAACTAGGAGAGTTGGCGCGCAAAGTTCTTGGGATCAAGAGAATGATAGGTCTTACAGAGGCTTCATCCTTTGAGAGACATGAGCAAATCAAATGCGCTATCTGTCAACTTTTCATATCCAATGTAATTGCCATGTCATTATTGACTACAGCTGATAAGAAAAAGTGGTCAGATGCTCCAAAGAAGACATCATTTCTAAAGAATCTATCTTCTCTGCCTTTGTTGAGTGAAGGATGGTTCAAATTGCCTAAAGGGAAAAAGGGAGACAAGAACCCTTCATTGCAAAGAGGTACAGATGTTCTTGTTCGGACATCATCAGAGGAAGAAAAATATCTTGCTGACACTACTGTAAGCAAACATAAACAAGGTACAAACGGTAATGTCTTACAACAAGCCAAAATTGCAGAATTTACCTTCTGTGATGATTCTGCTGGTTTTTTGGGTGATAAAAAAGACGTCATGGTTGACGATCGTGTCCAAGGGAAAGGTAGTAAATGTAACTTAGATGCTGGTGCCTCTCTCCGTATAAGTGGTGGTGAATTTGGTTCGGGTGAGGATCTTTTCCTAGTCAAAGTTAGTGAGGATAAGTCAGGAGAGGGTTCTGCTTATGGCAAGGCTAAAGAGATTAGTGCAATTGATGATTCCAATGAGGATGCTTTAGACTTTTTTGCAAAAAATGATTCCAAGAAGGAGGCAGCCTATTTGTCAAAAAGGCCTCTAAAAGGGATCCTGAAATGTCCATCTGCAGGTCAGGAAGCTTGGAATTCATTATGTCCTAACCTTGATTCCCCTCTATCGGTGGACAATGGTACAATTTCATTGAGACGAGCCAATTCTAAGGGGTGTAATGTTAGCTTTAAAGAACAGCGGGTGTGAAGTGCTGGTATACACTCCATGTCCGTTATGTCTTCATATTGTTTTCATGTTTGTTCTCCTTATGTTATTGGAAACTCTAGTGCCATCGCATTGTACATTACCATTAGACTGGCTGTTGTAATATATTTTCATTGTCAGACTTGTGGTGTTCCAACTTTAGCAACCTCCCTGTGCTTCTACCCAATCTCCTTTAGTCTCTGTGGCTGTGTGAGTGGAACTGTGGAAGCACTGACCGAGGTTGGAATTCATAACATTGTTTCTTTTGAATTGTATGTTCAAGCTCAAGTTGTTAGGGTATTTTTATCTATATGTTTGTGTTGAAATCCCTCCATGTCTGAGATCATATTCTTTTTCCTGGAAAGCAAACATCTTGCAAGATTTGAGTATTTTATCAATTCTCAGTTTGCTTTCTAGTGTATACGAATTGGGAACTGCATTAATGAAGACATTTTCTTGTAGTTGCTCCCTTTAAAGACAAATATTTGATTCTGCATTTGTTCTTCAAATTCTCCTGAGTTTACCATTTCTTAGAAGACTTCTGCATTGTGAAATAGTAGTCATTGGACATACTCTTTGCAATTACACCATATATTACACTCAAGTCACCAATATTCTGTGTCACTTAGCCCACTAAAATCATAGGAAAAGGAAGAGTCAAGATCTTATGATGCAAAGTTCCAACCCCATAGAGTTCAATGAGCAGTTAATTGAACTCTATGGGGATAGAAGGGGTGATTGATTTCTCACTACAAAGAAAAAAGGCCGAGGATATGAAATAGATAGAATCCAGTCCAAAATCTAAGGAAACCCAGTGGAGGAAAAAAGATCCTACATAAGTTATGAAGTAGTTGAATTAGTCCCTGATGGTATTGGATGGTGTTACTTTATCATACAAAGGATGATGACAAGCAACACAAAGTCAAATTAAACCAAAATTGAGATGCTCTATTTTAACCTTTAAGTCAATTACTACTATCCAAAATTAAAAGCAGTTGACTTATCGGCTTTACCCTTTGCCTGGCCCTGTCTATAAGTGCATCACCATCTTTGTGTAGCCATTAAAAGTTTATACTCCATATTTATTTAGGTAGAAAAGAGCAGGGACGTTCTGATGAATGGATGTTCCAATGGCTAATGAAATGTTCCAAGCTCAGGCTCATATCTACAAGCATGCCTTCAGTTTTGCAAATTCCATGGTTCTTGGTTGTGCAATTCAGTTAGGCATACCAGATGTTATTCATAATCATAAGCAGCCAATGACTCTGTCTCAACTTGTTTCTGAGCTGAAACTTCCTCTTGAAAAATCAGATGCAATTCATCGATTGATGCGCCTATTGGTATACTCTGGATTCTTTGCTACTACAAATACAATATTGCTTGATGAAAGCTCAGAAAATCAGCAAAGGTATATTCTAACACCTTCTAAGCTGCTTTTGAAGAGTGAGATCCCAAATTTGTCACCTTATGTTAGAGCAATGGTTGCTCCTGTTTCGGTGAATCCATGGCAATCTTTGGGGGATTGGTTTCTAGGAAATGAAACCACCCCATTTGAGACAGCGCATGGTGCACCCATGTGGGAATTCTTTCACCAGAATCCAGGTTTCAACAATGTTTTCAATGAAGCAATGGCTAGTGATTCACAAATGATGTGTTTGGTTATTAAGGACTGCAAAGAAGTTTTTCAAGACATGGATTCCTTGGTTGATGTTGGAGGTGGCACTGGAATTATAGCTAACATTATTTTAGCTGCATTTCCTCATCTTAAATGCACTGTGTTGGACCTCCCTCATGTTGTTGCTAACATGCCAGACACACAATTTGAAATATGTAGGAGGTGACATGTTTCACTCAATTCCCTCTGCTGATTCCATCTTGTTTAAGGTAACGCGATTCTAGCCTTTGTATACAAACTACTGGAACACTTCATGACATGATTGTTCAGAAATTTCTTTGCAACTTCCTTAGCATTGATGTTGAACATGACAGTGTTGCTTTTTGCAGCATGTGTTGCATAATTGGAGTGATGAGGATTGTGTGAAGATACTAAAGAGATGTAGAGAAGCTATCAAGGATGAAAATGAAGGAAGAAAAGGGAAGGTTCTTATCATTGACATGGTATTGGATAGAGATGATGAAGAAGCAAATATGACTGAAGTGAAGCTCATTTTTGATGTAGCAATGATGGTTGTAGCCACTAGAAGGCAGAGAACTGAGATAGAATGGAAAAAACTATTCATGGAGTCTGGCTTTATGAGCTACAAAATTACACCTCTCTTTGGCCTAAGGTCCCTCATTCAAGTTTTTCCTTAAAATATATATTACATACACAACAATTAAAATAAATAGATTGATTGATGAACTACATGCATTGTCAAGTTAATCAATCAGAGAAAATGGTCAAATCTATATTTGTATGAATATATTAATGTCACATAAATTTGCTCTTGACATGCCCAGAAAGATAATTATAGGTAAACTGTAAATGCCAACACAGAGTAAAATTAGTAACCTGACGAATACAATAGGTTAGATACACTAATTGTATACAAATTATGGCACTTGTTGCTGTTGGGGTATACAAGTTAATTAATATGTAGATTTACAAGAAAAATTTGTTCATTCCCTGTTTGTTTTAAATTGTTTTCTCCATTTACCAAACCCTACCCAGGGCACAACCTTCTAAACAAGCATTGATAGATCATACCTTTTCATTCAGATGGAAGTCAAATGACTAGTTTTAGGATTAGATATGATAAGACAAACTTTTATGTTAGTTGATCTAGTAGTGATTTAAAGTCAAAACTAAATGGAGGACTCCAAATATTAATTTTTTTAATGAAATATATTTTAACCAATTCATTTAATAAATATAGTATTCTAGATTATTTTAAATTTTTAATAATTCTTTTCGCTTATATAAAAAACTTTATACCTATAGAGCCGTAAAAGGGGGTGATGTTGTACCTAACAAACAAGTCCCATCCCCTTTACTCAAAGACCCTCCTTTTGTTGTGGTCTTGTGGAGGTCAGGTAAAGCTTAAGCCCCCTTCCTCTTTTGTTGTAAAAGAATAAAACACTGTTATATAAGAAAAGAAAGAAGTAGTACTATATAACTTTCATATAATATTCATACAAATGTGATACAAGTACAGTGACATGCAAACTTAAAATTTAATTTTCATACAAATTCAACATACAATTATAATATAAAACTTAAATACAAATTTGATACAATTCAATTCAACGGTAACTTTGAATTTCAACTAACTAGAATGGCTCAATACTTACCTAAATAGCCCCAAGTTTAGATTCAAACTCTCTTCGATGTTCTAGTATATCACCCACTTGAAACAATTTTCTTTTAACGATAAATCAACTTTTTGAATTTAAGTATCGAGCTCTTTTAATGACTTAACAAATTTTTTTCTATATATGCTACAAATTATATAGTTGTTATATACTTATATTTGATAAATAAGTAAAAGTATTTATCTATTTAATAGTATGAAATATGATTTTTACCAATTACACCCGACCAAATACATGTATAGTCGGCTCATAAAATTGCCACAAATTTTCATTTTAGTACATAAACCTATAGCTTTCCTATTATACATAGTAATATAAAACATATCTCAAACGAATAACTGAAATAATTATTCAACCTATAGCTTTCCTATTATAGGTAGATTAAGCATATCTTAAACGTATAACTGAAGTAATTAATCAAAAAACAAGTGATTGTAAGGATGATGATTAGCAACACAAAGTCAAAGTTAAACTAAAGCTAACCTTAATATATGTAATGTAGTAGATAACTATATTATATATATACAAATAAAATATCTATGTTTTAACCAATAAAAAGTATGTCATCACAAACCTAATTACACGCCCAATGACAATTAGACAAGCATGCATTTACTTCTGAAAATTAATAGTCAACACACAACGTAACTACGCATACAATATATTATTCATAAATAACCAATTACTTTTCCTGATCTACCACCATATTTTGAATTTGACAATTTGATATCAATACAATAAAGTTGTAAATAGTAATACTTGAAACTTTGAGAAAACAAAAAAACAAAAAAATACTCAATATCTTGATTCAATACTTTTCTTCAGCTATAAATTAGACAGTTTAAATTTTAGACACTGCATTTTTATTTTTCAAACTTCTGATTAAAAATGGTGGAACCATCAACCAATTAGTCTATTACTGCTATTCAAAATCAAAGCAGTTGACCTATCAGGTTTACTCTTTAGCCGGCCCTGCATTCAAAGTTTATACTACTTGATTGTTTAAGCAGAAAAAGAGCAGGGAAATTCTGATGAAGAATGGATGTTCCAATGTCTAGTGAAATGTTTCAAGCTCAGGCTCATATCTACAAGCATGCCTTCAGTTTTGCAAATTCCATGGTTCTTGGTTGTGCAATTCAATTAGGCATACCTGATGTTATTCATAGTCATAAGCAGCCAATGACTCTGTCTCAGCTTGTTTCACACCTCAAACTTCCTCTTGAAAAATCAGATGCAATTCATCGATTGATGCGCCTATTGGTATACTCTGGATTCTTTGCTACTACAGACGTTCTTGATGAAAACTCAGAAAGTCAAAAAGGGTATGTTCTTACACCTTCTTCTAAGCTGCTTTTGAAGAGTGAGATCCCAAACTTGTCACCTTTTGCTAGAGCAATGATTGATCCTGTTATGGTGAATCCATGGCAATCTTTGGGGGATTGGTTTCTAGGAAATGAAACCACCCCTTTTGAGACAGCACATGGTGCACCCATGTGGCAATTCTGTGATCAAAATCCAAGATTCAACAATGTTTTCAATGAAGCAATGGCTAGTGATTCCCAAATGATGTGTTTGGTTGTAAAGGACTGCAAACAAGTATTTCAGGAGATAGATTCCTTGGTTGATGTTGGAGGTGGCACTGGAATTATAGCTAACACTATTTTGGCTGCATTTCCTCATCTAAAATGTACTGTATTGGACCTACCTCATGTTGTTGTTAACATGTCAGACACAGAAAATTTGAAATATGTAGGAGGTGACATGTTTCACTCAATTCCCTCTGCTGATGCCATCTTGTTTAAGGTAACGCGATTCTAGCTCTTGTTTACAATCTGCTAGTGGTACGTCTCTAAATAAAAATTTAATATGTTGATATTGACACCAAACATTAGTTACCTTGATCCTCATGTTCCGAATCAAGACACTCTTTTTGGAAGACTATATAGATTATGTATTAAAGGCTATAGGTCATCATTCATCAGTTTGTGATCTTTACAATGTCTTGTTTAATTTCAGTTACGTTTTTATCTTGCTAGAAGGGGAAAAATAGACTATTCGAATCCTTGTTCTTCTGATCTCCTCTTGTCTGTTTTGTTGCTCATGCCAATGACTAACAAAACAGTATAAAAACTTTGTCCTGTGGTTGAGAAAATGTTAGTTAATTTTTGCAGCATGTGATGCATAATTGGTGTGATGAAAATTGTGTGAAGATACTAAAGAGATGTAGAGAAGCGATCAAGGATAAAAATGAAGGAAGAAAAGGGAAGGTTCTTATCATTGACATGGTATTGGATAGAGATAAAGAAGAAGCAAACATGACTGAAGTGTAGCTCATTTTTGATGTACTAATGATGGTTTTAGTCACTGGAAGGCAGAGAACTGAGAAAGAATGGGAAAATCTATTCCTTGAGGCTGGCTTCATGAGCTACAAGATTACACCTCTCTTTGGCCTAAGGTCCCTCATTGAAGTTTTTCCTTAAAAATATTATGTAAGGATTACAATAAATTGATGAACTACATGTATTGTCGTTCCCTTGAAGTTCTTGCCTTATGTTGTATATTGTGTTTCGATTATTACACTATTTAGCTCTTGTTATTGTTTCTTTCTTTCTTGTTGACTTTACATTGTTTCTTTTATTAACGGCTATGCTTTCTTCATATTGCTCCTTATTCTTTTACTTGGGTTTGATGCACTTGAGTCGAAAGTTTTTCAGAAACAACCTCTCTACCTCCTCGAGATAGTGGTAAGGTCTGGGTATGTTGTTGTTGTTGTTGTTGTGATGAACTACATGTATTATTAAGGAAACAATCATATGAAATTATGGAGCACGCGACTAGCTCATCGAACCTTTTTCAACAGATGCTTCTTTATACTTCCTCCTCCAAACTATTGCCACAAGTACAAAATAAACTAATTTTAGCAGCTAATACCAATGTGAGGCCTGCTTGGACCTTTTCCCTAAAACTGAATACTGAATGTCCATTGTCCACAACAGCAAAACTTAATTGGACCTTTTCCCTAAAACTAAGCAAAAGAGTGGTTCAGTTTGAATGCTAAGAGACAGGAGAAGTCGTATAAGGATAAAAATAAACATGAGAATAAGCTATTTTTGGAATGGCACACATATTAATTTCTGAATAGCAAGAAAAGAGGGAGCTGTCACAATTCTGAGCATGCCACCACAAACTTAATGACATACATAAAAACAGCTCATCACAAGCTTTATTCCATACATAAAAGATAGCTCATCACAAGCTTTCAGCAATAAGGTTCAAGACATCCTAAGCTTATGGAAACAAATAATAATGTTGAAAGAGCCAATGAACTCTTCAAAGCACAGGCTCATATTTACAAACATATATTTGCTTATGCAAATTCCATGGCCCTGAATTGTGCCATTCAGTTAGGCATACCAGATATTATTCATAACCACAAAAAACCAACCACTCTTCCTGATCTACTTTCAGGACTCAAACTTCCCTCATCAAAATCAAATGCCATTCATCGACTAATGCGTTTGTTGGTGCACTCTCAATTCTTTGATATAACAAAGCTCGAAGAAAACTCAGAAACAGAAGGATATGTTTTGACAACTTCTTCAAGGCTGCTTCTTAAGAGTGAAATCCCAAATTTGTCACCTTGCGTCCGAGTAATGGTTGATCCTGTCCTTGTCACTCCTTGGCAATTATTGGGAGAATGGTGTCACAAGAATGAAGAAGCGACGCCATTTGAGACAGCACATGGGATGCCTATGTGGGACTTTTGTGCACAAAATCCAATATTTGACAGAGTTTTTAATGAAGCAATGGCTAGTGATTCCCAAATGATGAGATTATTTGTTAAGGAAAGTTTTTGAGGGACTGAACTCATTGGTTGATGTTGGAGGGGGCACTGGCATTGTAGCTAAGACCATCTTGGAGGCAATACCTCACTTGAAGTGCACTGTACTTGATCTTCCACATGTTGTTGCCAACATGCCACAGACTGAGAATTTAATCTATGTTGGAGGGAATATGTTTCAGTCTATTCCCCATGCTGATGCAATTTTACTTAAGGTATGCACAAAAGTTTCATCCTTAACATGTTCTAGGCTGGAATTACAATTTACAGCACTGCATTTCCTCACCTAAATGCACCGTGTTAGAGCTTCTTCATGTTATTGCTAAAATTCCATAGACAGAAAATTTGAAATATTAGGTTTCATCTTTCAGTTACTGTTTTATCAAAAAAATATACTTACGTAAAGTAAAAAAAAAGAAAAGAAATGACTAAGTTTTGAAAAATCAATTAATCTTATGATTTAAGAAAAATCGACTTTTCAAATTGACAGAGTCGCCACTTAATTTTGAAAAAATTAAGAAAACTTACAATTTGTTTTATTTTTTTTCAAAAGATTTAAAACAGATAAAAATCAATAGAAAAGGGTTCGAAGTTCAATGTGCATTCCGAGAAGGTGTTAGGCTCTCGGAATGCCCGCTAACTCGCGGTTGACCGGCGATTTGACTAAAATGACCTTTTAAAATATATATATTTTTTTAGATATTGACTAAATAAGTAATTTTAAATTATTTATTTATTTATTAAATAATATTACTATTCTATTTTTAATGATTATTTTAAAGGGGAGATGAACTAAAGGGAGAAATTTCTAAAGGGAAATAAGTTAAAGTATTGACAAGGCTAATAAATAAACATACATACAAATATATATATATATATAAACTAAGAAACATATATATGTAGCTAAAAATTTAATATCTATAACGATAGAAAATGGATATCATTAGGGATTAATTAAATTAGAACCAAAATCAAATAATATGTTAGTGACTACAATAATAAATAAAGAGTAAGTATAGAAGTGTCAAGTTTGGGCCTTTGGCCCAAATTACCAAGTCTTGAACCTGTCCTAAATCTAAAATTTTTGTCCAAAATGGATTTGGGCCCAAATTTCACCAAGGTGATTGCTGGAAACTGTTACGGCTTTTGGGCCTATCTGCTTTGGAAAATCAGCGTATACATTTGATGTATACTAATGTATACAACCTGTATACAATTTATTTTCGTATATATTGGGATATATACGGAATGTATGCTGCCCCAGATCAAATTTCCAGCACCTGTATAAATTTTTCGACCTGTATATCGTACACTTTAATTGTATATCAGTGTATATAACAACATATCAGTCCCTTTTTGAGCCTTTTGGAAACCTGTGAATTAATTTCCAGCAGCATATTTGCTGCTTTCAACCTGCATATTGTGTTTTTCAGGGGCTGGACGACTCGGAGATGCGTGGGAGATAAGTCCGTGAGGACTCGAGGAGAGTTTCACATGCAATAAAATAGAAATGAATTAGCCATGAAGTGATGAAATAAGGCACATCTTAAACACAACATAATTTATGAGTAAACAAAAATATTTAAAGAGATTCGAGTTAAGCCGGAATATATAACTCAAAAAAAAATAAAAAAAAATAAAGATCTACATCTTGAGAAAGAAATGATGCAAGAAGAAGTGATATTTACCTTTTTGAGTGCAGCGATTCCGGAATAGTACGAGCAGAGGTATGCGAAGAACTGATCCACACAATACGCAAACATAAGCCGTAACGAAGGATCCCGAAATAGAACTCTAGTTTCTAACGAACATTGAGAAATTGCTTGATTAAATTGCTATGAGTATAAGTAGGTATATATATATATTATCTCCAAAATTTCCACCTCTAAAAAATCTGTTCTGAAGAAAATCTCTGCTTAACAATATTCTCTCAATATTTTTTAATGTTTTCTTATCTAAATCCGACCTCTCTTCTTTCTTTTTTTTTCTCAATATTTTTTAATGTTTTCTTATCTAAATCCGACCTCTCTTCTTTTTTTTTTTTCCCTTCCCCCCTTTAGTGAAAGATAGGATGTATATATATATAAGGGAAGATTAAAGTCCCTTTTGGAGAAAGAAAAAAAAACGGATAGGAACATGGGGGCAAAAATGAGAGTCCCTCCATTCCCCAAATTCAAACTAAATCCCCCAAAATTCAAACTAAATCCTCCAAAATTCAAACTAAATCCCCAAAATTCAAACTAAATCCTCCAAAATTCAAACTAAATCCTCCAAAATTCAAACTAAATCCTCCAAAATTCAAACTAAATCCCCAAAATTCAAACTAAACCCCCTAAAATTCAAACTAAATCCCCAAAATTCAAACTAAATCCCCCAAAATTCAAACTAAATCCCCAAAATCCGGATGGGGAAATGTATTGGGCTGCAGTAATTTGGAGGAATGGGCTGGAATTGCATTGGGCTTGGCTGAAAGTAAAAAGATTTCTTGGCTGAAGAAATTGAATTGAGCCTATTTAAAAAATTGAATGGGCTGGAGGGGGTAATTTAAGTTTGGTCGGCTGGAGATATGAAATGGGCTACTGACAATTGAATTGGATTTTGGCCCAATTTTTCTCAAAGTTGAGTTAAGTTTGAAAGTCTAAAATGAATCAAATTTAAGAAATAGCCAAATTGTGTTACATTAATAATTTGGCTAAACCTTAAATAAGACAAATTAATATTAATTAATTAATGAGCTTCTTAATCTTAACAAAAAATAAAATAATTATTTAATCGTAAACTTAGTGATTCAAAAATATAACCATGATTTAAACTAATTTAAAAGACTACTCACTAAATTTAAAATACTTTTAAGATGGTTTTTTTTAATAATCATAAAATATACTAATTATATACATAATTATGTAAATATATATATTATCTAAAAACTTTAAGAAACGACAAAAATTATTCCTAATAATGCAAACTTTATATTTTTTCCTAAATTTATAAAACTAATTATTTTAAATTGTTTGAGAATTTAAGAAGCTCATGAATTAATTCCTACCGGGGAGGGTCAAAATTGGATGTCAACAGCTGTCCCTCATTTTACTTGGATTGATGCAAGAAATTCGAGGAAAATGAAATTGACCAAGCCAATTTTGATCGACCACATATCCATCTTTTAGGCAAGGAATTTTGTACGGACTTTAGGAATCATGACCGAGCCCTGAAAATGGGTTTCCTACATATCTAAGGCTATATGAGAATTCAGGCCACATGTAGTTCGATATGCTAGATTTAACGCACGACTTTGAAAGAATCAAAAGTCATCTCGATACCGAGTTATGAAGGTATCAAAATGCTCGAGAATACAATTCGAGAGCGAATGTTGGAATACAGCCGAGTTTTCAACATTGAGCTCGCCTACATATCCTTACACCATAGGAATCAGGCTGTTTGTAGTTCGACTCAATCGATTGAAAAGGGAATCTATTATGTTAGATAACCTTTGGTTCTGGACAAGTGACAAAATTAAACGAGTATGAAAAGGAGGCTTGTAACCTCTTAGTCATGAATGTGGTGCACTTCACACCCATAATTAAGAGATTACACGGACATAATTTCCAAAGCTCTGGGCGCATTGTCACTCAGATAAGAAACTTGCTTCCGGTAGACCAAAATTTCTGAATGCGAGACCGAAACTGACAAAACCTAAAGAAAAACCCACATGCCCTCTAATAGGGGTGTGGTTTGATTGTGGTGGAAGTCGCTCCTCTGCTCGCGTCCTAAGAGTTTGACACTCCTCTTTGGACTATATCCCAGTTCGCTGCTAAGAAAAAGTTCCACGTTGTGCTGCATCCTTTTTTATGTCGTCCGCACCTGTGGTTTGTTTTTGGAGAATTCATCCTTTCGGATGCTCTCGATAAAGACTGAGATAAAACTCGTCCGCATAAAAACTCAATTAAAAAGGGAGACAGTGTCTTTTACCATGTCGACATTTAATTGTTCTCCTCGACATTTGACGTCAACTCAATCGGTTTGACGTAAAGCAAATAGAGCTTATGTCTTATGTATGTAATGCAATCTTCAATGTATTCTTCATTTGATGTTGAAATAAATAAAAACAGATGCAGTGCTGAAATTTATCTTGATGTCGCTTTTGATGTTCTTCTTGATGTTTACTTTTATCAAAAATAAAATGATGCAGTTGATGCTGATGGGTGAAGATTTCTTCAGATGCCCGATTCCCTTTCTGGCAGTGCATGATTCCTTGCGGAGCATGGGTATCTTTTTGCGATGTATGAATATTAACTCGCGATGCATGATTTTCCACAATGTATGAATATTAACTCGCGATGCATGATCTTTCGTAATGCATGAATATTGACTCGCGATGCATGATCTTCTGCGGGGCATGAATATCTTCCCTCAATGCATAGATTCCGCAAGGTATGAAATCTTCTTGCGATGCATAAATTTCAGTGAGGAATGAAACCTTCTCACGATGTATAATTTTCTGCGAGGCATGGATATCTTCTCGCAATTAACTTGTGATGCATAAATATTAACTCGTGATGCATGATCTTCCGTAATGCATAAATATTGACTCGCGATGCATGATCTTCTACGATGCATGAATATTGACTCGCGATGCATGATCTTCTACGGGGCATGAATATCTTCCCGCAATGCATAGATTCCGCAAGGTATGAAATCTTCTTGCATAAATTTCAGTGAGGAATAAAACCTTCTCACGATGTATAATTTTCTGCGAGGCATGAATATCTTCTCGCAATTAACTTGTGATGCATAAATATTAACTCGCGATGCATGATCTTCCGCAATGCATGAATATTGACTCTCGATGCATGATTTTCCGCGATGCATGAATATTGACTCTCGATGCATGATCTTCTGCAATGCATGAATATTGACTCGCGATGAATGAATATTGACTCTCGATGCATGATCTTCCGCAATGCATGAATATTGACTCGCGATGCATGATCTTCTGCAATGCATGAATATTAACTCTCGATGCATGAATTCCTGCGAGGTATGAAATCTTCTCGCTATGCATGAATTTCGCAATGCATGAATATTAACTCTCGATGCATGAATATTAACTCTCGATGCATGAATTCCTGCGAGGTATGAAATCTTCTAGCTATGCATGAATTTCTGCGAGGAATGAAATCTTCTCGCGATGCATGAATTTCTGCGAGGTATGAAATCTTCTCGCTATGCATGAATTTCTCAATGCATGAATATTAACTCTCGATGCATGAATTCCTGCGAGGTATGAAATCTTCTAGCTATGCATGAATTTCTGCGAGGAATGAAATCTTCTCGCGATGCATGAATTTCTGCGAGGTATGAAATCTTCTCGCTATGCATGAATTTCTCAATGCATGAATATTAACTCTCGATGCATGAATATTAACTCTCGATGCATGAATTTCTGCGAGGTATGAAATCTTCTCGCTATGCATGAATTTCTGCGAGGTATGAAATCTTCTCGCTATGCGTAAATATTAACTTGCGATGCATGAATATTAACTAGCGATTCATGATCTTTTGCAATACATGAATATTGACTCGCGATGCATGATTCAGCAAGGTATGAAATCCTCTTGCGATGTATAAAATTTTGCGAGGGATGGGATCTTCTCGCGATGCATGAATTCTGCAAGGTATGAAATCTTCTTGCGATGCATAAATTTCTGCGAGGTATGAAATCTTCTCGCGATGCGTGAATAATAACTCTCGATGCATGAATATTAACTCTCGATGCATGAATTAACTCGCGATGCATGATCTTCTACGGGGCATGAATATCTTCCCGCAATGCATAAATTCTGCAAGGTATGAAATCTTCTTGCGATGCATGAAATTTTGCGAGGGATATGATCTTCTCGCGATGCATGAATTCCGCAAGGTATGAAATCTTCTTGCGATGCATAAATTTCTGCGAGGTATGAAATCTTCTCGCGATGTGTGAATAATAACTCTCGATGCATGAATATTAACTCTCGATGCATGAATTAACTCGCGATGCATGAATATTAATTCGCGATGCATGATCTTTCGCAATGCATGAATATTGACTCGTGATGCATGATTTTTTGCAATGCATAAATATTGACTCTCAATGCATGATTTTTGTAGTTGCTATCAAGCTTCTCGCAGTACTTGTCAGAATTTTGAGGTCTTCCTCAAAATTCTGTCCCAGTTATAATTTTGGCAAATCTCAAAATGATCTTCAATCTTGACTTGTTGACGATGACACCTCTATTGAGAATTTTTGAGATATTTTCAAAAATTCTATCCCAGTTTTTATTGTAAGGAGAAATAATAATCACACTGGGTATATGACCGAGCTGTTGTGGCGCCTACATATCCTGTTGAGGCAGGAATCAGGTCAAATGTAGTTCCAAACTTGTAGATGATGAATACTGCAAAGAATCTGAAAGAAGATCATCAGTAGAAAATGTACAATATGAACATGATGAAATAGGAAAATAATATTGCATGTGATATCCAAAGCCTAAAAAAAAACATGTCACATTTTTGGACGAACAATTCATGCAGTAAAATAGGACTCTCACACATACAAGATTAACCCGATGACACTTTTTACAATGAACAACTCAAAAGGCAAATTTTTTTTTTTTTTTTAAAAATTGAAAGTTTCTTAAAAAGGTTTTAAAATATTAAAGAATGAGTGTTTGCTCACTTTTTCTTTTCTTTTTGAAAAATAAAGAATATGATGAGATAGTCAAACCTTTACTACAATTGGTACCAACAGTTAAGATTGCAGGTAAATCTTTTTTCTTTTTTTTTTCTTTTTTTTTTCTTTTTTTTTTTAAGATTGAATTTAAGGTAATTCCTACAGTTTCAAGTGGTACCTCCAATATACTTAAGGATCAACATGATCTGTCCATCTTGCTTCAAACAAAGGTTTTGAATTGTATCAATCCTCATGTTTCAAGTGCCCTCACGACAAAGGCTATTCCTATTTCAAACATATTTGAAACATTTGATTATAGGACATTTTTCAAAGTGCACTCACACTCACAAGAATGTTCAATTCACACAACTGTGATACCATATGCTTGACCCTTATGTAAATCTCCACTAATGTGAGAACATTTGGAATGAGATCATGTAGGACTTGTCATTGGCTTGTAACGTAGGCTTAGGCATGGGTAGGATATTTATTTGGGATAAAAGTGACTTAATTCCTCCTTGAGCGTCACACATTTGTGCTCTTTAATGATTAATACGCCTTTGGCGTTAGATCCTTTTCATTGTTCTCTCCCCTTTCAACTTCATTGAATTCTCATTTTTGACTCTTTTCCCTTCTTCTTCTTTTTTCTTCCTTTGTTTGGGTCCTTATTTCTTGGAGCTTTTCTTTTATTCACTTCTTTATTATAATAATTTTTTTTTGAAGTATTTTCCTTCTCACCTTTCATTGACCCTGTAAGGGTATATTTTCCCTTTTTTTTTTTGTTTCTTTCTTCCTTTCTCTCTTTTCCTCTAGAAGTCTTTGCTTCCTTGATTTTGGGAAAACTCGATATCTTTGCTTTCGGAAATTTCAAACATGGATCGTCTCTTATAATTTGCACATTCTTGGTGCACTCAAGAAAGTTGGGCCAAGAGAGGATAGTGATTGTAAGCACTTAAAAGGGTAGTGGTTAAGATGTGATTGTCCAAAGAAAGGTTTCAGGCTCAAAGTGGAAAAACTAGGGATTAATGTAATTTGGTAGGCTTTGAAAGGCACAATCGGGTCAAAAAAAAGCCTACAATCCTTTCTCAAACCAAACATTACTCAGGATTTCGCCTCGAAAAACATTCAGGTCAAGTTCTAGATCAACAGTGTAACACAATTGAACTTTGATCAAAAGCTCACCACACAATGCCCATGAAACATAAGGTTAGTTTTATTCTTATCTTGATTGCATGCAAGAGAATTTTCAAGCATCACAAAAGTACAGATAAGAGGTACCACGAGAATCTATAGTTTACCACAAAGTCAATATTTTCCATCATATCGAATATATCTACATGCTCTTAACTACATAGGTCCCGATCGAGCTGAAGACATGACTCTTACAGTATGTACAAGTAAATTTTTTTTTTTTTTTTTGAAAGAATGATTACGGAACTTGAGAAGGGCTGCCTACGTATCTCATTAAGATGAGAATCAGGTGTGCGTAGTTCATGCAGATATGACTTGGAAAATATGTACAAACTATCTTATTTATTTTTTTACCTCTTTTTTTTTTTTTACTTTTGGAAAAATAATACCGAACCCAAGAAGGGTTGCCTACGTATCTCACCGAAATGAGAATCAGGTTCGCGTAGTTCGTGTAGATAAGGCATATAATAATTTAAAGATTTAAACAACTCAAACCAATTCCTAGGTCTAGCGCCACTAAAATTTGTAGTCATGAATTTTTTTATTTTTTTTTTTTCGCACCAATATATTTTATAGCCTCTTAATCGTCAATATTTATACTGTCTGTTGAATGTAACCTACGAATTTCTACAGTAATGATTTGTTGTACTCTTTTTGGATGTTTTCTTGGACCTTTGTCTCTTCCCAATTTTCACGAGATCCAGACATTATTATGACCATCCCCGACTGATGTCGGGGACGGTATTCCTACAAGAATATGAAAAATATGTGAGAGCAGGAACATCATGCAAAATAATAATAAAAATAAATGGATGCGACCTCATAGTCAAATACTCCCCTGATTTATCGTTTTGACTTAATATCTTGTGAAATACAAGGACTCGCATTTCGCTAATCCTCTTGTCTCTTGCGACTTCGGACAAATAATGATTTCTGAATTCGGACATAAATCAATTTTTCGCTTTTTGAAGAAGAACAACTCAAAATGTAAGAGTTAGTTCTTGTACATAATGAATAATGCAAAATATCACACAAATAATGAATAAAATAAATATATACTGTTTTAATTAAAGAAAAACTGTAATATATCACATAGCATACAAACAATGGATATAATGCTTATACAAATGTGCATCGAGTCTTGTGTCATGCTTAATATAAGATTTCGGCTTCGCTCTACACTAGATGACTAAGAGTGGGCTTTGAATTACTGGGAACCCAAGCGGACAACTTAGGCTGGAACTCGCAACAACCATTGGACGCATGACGAACCAATAAATTGCCGCTAATTCTGAAAAAGGGTGAGTATAAAAAAGTTCGGCTACGGTTCCGCAAACCATCCTTTAATATACTATACAATATATATCGAAAATATGTCATGATATGCAATGCCAGTTTATAATTTAAACAAATTAATCACATATAAGCAATTTAATAATACAATTAGTCCACATAGTCAAATCATTTTGGTTAGAACTTAATTAATCCCCAGCAGAGTCGCCATTTCTGTTTTATCAAAAAATATACTTACGTAAAGTAAAAAAAAAGAAAAGAAATGACTAAGTTTTGAAAATCAATTAATCTTATGATTTAAGAAAAATCGACTTTTCAAATTGACAGAGTCGCCACTTAATTTTGAAAAAATTAAGAAAACTTACAATTTATTTTATTTTTTTTTCAAAAGATTTAAAACAGATAAAAATCAATTGAAAAGGGTTCGAAGTTCAATGTACATTCCGAGAAGGTGTTAGGCTCTCGGAATGCCCGCTAACTCGCGGTTGACCGGCGATTTGACTAAAATAACCTTTTAAAATATATATATTTTTTTTAGATATTGACTAAATAAGTAATTTTAAATTATTTATTTATTTATTAAATAATATTACTATTCTATTTTTAATGATTATTTTAAAGGTGAGATGAACTAAAGAGAGAAATTTCTAAAGGGAAATAAGTTAAAGTATTGACAAGGCTAATAAATAAACATACATACAAATATATATATATAAACTAAGAAACATATATATGTAGCTAAAAATTTAATATCTATAACGATAGAAAATGGCTATCATTAGGGATTAATTAAATTAGAACCAAAATCAAATAATATGTTAGTGACTACAATAATAAATAAAGAGTAAGTATAGAAGTGTCAAGTTTGGGCCTTTGGCCCAAATTACCAAGTCTTGAACCTGTCCTAAATCTAAAAATTTTGTCCAAAATGGATTTGGGCCCAAATTTCACCAAGGTGATTGCTGAAAACTGTTACGGCTTTTGGGCCTATCTGCTTTGGAAAATCAGCGTATACATTTGATGTATACGACCTGTATACAATTCATTTTCGTGTATATTGGGATATATACGGAATGTATGCTGCCCCAGATCAAATTTCCAGCACCTGTATAAATTTTTCGACCTGTATATCGTACACTTTAATTGTATATCAGTGTATATAACAACATATCAGTCCCTTTTTGAGCCTTTTGGAAACCTGTGAATTAATTCCCAGCAGCATATTTGCTGCTTTCAACCTGCATATTGTGTTTTTCAGCGGCTGGACGACTCGGAGATGCGTGGGAGATAAGTTCGTGAGGACTCGAGGAGAGTTTCACATGCAATAAAATAGAAATGAATTAGCCATGAAGTGATGAAATAAGGCACATCTTAAACACAACATAATTTATGAGTAAACAAAAATATTTAAAGAGATCCGAGTTAAGCCGGAATATATAACTCAAAAAAAATAAAAAAATAAATAAAGATCTACATCTTGAGAAAGAAATGATGCAAGAAGAAGTGATATTTACCTTTTTGAGTGCAGCGATTTCGGGATAGTACGAGCAGAGGTATGCGAAGAACTGATCCACACAATACGCAAACATAAGCCGTAACGAAGGATCCCGAAATAGAACTCTAGTTTCTAACGAACATTGAGAAATTGCTTGATTAAATTGCTATGAGTATAAGTAGGTATATATATATATATATATATATATATATATTATCTCCAAAATTTCCACCTCTAAAAAATCTGTTCTTAAGAAAATCTCTACTTAACAATATTCTCTCAATATTTTTTAATGTTTTCTTATCTAAAGCCGACCTCTCTTCTTTCTTTCTCCTCCCTTTTTTTTTTAGTGAAAGATAGGATGTATATATATATAGGGGAAGATTAAAGTCCCTTTTGGAGAAAAAAAAACGGATAGGAACATGGGGGCAAAAATGAGAATCCCTCCATTCCCCAAATTCAAACTAAATCCCCCAAAATTCAAACTAAATCCTCCAAAATTCAAACTAAATCCCCAAAATCAAACTAAATTCAAACTAAATCCAAAATTCAAACTAAATCCCCAAAATTCAAACTAAATCCCCCAAAATTCAAACTAAATCCCCAAAATTCAAACTAAATCTCCAAAATTCAAACTAAATCCCCAAAATCCGGATGGGGAAATGTATTGGGCTGCAGTAATTTGGAGGAATGGGCTGGAATTGCATTGGGCTTGGCTGAAAGTAAAAAGATTTCTTGGCTGAAGAAATTGAATTGGGCCTATTTAAAAAATTGAATGGGCTGGAGGGGGTAATTTAAGTTTGGTCGGCTGGAGATATGAAATGGGCTACTGACAATTGAATTGGATTTTGGCCCAATTTTTCTCAAAGTTGAGTTAAGTTTGAAAGTCTAAAATGAATCAAATTTAAGAAATAGCCAAATTGTGTTACATTAATAATTTGGCTAAACCTTAAATAAGACAAATTAATATTAATTAATTAATGAGCTTCTTAATCTTAACAAAAAATAAAATAATTATTTAATCGTAAACTTAGTGATTCAAAAATATAACCATGATTTAAACTAATTTAAAAGACTACTCACTAAATTTAAAATATTTTTAAGATGGTTTTTTTTAATAATCATAAAATATACTAATTATATACATAATTATGTAAATATATATATTATCTAAAAACTTTAAGAAACGGCAAAAATTATTCCTAATAATGCAAACTTTATATTTTTTCCTAAATTTATAAAACTAATTATTTTAAATTGTTTGAGAATTTAAGAAGCTCATGAATTAATTCCTACCGGGGAGGGTCAAAATTGGGTGTCAACAGTTACTATACGGTTTCTGTATTAAAGGCTATAGGTCATTGGTTTGTCCTATGCTTGAGAAAATATGCATAATTGGAGTGATGAAGATTGTCATGTTTACAGTGTGAGTGTGTGTTCTCCTGTTCATGTCAATGTCCAATAAAACAGTTCAGAAACTGAGAAAACATGACATAATTTTTGCAGCATGTTATGCATAATTGGAGTGATGAGGATTGTGTGAAGATACTAAAGAGATGCAGAGAAGCTATCAAGGATAAAGATGAAGGAAGAAAAGGGAAGGTCCTAATCATTGACATGGTATTGGATAGAGATGAAGAAGAAGCAGACATGACTGAAGTGAAGCTCATATTTGATGTACTAGTGATGGTTGTAGCTACTGGAAGGCAGAGAACTGAGAAAGAATGGGAAAAGCTATTCCTTGAGGCTGGTTTCATGAGCTACAAGATTACACCTGTCCTTGGCCTAAGGTCCCTCATTCAAGTTTTCCCTTAAACCTATCTGCTCTATGTCTATTAAGCTTCATTTGTTTTCATTAAGATTAAGATGTCTCAATCTGAATGCAAATCTGAACAATCTGTCTCTAGATCTGAACACAGAATAATTAAGATTGCTTGTTTTTCATCATGTAAATGTGCATAATCTATTTATTTTGTTTATACAATATACATAAAAGATTAATTGAATAAAATAAAATCATTATTTGATAAAAGAATGTAATATTTACGTTCACTAATAATAGTAGAGATGGTTTTTAGTGATGGTGATGGTGGTATTGATTGGTGTTGGTGGATAGTAATGATGTTGTTAATAGTTGCGATGGTGGAGGTGGTTGGCGTTGTAATGGTTGTCAATTACTAAGTCATGAGTCTCTAAAGAAAGATACAATCCCTAAGTACATAGAGCCTTCAGGGCATATATTGGAATACTGAAACAATTGAATATGACTAATTAGGATAAAATGCCCCACCGAACAAATAGCAGAAGAATGTTGAATATGGATGCTGAGTCCAGCATTACTGGTATCTTCATCCAGAAAGTAAGAGTAGGCTCTCATTAACTATCCCTAAATGGTGCTGCAGGACTTAGTGAGGTAAATATGAAATGCAGTAAAACATATATGTAGCATTTCACAATCTGAAACTGAACTGACTGTTATTCTTGAAACCTTACTTTATGATAAGTTACAAATAATGAACTTGCATGTGTGTGACTGGTGCAACGTAAGGGGAGGGTCGACTTATCTTACGAGCAAGCATGTGGCAGCTAACAATTGGCCGTTTTGGCACTCATGCTCGGGGAAGTGGCAACTTCACCCAGCTGAATGTGATCAGATTAATGTATTGAAACTGGATGCATGAATTACACAAAATGCAGACAGAACTAGTACTTCAACATAGTGCAAGTATTTATCTGTAAACTGCGCGCTATGATAGAATACGGAGAGTTAAGCACTTACCTGTCCCCTAAGAACTTAACCTCAAAACTTCTTTCAAACACTTGGTAGGCATGCTTTTGTCAATAATCCATTTAGGAAGGTAGCCTTAACGTACCTCAACTTGCGTTTTAAACATCCGAAATCTACAACCATCAGACCTGAACACATCAACACAAGATAGTTCAATTCATTTTAATCGAATGAATCCCCATTTCCACTAAAATTATTCCATCAATTTTTGACTAATTCCATTCATGGCTTTCGCCCCCATGGAGCGCCGGTTCCTGCCGCCTTGGCCAAATAAATACATATTCCAATACTTTATTATGGATGCCAATTCCAGAATTATCAAAATTTCAATCTCTTAAAGTCACATGTATCTAATCAAAATTAGGTTCGCATATATTTGGATACACTCTCTTTCGTTTCTCTCTATCTATCTATATATATGGGCTACACACCTCTCCTCCCTCTTATCTAGCTAGCAGCCTAGCCTCTCTCCTTTCGTCTCTCTCTGCCCATCTCTTTATCACAGCAAAAATAAAAAAATATGTATCCTATAGTTTGTCAAAAATTAGGTAGAAGTGAAAAAAAAAATATTCTGTCATAGTTGTCGGAATAACTTCTTTAATCGTTCGATAATTGTAGTAGTTGTCGGAACAACTTTTTTAGTCGTTCGACTACTTCAATAGTTGTCCAAGCAACTTTAGAAGTTATCCAAACAATTTCAGTGGTTGTCCAGACAACTACGAAAATGTTACTTAGTTTAGTCCTTTTATTAATATTAAAAAAAAAAAAATAAAAAAAAATAAAAGGGCCCACTTATCCTATTTTTTTTATTACAAACTTGAAAGGCATTCATTTTTCCTAATAAGTTAAATATGATATGAGATTATGAATCACTGAAATAGCATGTAATTATATTAAAATGGGTAAAGAGTTTGAAATATATCTGAATTTTGATCGATATTGCTATTACGATACCAAACATAAAGTTGATATCATAACAACAATTTCGATCAAAATTACAGTATTTTTCAGACCACTTTCCCTATTAAATAAGAAGAACTACTAAATATGGTAAGAATATTTATGTCTAATTAGATGGTTTTTCCTTTACCCTTTATACTAAAAGCACGTCCGAATGATTACTCCTCTGTCTCAATTTATGTGGAACTTATTATTTTATGTGAGTCAATAATTTAAGTTTGGCCAGGAATTTACGAACGGAATCTTCAATTTTTTTGAAACGAGATTTATATATTTGTAAACTACGTAAAAAGTATTATAAGTCACAATAATTGATAATTCAAAATGCTTAAAAGATGTATGAAAAATTTGCAGTAGACCTATTTCAATTTTGAAATCTGAAAAGTAACGCATAAAATAAAAGGGGGAGTATACCTATGTTTTATTTATCCAAACATTACAGAAATAAGTGCATTCAAACATACTCTCAATCCCTCTTCAACCATAGCCTAGTTTTTAAAGTCACCGGAATTATAAGATCATATATACGAGCAGAAATCTCTTGGATGAATTCAGCCTTCTAGATCTTTTTTGTATTGCTGGCCGGTTTCAACTATATATGTGAAGTTGTTTTGCTGACAGAAGATAGTCTTAGCGTAATTGATAAAATTATTATTATAAAGTTATTATTATGTGATTAGTAGTTCATTAAAAAGAAATATATTACATAAATTGAACCATCTTTGATAAGAATTTGATTCACACTTTGTGAATTAAACTTGTGCAGGGTTCCATTTTGTGAGAAAGTCAAATTCCTTAACTTGCACTGATGATGTAACTATATTTGCCTGTTCATACATTAATACATTATCGTGTGCCAACATTCAACCATGTCATTGCAGTAAATTGAAGTAACAGCTACTTAACTAGTTGATACCTGACAGCCTGTGAATTGTGATACTCATACAACCATACTTGATAATCAAGAATCTAAAAGTCTACATACAAAAAAAAAAAATTAACGTTTCATTTTATTTGTCTAATTTTTTTGTTTCTTTAAAAAAGAATGTTTCTTTCATATTTTGGCAAACTCTGTAATTCTAACTTTGTACATGACATGTTTAAGATCATAATATTAAATGATACTTTGGTAAATTCTACATCATTTTAGTATAAGAATACATGATTCAAGTGTTTTTGACAAACAAATTGAAACGGAGGGAATAGTTAAACTTACACAAACTGAACAAAAATACCCTTAGTTACTAGTTTGGTCTAAAAATGTCTCTGTCGTCCCATTCAAAAATGCTTCTATTAATAACTTATTTTAAGTCCATTATATGTTCAGCAGAATGATGGCATTGGTAGGCATAAATTTGAAGAAATAATCACATGGCGATAAGAAGTCAAGAACATAACAACTAGCTATAGGTTACTTATCAAAATTCTGTTGAGATTACCATAAAAGTTGTTGATTCTTTGCTACACATGTAAGTAAATTAGGCACAAATTGTGTATATAAAAGAGGCTACTTGGAACTCTTCTTCTTGACTACTCTGGCTTCTAGGAGGAAGAGAAAAAAATGGTTTTTCAAAAAGAGTACCTTGATTTGTTGTTGGTCCCAAGTGGGCTCTTCATCATGTTCACTTATCATCTCTATTTGCTTTATAGATACCTTACTGTCCCACATACTACTATCATGGGCTTTGAAAACAATGACAAGAGAGCTTGGGTTGAAAGAATCATGCAGGTAAAGTATGCACGTACAAAATCGGATACAAGATTTAAACTTCATGATTCTGGTCTTTAAATCTTTTAGTAGTAAACATATTGTTTTTCTTCTTTCTAAATTATGAGTTCAGAATTTAATATTTGTCTAAATCAATGACGGAGACACATTTGTCCTAAGAGAGTCACTACTAAAAAATCAATAGTTTTCTATTGAAAAAATGTTCAGTGGCGAATTCCACACATACATTTTATAATATTGGTGGGAAAAAGCAAAAATATTAATGTTTTTATATAGAAAAATTAGGAAGTTTTTCACTATTTCAGTGAGACATTGTTATTCATCATGCATTTTTCCACTGAACTCGTTCGATGGGAAATGAGTAAAAAAATCATGATCTATAGCACAAATTTTCCATTAATTCTTATTAGGGAAAACCGTTGTTTCTAGTAATGAGTCAATTGGACTCCTTTTTTAAAAAAAAATTACACTTTCGTAGATAGGTCAACCCCCCCCCCCCCTAGTCGAAACTTTAGTAATTTTCCACTTGTATATTTATGTTTCATGTTTGAGATACTGGATTCAATTGAACTCGTTGAAAATACGTTGCATCTAACTTGTCATTTTTACTAAATCTTGCAGGCTTCAGATATGAAAATTATAGATACAGCTCTAAATGTTTTAGGATCTAATAACAGTGCTGCAACATTCTTAGCAACAGTTTCATTATCATTGAGTTCTCTCATTGGAGCCTGGATGGCTAACAACACTCTTTTCACTAGTGTAGTAATTTATGGTGACACAAGGCCAGAAACAATGTCAATCAAGTTCATAACTTTACTAATCTTCTTCTTGATGGCTTTTGCATGTTTTGTACAATCATCTAGATGTTTCATTCATGCAAATTACTTAATCACAACACCAGATACTGATATACCAATTAGTTATGTTGAATTGGCTGTCATAAGAGGAGGTGAGTTTTGGTCACTTGGGCTTAGATCACTTTATTTTGCAACAACTATGCTCCTATGGTTTTTTGGTCCTATTCCCATGTTTGTTACTTCAATTGGGATGATACTTTTCCTCCATCACCTTGACAAAAACACGAAGCAATTGCACGATCATCGCTCTTCTAGAACAAGAAAACAGGTTTACAAGAGAGTTGAAGAAGCTACAAACAAGGCAACTCTGCTTTAGGCCAAAATTCACTCTGGCTAGTAAACTTTAGGTAACATAAGGAACTTATTTGTTTAATTTGTACAAAAATAAAAATAAAATGCCAAGTGCTAATTTTGGTGTTTTTCTTGTAATATAATTGGTAAATAAGTTTACTTACAATCACAACCACCAACGTCAAGAATTCAAAATGTATAAGTTACAATCATTAATTAAGTATGAATGTTACTTGTAAGATTATCTATTGAATACCTTAAGCAATAGGTTCCTTTTAAGCAACACTAATTTTTTTGCCAATTTCATATATCACAAACAACATTCAAATTCCACCAATCTCACAAATATTCAAACAAGAACATAAGAAAGGAGAAAATAATAATAATAATAATAATAATAAATGGTATTCCAAAAAGAACACCTTGATATTTTCTTGGTCCCTAGTGGATTGTTAATCTTGTTTGTTTACCATCTCTTTCTTCTCCAAAGATACATCAAGAATCCTCATACTACTGTCTTTGGATTTGAGAACAATGATAAAATTGCTTGGATTCAAAAAATCATGCAGGTAAGTACTAATATATCTCCTATTAGTCCATCATGATTTTAACGTTCACGGTCATATATGATTTGGTTGAAATTTGAAGTTGTGTTTGGACATGAAACCGCAGTTATGTTTTGTTACTAAGATCTTGTTGTTTTTTTTCAGACCGAAAACCGGGATGTTATGACAGCCTTATATGTTCTATCAGCAAATAATTCAGGAGCAACATTCTTAGCAACTGTGTGTTTAACTCTAAGCTCTTTAATTGGAGCATGGATGGCAAATACTTCAACTATTTTTAGTAGTGAATTGATATATGGTGACACAAGGGCATCAACTTTGTCAATTAAATACATAAGTCTTCTTGTATGTTTTTTGGTTGCATTTTCATGTTTTGTTCAATCATCAAGATGCTTAATCCATGCAAATTACCTAATTAGTATACCAAATAGTGAAGTTCCTTCAAGCTATGTGGAGTTGGCTGTGATTAGGGGAGGTAATTTTTGGTCTATTGGGCTTAGAGCTCTTTATTTTGCTATAACTTTGTTGTTATGGTTTTTTGGTCCAATTCCAATGTTTGTTACTTCAATTGGGATGGTTTTTCTTCTTAATTATCTTGATACCAACAAGAGCCCATTGGTGCAACATCATTCTTCAAGCAAGTTTAGAGGAAATCATGTTAGTTGTCAAGTGAATTAGTTAAAAATTGAATTTTGTAACTTTGAGATGTAATATAAGCAAAAAAAGATTTCTCCTTTACCTATTACTCCCTACGTTACAATTTGTTTTTCTTGTTTTGACTTGACATTGAGTTTAAGAAAGTAGAAAAGACTTTTGAATCTCGTGATCTTAAACTAAAGATATATATAATATATCAAAATGTCATTTAATTTTACTGGTTTAAACATATCATGGGAAAGTTATAAGAAAAATTACGCGATTAAACAAACTTATACTACTTAATTACTTATCATAGTTATAGTTTACAATAATTATCATTCACGACTAACATTATACATTAAATATGTGGGTTGACTTCGACTTTGTATAATTAGCCACAGTTGTATATGTATAATTCGCCAGAATATACAAATACATATGTATACTATACAATTATGTAATCAATATACATATACAATTCACCTCTCTCCCACTCTTTGCCCTCTTTAGCTTGCCTCTCTCCTCCCTCTCCCAATCTCGCTCGCCTCTCTTCTCTCTCTTCTAATCTCGCTTGCTTTTTATACAAATGTATATGTATAATATACAATTATCTAATCAATATACATATACAATTCACCTCTCTCCCATTCTCTGCCCTCTCTCGCTCGCCTCTCTCCCAATCTCGCTCGCCTCTCTCCTTCCTCTCCCAATCTCACTTTCCTCTTTCCTCTCTCTCCCAGTCTTGCTCGTCTCTCTCCTTCTTCTCCCAATCTCACTTTCCTCTCTCCTCTCTCTCCCAATCTCGCTTGTCATATATAAAAATACATATGTATAATATACAATTATCTAACCAATATACATATACAATTCACCTCTCTCCCACTTTTTGCCCTCTCTCTCGCCTCTCTCCTTTCTCTCTCAGTCTCACTCACCTCTCTCCTCCCTATAACATGTAGCGACGAATTGTAATTATCAAACTATTTCTATAAAAAGTAATTAGGCTATTTTTTATTAGCTATATGTGAAAGTTACCCAATATAGTCCATTAACTGGTTTCAGTCCATTGTCTATAATAAAGGGGTCAGAAGATTAGCCTTGGGAGGGAAATTATTGAGCCCAAATTACACCTATTAGTCCTTCAGATCCATTTTATATCATGTGTTTATCTCTTTATATTCTGTGATACATTAGACCTATAAATAATATACACCCAAAATACAAATAACTTATTTATAAATTGGGATTCGGAAAATAGCATTGTTCTTCTTTCTTTTTCGAGTTTTGTTATGAAATTCTAAGCAAAATTAATTCTAAAATTCACACCACTCCATCAAAATTTACATATAAACTCTAATGAATATTACCAATCGTTTGCAGTAACACTCAATTGAAACAAATAACACCAAACTTTTAATGATTGTCAATATAGTTTACAATTTTTTAATTGTTTCTTATATTCATTATTCAATTATGGGTGAAATGTGATTACTTAGTTTTATTGTAGGAGACTACAAGGAGTTTAAATATACTTTAGTTTTATTGTAGGAGACTACAAGGAGTTTAAATATACTTATCATGATTCAGCGTAACCAGCTCTTTTTGTGTTGTTGAGAAAATGGAAGAGCCTAATCCCTTACTTTTCTAAAAAATTGTCCATTTTCTTTGGGTTAAGGCTCAAAGTGATCTTTGAGTTTTTACATGGAGCACTAATAGTTCCTCATGTTTGCAATACTTTGGTGCACTTTTGGTCCTCCTCCAAAATTTTACCTATTTTTTAGCATTTATTTTATCCACAACTTATGTATGGATGTTCAATCGTTATTTTATATATTTAGTAGAAATAACAACTCCATATGAAAGAACGTGAGAAGAATAACACTTTGTTTTGTTTAGTAGAAATCGTATTGCAGGTAAAGTCGAAAGGTTTATCATGATAATTTCACGTGCAATAGTACAATTTTTCTTTTCCTGCAAAGTCATATATTAAGATGTTTTTAGTTTAGTTGCAGTAATATTTCTAGTGAACAAAACAAGGTGTTTTTCTTATCACCTTCTCTCAGATAGAGTTATTATTTCTGTTATATATATATAAAGATGATTGGACATTCCTTATATAAATTTTTGGACAAAATTAATGCTAAAAAATAGGCAAAATTTACGGGAGGATCAAAAGTGCACCAACATTGCAAACATGAGGAACTATTAGTGTTTCATGTGAAAACTCAAAGATCAGTTTGAGGAACTATTTTGAGCCTTTCCTCATATATGTTACTATAATTATTAAAGTGTTTGTTTTCAATCCACAAACATAATGGCTCCTTAGGGGGTCTCTAGTTAAGAATCACGTGAGGACGGTGGAGGAAGGGGCTTTCGATGGGATTGATTTATTTGAAAGTGTATTCCCTTGCTAATCCCAAACCTATCACAACAAATCAATGACTGGCACATGTCAAGACGAATTCAGAGATATGCTACTCTGATGCGCCTCCCTACCAACGTATACATGCGCTACAATTTTTGTACTTTGGGTGAGCACAATATTCATACGGTGTAAATCTCACATAATTGCCTGCAAATCATACAAAAATATATATTTTGTAATTATTGTAATTTAAGTATAAGTGCCTAAGAAGTTGTACATAAAACTTGTCAATAGAATGAGTATCATCCCTACTTAGTTCATACACTTAGGAGCCGTTTGGTTATTGTATAAGAAACATCTTATACATGTATTAAAAGTTATATTAATTTTACTATGTTTGGTAGAAGTTTTGTGTTAGGTATAAAAGTTAACATAACTTATACCATGTTTGGTGGGTAAGAATTTAAATGTTATATAAAAGTTATTCATGTATTAATTTATACGGTGTTTGGTTGCATTTTTTATAGTCTTACATAATTAATACCAACAAAACTTATGAGGGAATTTAAGTATAAAGTTATGCAAGGTAGAAGGTGGAATAAGTTATGTGGATATTAGTTATACATGTATTAAAATGCTAAATTACAGATTTACCCTATAAATTTATTTTATTTTTTTAATTGACAACTTTACTGTTTTTCTATATATGTTTGTTTTTTTTATTTCTTTTTATATATAGATCATTTTCATTTCTTTTAATTATTTTTAATTGAAAACTTTACTGTTTTCCTATTGTATATAGACTGTTTTTATTTTTTTATATACTTACCATTTTTATTTATTTATGAAAATATAAACATTTTTTAATATTAAAAATTTGATTGTATATTTTTTGACGGTACATATGCTAATCAAATATTAGCATTATATATTATTCAATATATTCCACATTTTATTATCATGTATTATTATTTTGTAAATAATATATATTAATAATCTACAACAAGTTTAATATTTAATAGTTAATAATTCATGTATTATAATCTCTACATAACAAAATAATACCTACATAACTAATATCCGTATAATTAAACTCAACATAACTAAACCCTGCATAACTAAACCCTGCATAACTAATACCTACATAACTTAACCCTGCGTAATTAATATCTACATAACTCTAACCAGTAACCAAACAGCCCCTTATAGTACTCCTAAATTAACTAACCTACATGTAGCCAGTCCATGGGCTCATGGTCTGCCAAACTTGGCCAAATGGTTCACAAAAAGACGTGCCTGGACCATAGCCCATTGGTGAGCCCAACTTAAAACTTGTGACATTTCCACTTTTGCCTATATTTTGAGCTTACCTTTAATTTTTTGTTTTTCGAGATAAATACTTCTTTTTTTTGGCAGAGCATAAGTTTATATTTTTATATTATAGTATCATACAAATTATATCTCACGTCCTTTAAAAAATTTATGACCTACAAGACTAAGTTCGATTAATTGTAAAATTTAAAGATCAACTCATATGAAGAATATAACTTAATATATCAATTTATTTAAAATGAAACTCGTTCAATTAAATGAAAAAAAATTCCACTATAAGATATGTAGATGGCTTCAAATCCAATATCCACGAGGCTACCAGTGTCATTTTTGCATGAGTTGCCTCTATTATAAAAAAAAACGCATTACTTAAGTCTTTTTTTTTTTTTTTAAATGGTAGCTTCGCATTACTTAAGTCTTATTACACTATGAAAATAGGGGTATGCACTATTCAAATTAAATTGATTAATCAAATCAAATCAAACTGAATTTTTATTTGGATTGGTTTGTTGATTTTTTCGATTGGTTTTAAAAAACCGAAAAACCAAAAAAAACCTGAATTGTATATATATATATATATATATATATATATGTATATATATCCAAATTTATTTGGATCAGATTGGGTTACACTTTTACAAAATCAAAACCTGAAAAATCCAATGCACACCCCAATATATATGAAAATATAAATTTATGTCGAGCAAAAATTATTTATATTTGCCGTGTAATAAATATTTTTGATTTACTTATTTTTTTACTTAAGTACTGATATTGATCATAAAAATTAAAGAAATTTGAGAGAGAAAATTATAGATCACGCCAAAATAAAGATATTTATGCAACTGATATACTCACTTTTATTGAAAGAATAATTTTCCAGATATACAAATATAGGGCCCTATTACCCTCACTAGTAATATTTTCCATTTTCAGAATATAACAATAGTTCCTTATACATAATATATACATAACAAATTTTACAAATATTAGGAAATTTGTCTTTTCGTGGAGTCCTAGCTAATGAGAAAGGAGTATTTATTTCATTAACTTCTTGTGTTTTTATTTAATAAAGTAATAGTAGTAGTAATATTTTTGAATGCTTACAATAATTGCGTCTTGGAAAACCAAAATTTAAAGATTAATATGTCCCAAAAGAAACAATTAATAGAAGATGGAAAGTAAAATAAAAATTAATTATTTTCTAAAGGCTAAAGAAGGACTATGAGTAGTGACAGTAGTGTAGGATAGCAGCAGCAAACAACCCAAAATGAATTATGAATATGAGTTTGGTCATAGGTGTATTCTTTTTTTATTTGGTTTAGTGTCTAATCGTATTAGAATTCGACTAAATTTGAATTCGCGATGAAAAGTTTCAAATTAGGAATAAAGTATTTTCTAACAAAGGCGATTTAGATACCTAAAAAGATCGAATTCGAAACTTCTTGATTAATATTGAAAAATGATTACTACTCCACTTCAAACTGTTCTTGATCGGTCATAGGTGTATTTATTGCAAAGAAGAACATCATCAATTAAAAAAGAGACAATTCAAAATGCCACTATTCAAACCTAATTCTAATTGTACGAGAAAAAATTAATTATTCTGGTCTTTCTTCAAATATAGGGGTAAAAGATTATTATTTTCTAATTGAAATATGTTTAGCAGTTATTTTCATAATATTTAAATTGAATTTGTGAGAAAAGAAAAAAACCATAACATTTTCATAAAAAAATTTAGAAAATTTTCCAGTAATTTATTAAGAATCTCTTTTTCACTATACATAAAAATAACTGAAAAAAAACATATTTTACATAATTTTTCAATTGATTAGCAATTCAAAAAAAAAAAGTGATGTGATTTGATAAAATTAATTTGGTAATTTGATCTTCTTTCTTCACGAAATAAAGTGACTAATTTAAATTTATATTTTAAAAGGTTCAATCAAAAAGGTAAAACAAAATTTACCAAAAACTTACTAATTCAACCCTCAAACCTTTTACAATTTGCTTAAGAGGAAGGAAAATCCGCACTATCATATCGTAATCAACGATGTGTTTTAGTGATCAATGAAATGAGTTTAAAATCTTTGATATTTTTGATTAATTTTCAATAGAGAAAAAAAGTAAATGATTTTGTCGCACATGTTCAAATCATGATTAACAAAGCTACCAATATATACGTTGATGATGTTGGGATATATACTATTAACCATATGTTAAGAAATAATATTTATTAGAGAATAAATATTTGCCCAATTTCAATAGATCATATATTCGTTTATGGTGTCTATTTACTTATATAGTAGATAATTTAGTGTGTAGAGTTTTAGCTTATACACAGAGGATTAAATCATCGGTTCTTATAACTATAAAGTTTTAATTCACAATCTAGGATGGAAATTGGACATGCCATCGGGTACGATTGTAGCACAAGATTATATGTAATTTGTCCTGATTATGGGAACGGTATAGTTCCAACTTCTTGTGCTAGTACATTTTGTATGTATTGAACGGGACCAAGTAGAGATAGTTGTTTTAGACTGACTGACAAAAACATATTCTCTAAACTATTAAATGTACTTGTATTCTTAATCCTGATATAACTATTATGATCTGTATATATTAATTGTCGTTTTGATTTATTAAAAGGTGAGATTCTGAGATGGGTCAATATGCCTGGTAAGTTGGATGATAATAATATATATTGGTAAAATAATAAGTTAGTTGATGGAATCCATGTCTCGTTATAGAGATTGATTGATATGCCTTTTTTGAGAAACTTATAAGTTTTCATTGTGTCAAATCTTGCAAGTGGATTTATGAATCCGACACATGAAATAAGTTAAGTAGTGCTCTAAAAGAAATTAATCATTAAGTTAAATTCGTCAGTAATTTAATTTATTGATTAGTATCTAAAATCTTAACATGGGGAATTACATAAGTGTTTAATGGGGAATTACGAAATAGAGGAGTGCAATTACGAATTTCTAGTGGAATGATTTGTAATTTATTATGGTAAGAATAATTCAAATTAATTATTTGGAATTATTTCCATAATAGGAAGCCTCGGTAATTAATTCTGTGGTCCCTATAGTGTCCATATTTAACTAGAACTCAGAATCTTATTTCTATGCAAAAAGGAAGAATAATATGGGTTTTTCTAGTCTTCTAGAAAAACTAGGTTTTCTAGTCCTTTTTGGATTAGGAAGACATCTCTATAAATAGGGATTCTCCTAACCTAGAAAATGGATGATTAGTATTCTATTCAATACTTGCCCACCCAAGTATTGAGAGAGTTCGGATGTGACTTGGGATCACTGTAGAAGACCATAGTTATCTTGTAGATTCGCTTCAAGATCCGTTTAACTTGGAGAGTCGCGTTTAACTTGGAGATTCGCTTGAAGGTATCCGCTCACGCTTCAAGAGGTATTTATCGAATTAACTTTTAGTTTATTTATGTGTTCTAGCATGATTAATGTGTTCTAGCATAAACGTTATTGGTTATCTATTATTCATGTAAGCAGTAAAGATCCTTGATATGCTTCCGCTGTGAATAAAGTTTTCCAACAATTGGTATCAGAGCCTTGCTTGCATCTAAATAGATAACTCATATGATATGTATTAGGTTAAATTATACATATGTTTCGTTGAAAAATCATGGGAAAAGTTTTTTTGACATGGATGCTTGATGTCTATGAATAATCAATATTTTGTGATTTTTTAAAATATAAGATTAACAAAATAGGTTTTACTGAATCAAGCACGTCAAAATGTTTTTTTTTTTTTTTTGGTTTACATGTAATTGCCAGCAATGACATTGTCTTGAAGATGCTAATGGTATATGTTTTTTTATGATTGGTCTTACATGCATCCTTTTATTTTAAAAAGTGATTCATGAATCATATAAAGTATTTTAGCAATTAAGGAGCAATGTCTGTTGATTGGCCGGTAACTGTTTGTTTATATTGGATGTGTCGCGCGGCAGCTATTGTGGTATCGTAGGCATTACCTATTTTAGTAGTAATATCTTTTGGCAAAGTGAATGTTTAATTTGATTTAATTTTTTTTTGCCAAATAATTGATACTACTATTAACTGCATGTGCTCATTCTTTTGGATTTTTAGCCAATAATCAATTTTTTTTAATTGTTTGGTCATTGTCTTTGTTACACGGCATTAACCTTTCTCATATGTGTATTATTTATGAACATATAAATTGAGAGTTTGTGATAAATAAATAATGATGCAACTAAATGTTTTATTTATTTGAGATCATTGAGAAATTCTCAAAGTTCTATATATGTGAGATTATTTTAATACATGAATTGAGAATTATGATAAATAAATAAGACTTACGAAAGTAATCTATTTATTTGAGTCGTTAGAATATACTCAAAGTATCATGTATAAATTATCCTAAGTGAATACTAGTGGTGAATATTTATTTATTTAAATGGAGATTCACCATTAAATACTAGTAACACTTAATTAATTAATGAGAAAAGATATTAAAGGGTTTTCACTGGTTTAAAAGGAAGAAAACGTAATATTTTGAATTCTCAAGTGTATGAATTGAGAGAACAATTTGATATAAGAAGGTAGTTGTATGCCTTAGTCAAAGAAAAGGCACACAATATGTCTTATGCTCATGAGACAATTATTAAAAGAAAATGAAATTTTGAATCAAGTTTTTTAATCTTTAACTATGCCTAAAACGATTAATTTTATCAAATTTGATCATAGTTTAGGTGGTCATGAATTTATGATCTTTGATTGACTTGAAATTTGATGGTTCCAACGAAAATTGTTTAGATGGGTTTAGGGAGTTTGTTGGATTAAAATTTGATTTGAGTATGATAAAAACATTCTTATATCAATTGTGTTTATGTTAACATAGTTATTTAACATGAATTGATATAAGAATGTAAGTCATATTGTTTTAATTCATAAAGATGCTTAAATCACTTGAATTTGAATTTGGTCACAGATTTGGAAATAAAAATTTTTATAGACTCCAATTGACCTGAAATTTGGTAAGTTCATTAATAAAGGCCTAGTAAGAAGTAGTCATTGCTATGTGATTATATTTTTTTTGAGGTCGTTAGAATGATTTTAAAGTTGTTCTTTGGAATTAGAATGTGATTTAGTATGAATGACATCCTTTATATTTGTTTTATTTATGTTATACGTGGTACATGATCACAGATGATGAGTTAACATAAATTGATATATGATAAGGATGTAGATCTATTCATTTTTTCTTAAATCGTTTGAATCTGAATTTGATCATAGATTTGGAGATAAATATTGTTTTTGAACTCCAATTGATCAGAAATTCAGTAGGTTCATCAGAAACTATCAAATTTAAAATACTCATTGTTATGTAGTGATTTGGTAATTTGAGATCGTTTAGATGATGATTTTAGATAATTTTTGTATCTTGAAAAATTAATTTTACCGAAAAATTACTCGACTATAATATAGTGGTGATAGAGTTTGTTCTCTATGGTCTTGATGACTAAATTTTAGTGAAGTATTAAGTTCATGTGTTGGCTTAGACCTTCCTCCATAACGGATGAAATTAATACAAGTCATTAAAGTTTAATCTCTAGTTTTGATTATCTGTATTGACTCTACTAAAATGAGTAATATTTGATTGGATCAATGGATCTAGGGATAATGATATTTTCTTGACTAAAACTAACATATACTCTCCATCTGAGTTGGCTTTTGTTCTAAATTTGTTGAAGTGAATATCTGACACCATATATATGTGTTGCCTGAGTAGTCATTTTTTTTTATCAAAATTTATTGTTCAAGATGCATAGATATCTAAAAGGCGTGTTTTGAATTTTAATATTCAATGTATACATAAACATGCTTACCTTTTGGAATTTTAGAATTTTGTTCTTTATTCTTAATTCATTTATCTATTTCACAAAATGATGATATATGATAAGAATTACTGAGCCGGAAAATCTTAAATTCTATTATGACCAAACAACGTTTTCAACCAAATTGATCATAGTTTTGGAATTAAAAAAAAAAAAACTTTGATTGATCTGAAATTTGGTAGATTTATAAGAACGACCTAGTAAGAAATTAATTTTTTTTTGGATCGTTATATGATTTTTTGGTTATAATTGATTAAATAGTAGTGAAGTATTAGTTTTATGTGTTGGCTTAGACCTTCCTCACTAACGGATGAAATTGATACAAGTCACTATGTATTTAATTATCTAGTTTTGATAATCTATATTAACTCTCCTAAACTGAGTAATATAAGATTGGATCAATGTAGCTAGAGGATTTTCACTTGACTTAAACTAACAGTAGATTCTCCAACTGAATTAGGTTTGTATAAGTTTATGGAGTGAATAATCGGTCATTGTACATGTGTATTGCATGAGTAGTTCTCCAATCCCAATGATTGGCTATTCGAGATGCATGGATATATATGTATAAATGAGCCCTGAATTTCGTTATTCGGGATTATTCAAAATATTATGATCTATTTAAAGTATTGTGTCTCATATTCTCAATAGACTTTACACACCCACTTAGTACTACTTAAGATTTTCTCTTGGTAGAGATAAGATATTAACTTAATGAATGCATTGTGTATGTACCTTATGTTGAAGAAATTATTTTTTCAGTTTCTAACCAGATAAGAGATGAGTATATAATATATTTTTGTAACTCTTCTACCATTGAGTTTGATAAATATTTTATTTCTTGTGGTATATTGATGCATGATTATTTTATAAGTATGAGAGAATTAAATTATACTAATCTGTCTCATAAGGGAAAATATCTTTTAAATTGAATGAGTCTTATCTGTACATTAGGGTCTAAGTCATTTATTCTGAATAGAATTTTGAGGTTGGTTAATGGATGGACATAACTGTTCATTGAAAGTGAAGTCACTACCAACATGTACGTTTTGTTTAGAAGGAAAAATGACAAAGAGACCTTAGTTTTCCTCTTAAAAAGGATTTAAGAGGGAGTGATAAGTTATAATTAATCTATTCTGATTTGTGTAATAAATGAGCACATGGGCAAGAGGTGAATTTGAGTTTTTGAGTTTTCAAGAAAATTACTCGTGATATGAATATATTTTTTGATGTTTTATAAGTCTAAATGTCTTGATAAACTCAAGATATTTAAAACACATAAAAGTATCATCATGAAAAATATATAAAGTCACTACAATCTGATTGTAGTGACGTAAACCTTTTAGCTCATAAGTCACTTATCTTATAGAATAATTGTCTTTCAATTGTCTACACTAGACACTCTATAATAGATTGGTGTAGAAGAGAAAAGAATTAGACGCTTATGAAGATGATGAGATTAATTATTGACTTATTATTAGTTATTTTGTTTCTTTTGGGATAGGTTCTAATAACTACATATTACATTCTGAATTCAGTTTCTTTCATATTAGTACCTTGAGCAACTATAGAACTAGTTGGATTTGACGTAAGAAGATATAGAATTGTCCAGCACATGTGCTGAGTGGAGAATAAGAAAATTGGAATTAAGAATGGAATGTGTGTGTTAATTGGATATCCTAAAGAATGAAACAGGATTTATTATAGTGTCCTAAAGAAATAAGTCAATTGTTAACACAACTTTCTATTTCTAGAAAAGGATAATTTTAGTAAGCCATGTTCCTAGAAGTAAATTATCTTTACGGAAATTGAACAAAGAAATAACAAATAAGTCAATTGTAAATTCATACGCTCAAGAACATCTAATGGGTATGTAAGAATTGACGTCCCATTGCACTTAAGTAGTGGGAGAAACGTTACTAGACATAAGAAAACTACTATCTCAAGTAGTGGGAGTGATGTTGAGCAAATTAAAAGAACACTTCATGAGAAGTTGTTAATATTTCATTATCGAAAAATTTTGAAGAAAATATTAAAACTCAAGAACATGAAAGTGTGAATATAATAGTAGTACTTAGTCGTAGTGGGAGAATCATAACGAAGATTGAGTTGTTTTGTATGCTTGAGAGAACTTTTATGATAGAGCTCCTGAAAAGAAGTACACTCTTGGAGAGTTTCATAATAAGGTCTCTAAAGATCTAGTACAAAATCGATTTGTTACGACGAAGCACTACTAGACAAAATTGCATGAAAAAATAGCTTGGTAAATTTTCTTTCGATAAGAAATAAAGGAATGCCTGCGAAAGTTGTAAATGCATAGTTAAGAGTCTAAGTGGGAGATTGTTAGGGTATATACTATTAATCATGTGTTTTGACATAGTATTCTAACAATTTTCAAGATTAAACATCTAAGTGGGAGATTGTTAGGGTATATACTATTAACCATGCATTTGGATATAGTACATTATAACAATTGTGATGGTTAAAAGTCTAAGTGGGAGATTGTTGGGATATATACTATTAACCATATGTTAAGAAATAATATTTATTAGAGAATAAATATTTGCTCAATTTCAATAGATCATATATTCGTTTATGGTGTCTATTTACTTATATAGTAGATAATTTAGTGTGTAGAGTTTTAGCTTATACACAGAGGATTAAATCATCGGTTCTTATAACTATAAAGTTTTGATTCACAATCTAGGATGGAAATTGGACATGCCATCGGGTACGATTGTAGCACAAGATTATATGTAATTTGTCCTGATTATGGGAACGGTATAGTTCCAACTTCTTGTGCTAGTACATTTTGTATGTATTGAACGGGACCAAGTAGAGATAGTTGTTTTAGACTGACTGACAAAAACATATTCTCTAAACTATTAAATGTACTTGTATTCTTAATCCTGATATAACTATTATGATCTGTATATATTAATTGTCGTTTTGATTTATTAAAAGGTGAGATTCTGAGATGGGTCAATATGCCTGGTAAGTTGGATGATAAAAATATATATTGGTGAAATAATAAGTTAGTTGATGGAATCCATGTCTCGTTATAGAGATTGATTGATATGCCTTTTTTGAGAAACTTATAAGTTTTCATTGTGTCAAATCTTGCAAGTGGATTTATGAATCCGACACATGAAATAAGTTAAGTAGTGCTCTAAAAGAAATTAATCATTAAGTTAAATTCGTTAGTAATTTAATTTATTGATTAGTATCTAAAATCTTAACATGGGGAATTACATAAGTGTTTAATGGGGAATTACGAAATAGAGGAGTGCAATTACGAATTTCTAGTGGAATGATTTGTAATTTATTATGGTAAGAATAATTCAAATTAATTATTTGGAATTATTTTCATAATAGGAAGCCTCGGTAATTAATTCTGTGGTCCCTATAGTGTCCATATTTAACTAGAACTCAGAATCTTATTTCTATGCAAAAAGGAAGAATAATATGGGTTTTTCTAGTCTTCTAGAAAAACTAGGTTTTCTAGTCCTTTTTGGATTAGGAAGACATCTCTATAAATAGGGATTCTCCTAACCTAGAAAATGGATGATTAGTATTCTATTCAATACTTGCCCACCCAAGTATTGAGAGAGTTCGGATGTGACTTGGGATCACTGTAGAAGACCATAGCTATCTTGTAGATTCGCTTCAAGATCCGTTTAACTTGGAGTTGAAGGTATCCGCTCACGCTTCAAGAGGTATTTATCGAATTAACTTTTAGTTTATTTATGTGTTCTAGCATAAACGTTATTGGTTATCTATTATTCATGTAAGCAGTAAAGATCCTTGATATGCTTCCGCTGTGAATAAAGTTTTCCAACAGATGAGACAAAACAATTACTCCATAAAATTAATCTGACTACATCACTACAAGAAAACTATGAATTATATGGGAATTTTCCTAAGAATTAATATAAAAATTTGCTTGCTTATAGTATACGTGAACGTCACCACCATTAAAAAAATTCTAACTATCACACTACACTATAAGAGTGGTAATAATGCAACTATATCTAACCTATAGTTTAGAGTTTCCAAACATTTTCGTCTCATTATTAGCATTATTATTAGCTTCTTTTAATTACCAATCTAATCTAAAAACATAGACATAGGGAAGATTCATTAATCATATCTAGGTTTCTTGTAGTGGCCCTTGCTTCACAACAAAAATGTAGTAATTTGTACTATAAAACCAAAATTTAATAACACCTCCAAACCTATATTCAAATTTTACAGGCTAGCCCTATTTATTTTTTCTTTTAAAGCTGGCTACCCCTAAAGGCTTTAGACTCAGGCTAACTACTTTTGAAATATGATAATTTTTAGTTTTTGCCACTCTTAGTTATTTATTGTAAAATACAGATTTCATTAACACATTGGATAAATTGAGGCTCCCATTTTGAAGTTATAAATAGAAGACCTAGTTAATATTCTTTTTAATAATTTATATTTTATTTTCTATTTATAGCTTTAGATTTATTGTTGATGGCTGTTCCATCAACTGTTTGATGCTTAGAAAAAGGCTGTATTGAGAAAGAAATAGGTTGAATTTACTGCTTAAAGTTTTAAAATATTCGAAGTAAAGATAATGTTTATACTATTATTATTCGATTGTCCCTATAAAGTCGGACGGTTGTTCCAAATTGCAACAGCTCAAAATATATTCAAACTTTATTTTGGTCGAATTAATGTAATAATATCGAATTTTGGAAAGAACCTTCTAGTCTTGTACTATTTATAGTGTATTTTAAAGTTATATATATATTCACGTGAATATTATAAATATTGCATGACTATAAATAATAATGAGTTCACGTGTATATATATATATACCTTTAAAATATATTTATAAATAGTATAGGGATAAATGACCCACCATAAAATTTAGTATGTAACAGTAATTTCAATAAAAGTTAGATTATTTTTCAGACTATTTTTCCTAATTAAAAAGATAAATAGTATTTTGAAAAATTTTTTTTTTTTTTTGTGTGTGTTTTCCTAAAATTAGAAGAGGAAAAAAAATGAAGTTTGGTTGGAAACGATTTGGGTAAAACTGGAGGAAAAATTCCAAAATAAGTTTTATGATTTTTAAATAATTAATCTCCACTTATTTGACATTAAAACATAATAATAATAATCATTCTTATTTTTATTCTATAATCATGTAAACAATATTGTTAGTTACCACATTACATTTTTTAGAGACACCTTTAAAAATGTGTTCCTAAGTTAAAAACACCATTTATATTCAAACAATTGCGATCATTATTATGAGTTAACAATTGCGACATACTTTCACAGTCCACTATTGTTTGTCATTATTTCTATTTTTAGAGTCAAACTATAAGAATTTTGACAACATTTCAAGATGTATTTTTCATCATATTGATATGCAAAAAATTACAAATTATAGTACTTTTCATATGATTTTTGAATATCTAAATTTTTTTGTTTGATATATCAAATTAATATAATCTAATATAACTTTAAAAATTAATCAAATTAATTTTTAACAAGTATAACATGACAAATAAAAATGAACGAAAAAAGCAGATACTACAAGGTTCATTTACATATATGAACTTAATACTCATTAAAGTAAAACACACTTAAATGAGAATTCTACTTTTTGAAACTACCTTAGTACTACTCTACCTAGATATAAATTGTATTTATTACTACTGCTTATTCATGAGTGCTGCCTAACTATAGAAATTTAATGTTGCAAATTGTAAGGATTTTGCGTACATTATGTTATGTATACTTGTCAAGATGCTTTATATATGTACGTAAGTTGACTGAAGTTTAAATGTTAATTTAATGTTTTAAACCTAACTTATAAAGTGGGATCCTTAGTTTAACTCTCAAGTACGCCTGATAATATATAGGGATAATTGTATATAATAGCAAACTAATAACCTAAAATAAATAAAGTAGCTAAGTTTTGATTTAATTATGCTCCATAGCAAACGTTTGAAAAAAATTGTCAGGCGCCTCTCTCCCAATATCTCGCTCGCCACTCTCCTCCAATATCTCCCTCGCTTCCTCACTTTTTATACAAACACAAGTGTATAAAAATTATTTGGAATTGTATAAAGCAGAGAAAATTGTATAAATACATATATTTTTGTTCCCCTCTCTCCCCTCTTCCAGATCTCGCTCGCCACTCTCCCAAATCTCGCTCGTCACCCTCGCCTTTCTTACTTATACAAACAGAAGCGAATTGTATAAGTTGCGTTTTTGTTTGTATAAAGCGTGAGAAAATTGTATATACACATGCAAGTACATATATTTTCGTCCTATACACTTATAATTATACAATAAAAATACTCCCCTGCCCAGTTTCTTTTGTCTTTCTCTCTTTCTCTCGTTTTATACAATTTTCAAATTGTATCTAATTTCTCTCTTTCTAGTTTTATACAATTCGATTCAATTGTATATTCCCTGCCAAGTATCTTTTGTCTTTCTCTCTTTCTCATTTTATACAAATTCAAATTGTATATATTCCTTCTATACACTTATAATACAATTCGTTTTATACACTTCGTTTTTATACAGTTCTCTGCCCAAGTGTCTTTCTCTTTCTCCTTTTATACACTTCGTTTTATACAATTTGCTTCAACTGTATATGTATAGCGAATTATACAGTTTCTATGTTTGCTATGGAGCGCAATTATGCAAACTTTGCTATAGCATATAAATATAAATTTTTTATTTGCTATATATGAAAGTTGCCCTAATATATATCTCAAATAATTATACGAACCCAATATTTATATCAAACTATACTAACCAAAATAGTTACAGTAAAGTGAAAATATATTAAACTTAACCATGATAATTAAGAGAGGCATTATACGCAAACAATTATCATGCGTATAGTTTCACATATTTTTGTACAAATCCACCAAAATAATGTTGAGAGTGCAAAGAAACTGTGTTTACTGAAAGTATATATGTTCTTCAATCGACAAGGGTTGCGTTGGACAGCGGCAAAACAAAATTTTCATTAAAAGTGTTAAAAATATAGATACGAGAACTAGCTAAATGGATGATATATATATATATATATATATATATATATATATATATATATATATGTATGATTATTTTATTCACTTTTTTCTTTTTAGTATAATATTCTGCCGAAAAAGGTTAAGATGAATACCTTACCACAAAGTGGCTTCACTTATCTACTTTTCATTTGTTTATTTGTTTCTAATTACTTGTCCATTCTGATTAATCAAGAAAGAATAATTTTCTTTACCTATTATATTCTAAATTAATTACTTTTACAAAGATCAAACTTTTTGATAATCTTATAATTTTAATTCATCCGACGTACTTCCTAATTAATAGGGATAAAATAGTTAACTCGTTATATCAATTACTTCCTCCGTTTCAAAAAGAATGTCTCTATTTTCTTTTTAGTTTGTTTAAAAAAGAATGACTCATTTCCTTTTTTGGCAAAACTTTAACTTTAACTTTCCACGTGGCATGTTTAAGACTACAAGATTAAAGGACATTTTGGTACATTTGACATAACTTTAATTTAGAACCACAAAATTAAAAAGTCTTCTTTCTTTTCTTAAACTCCGTTTCAAGTCAAACTAGGTCATTCTTTTTGACACGGAGAAAGTATTATTTTCTTAATAGCTGTGTCAATTAAAAAATAAACAAATATTTAAGAACATAGAAAATAATAAATACTCTTTCAACCTTACTAAAGGCCCTCATGGTTGAGCTCCTTGAGTATGAGTCACTTTTAATCCGAAATATTTTAATACTAATATAATATTTTCTAGCGTGACTCGATGTTAAATTGAACTCAAATACAAATAACAACGAACACTAAAAGTAAAATATTTTCACAGGCACGACTTTAGCCAGCATCAGTGCAGCAAAGTAACTGAGTCAGTAGCTGAAGCTCACACCCACTGCCTCAGACAAAGACCGGTCTAGTTCCTTTTGGCAAACCGTACTACTCTCCCATTATTAACCAATCATTTATTGCCACGTTACCCTTCCCACCTCGTAATAAGAGTTGCAATATTTCACCTCTTTTTTTTTCAATTTTCTTTTTTGTCTTAATTTATGTTAGCGTTAACAAAAAAGAAATATAGTTAAAATTCGTCTTTGATTATTTATACGGCTATAAACTATCTAATTAAAAAAAGAAAATTAATTTGATGACGTTTTTCCGAAAAGAAACAAAAAAAAATTGTACCAAATAAATTGAGAAGGATAAAAATAGTTTCTCTTGTCCGTTTGTTTAAATAATGTTTGTTGGATTGACTGGTTCAAATTACAAAATACCTTATAAATAATTAATTTAGTGTTTGAGTTATAAATATTGAAATAGTTACTCACTAGTAAGTAATTTCGTAAAAACATGTTTGATAATTTTTTATTATTAAATCACTGTTATTATTTTAAAGATATTATTTTAAAAAAATAAATAGTATATGAAGAAAAAGTGAATAGCAAAAAACAAAAATATAACTAAAAGAGAGTAGAGTTCTATTTTGAAAAAATGAAGTAAAATATTTCTATGAAAGTAAAAGTACTTATTAACTGGAAAGTCATACGAATTTTGAGTACTAAGCAAATGTGTAATTACATTAAAAAGCAAATATAACTTCTCCTTTTTAAAAAAAAAAAAGTTTACCCACGGTAAATTTTAGAAAATGGAAAAGACATAGACCGTAGAATCCAAGACAATGTGTAAAGATATAAAAAAAAATCAATCTAATGTGGAAAGAAAAAAGTAAATTATTCAGGACCTAATTTTGTTTGGGAAAATTTTATGGCAAACTATTTAATGAAATAATGCTCTATAGCTCATTTCATACCAATTTTGTTCCGAGAAAGAAAAAATATTATTTTGATCACGTACATTATTATTATTTTATTTTTTAAAATCTAACTATTTTGAAAAGTCTTATCTTGATATATTTAGTAGGAGTAAGAAATAGTTTCTGTTTGATTATTGTATTTTTAAAAATCATTTAATAATTATTTTTGGCCAAGTTTTTTAAAGAGTACATTTTACTTCATTTTTCTCTCTTGTACGATCCTTTTCTGTTTATTGACAAATAATTATTACTTTTTACTTTAAAAAAACAAAAATAATGAATCACTCCTCTCTCTTGTGGATAGAAATAAAAGTCAAATTCGGAAGTGAAGAGTGTACCTTGTTTAAAAAAATGTTTTTATTAAAATAGGTCCCGCAAATAGTTAACTCTAAGATAAAATGTAACGTTTAAATTCTTCGGGACCACATCACACTTAAAATTGCACTTTCGAGAATACTAATTACTATCATAAATATTATTTGCATCAATTTTTAATTGTTATAATTTTTATTAATTTTTAATTATCATAATTTTTATTAAATTAAGTTTTAAGCATAACGTATACCTCAAAATAAGGGCGAATTTATAGGTGCCCGTGGTGGTGCCACGGCTCACTGATCTCGAAAAGAACTGTGTATATATATGTATACATATTTCAAAAAATGAATATATATTTTCTTTGCCGCTCACTAAATAAAATGATAACAGTTCAATTGAAAAGTAGTAAATCTGCCACACAGGTAGCACAAGTTAAAACTTTGTTGGGAGCATAAATTTTTGGAAGTTTTTTCTCTCTTTCTTTTTTTTTTTTTCCATTTTTTAAAAAAAAATTAATGTGAATTTTTTTTCCCTTTCATTCATTCTTATTTGTTTACAAGCATTCTTTGTTAATTCGAATTGACTCTTGTTCACCATAATTAATATTTAAGTTCTTTTACTTTCTGTTTCGATAATTATGAATCTCTTGATATGAGTGACGCGTATTTATACTTTAACAATTAAATTATGAACATAACATAAATATTATTACAAATATATTTAAATAGTAATTTTAAAAAAATATAAATTTTAAAAATGATGACTATTATTATTAGAGTTCTTTTGATTTGAAGGTTTATTCGATCTTCACCAACATTTTTGTTAAGTAAGATGACTAGATTGAAACTAAAATTTGTATTCTCTTTTGTTATATTTTGCAAAAACAAATAAAGTCAATGGAATATAAATATATTGAGTTAACACTATTAGATAGTTTATACAAGCTCAAATTTTAGTGTGAGAAAACTCTTTTTTCCTCAAAGATTCAGCGAATAAGACCACTAATTCCTAAAAAGAAATAAAAATTGAATTGTTTCTTAGAACTAACATGAATATTTGATCAAATTGTTTATAAAGATCGGGAAAAAAAATAACTCCATTGTAACTCAAAATTAAAGCAACTGACCCACTTATCTTAGTTGAACAATGTGGCACCCAAGACCTTCAAATCCTAGATTCGCCTCTACCCCAAAAGTTAGCTCAAAGAGAGGAGGATTGTTCAAACCTTATAAGGAGTTTACCCATATCATTAACCACCGACGTGAGACTTTTGTCATTCTTTAACACACCACCTCACGCCCAGTGCTTAGCATCTGGTGCATGAGCAATTTTAATTTTTTGGGGCCCCAACATCAAGTGAGACGGACCCTGCTCTGATACCATGTTAAATTAGGTCTTAGGCTTAACTCAAACCCAAAAGCTAGCTCAAAGAGAGGAGAATTGCACAAGCCTTATAAGGAGTCCACCCATCTCATTAACCACCGACGTGAGACTTTTTTCATTCTTTAACATTTTTAAAAAGTATGAAAAAATTTAATCAACATTATAAAGTGTTTTTTTTATTATATTGATATGTAAAAAATTGTAATTTATAGTTTTCTTATATAGTTTTTGAATATATAATTTTTTAAATATTAAATTAATGTAATCTAATTAACTTTAAAAATTAGTCAAATTAACTTTTAAAAAGAGCAACGTGACAGATAGAAATGGATGAAGAATATATATATATATATATATATATATATATATATATATATATATATATATTGTGTTAACGAATGACAAATGTCTCACATCGGTGGTTAATGAGATGATGGACTTTTCATAAGGCTTGAACAATTCTTCTCCCTTTGAGTTAGTTTTTGGGATGTGAGTTAGGCCTAACACCTAATTTAACAGGGTAGAGAGGACCCGTCTCACCGATGTTAGGCCCCCCAAAATAAAAATTGTCCATGCACCAGATGCTAAGCACTGGGCATGAGGTCGGGTGTTAAAAAATGACAAAAGCCTCACATCGATGGTTAATGAGATGGATGGACTGCTCATAAGACTTAGACAATCCTTCTTCTCTTATGTGATTTATCAAGAACAAGATATGTCAACACCACTAAAGGGGCGTTTGGTAGGCTGCATTAAAAGAAATAATCCATGTATTATATGTAGAGGTGGCAAATGGGCGGGTTTAGTCAAATGTGGGCGGGTTGAAAATGGGTAAACATAAAATGGGTAGTCATTCAACCCGCCCATATTTGATATGAGTAAAAATAGGCTGGGTAATAAATGAGTTGGATAAAATACTATTTTACCCATATTTCATGAATAAATAGTTTTTTACTTAAGAATTCAATATGAGAAAATATTTTAGTCTTTTTTTTAGATGAAATCTGTTAAAAATGCTTTTTTTAGTTTTATTTTATTATAAAAGTAAACAAAAAACTTCAAAAAAAAAAATCGGGGTTGGGTTGGGTTGGGGGGGTTCAGGGTAGGGTGAAAAAAATTTGAAGTTAAAAATATTATTTAAATAAATTTAATATTTTTGAAGGGTAGGGGTTGGTTGGGGGTTGGGGTTGGGGGTGGAGGGACGATGGCATGGATGGGGTGCGTCCAGGGTAGGATGAAAAAATAAATATTTGAAGTTGATATTTTTAAAATAAACTTAATTTTATTTTAGGGGGGGGGGGGGAGATCGAGGGTAGGGGTGAAAAAATGGAATTTTGAAGTTCAAAATATTTTTTAAAAATAAACTTTAATTATTTTTTTTGGAAGCGTGGGATGGAGGTCGAGAGTTGAAATATTAATAGGGACCATATATGAAAGTTTTGAAAAATCGCTTCTAACTTGGTAACAGAATGTTTTTTGAAAATTTAAAGAAAACTTGTAATACCCATATTTGACTCGTAGTTTACCCATAATATACCCATATTTTAATGGGTAAAATATGAGTATAATCCCAAATATTATTCATATTTTAAATCACTCTTTCAATCCATATTTGAAAGGCTATTTAGGCGGATAATTGAAAAATTGACTTAAATTGCCAGCACTAATTATATGATATAATTTAATATTATGTTTGGTAGGAATGTGAGACTATGTATAACTAATCAATGGATTAGTTAATACATCCTACATGGTATTATAGGATGTATTACTAATACCTTCCATTTGGAGGTATTAGTAATACATAGAATATAATACCATGGGATAAGCACATAAAGACAAAAATATCCCTTAAATATTTTTAATTTTAATTTTAATTTCTTAATTTTATGTTTTATATTTGTACTAGTAAAATTATTTAAATAAATTAGTTTACAAATTATTTAGAGAGACTTATTTGTTACTAGATATATCTAATTTAAATCAATACAAATTTGAAATGTGAGTTATTTAACATTTACTAATTAAAAGATAAATATATCACTAATTATTCGTATTTTGAACAATTTAAAATTATTACATACATATTAAAATTATAACTTGTAATTTTTTATGTGTAAATGTACATGATTTATTCAATTTTATAATTGTTGACCGTCTTTATAATTATAAAAGTAGTTGGTTTATCTTTTCTAAATTTAAAATTGCCATTTTATTAGAGATCAATTTATTAAGATGAAAATTATTTATATTAAAATAATTCAAGTAAAAAATTGAAAACATGACAATAAAATTCTTCTTCTCATATCTAGTTAAATGTCATAAAAAAAATATTTTTCAATAATTATCTACCTTGACCTAATTACATAATAATTTAAGGGAATAATTGGAAAAAGAGGTTTTTAAAGAATTTAATTTCAAACATAAGTTGAAATTGAAAATAATGAACCAAACATTTGATAAAAGTAAACCCTACATTACTAATCTCTGCATTACTAATTGATGTTATTTATTTTTGTTTCAAACTACCCCTAAAGGAATAGATATTTAATTTAAAATTACAAAATAATGAAACGAATGTGTAGTAAAATTTCTTGTATCTTTTACCCCAATAATGAGGGGGTGGGCGTGGGGGTGGGTCTAGAGGGGAAGAGGAGGGAACACGTGAAGGGCAATAAAGTAGACATGACAGATGACCTGTTAAGCTTTGTGTGGCTCCTCGATTAGTAAATAAAAGGGCCTACTACTGTATACATATATATACACACATACACGTAGATAGATACATAAGAAAAAAGATGTCTACAATTCGAAATTCACCGCGTTCACTTGAACTCATGCTCCTATCTTGAAATATTATATATAATGTTATATTTCCAGTTCAAATATAAATGCGTCAATTCATATTTAATATATTCGTCATCTCAAAATTTTAAATATACATCTTTCGTCAAATAATACAAGTACAATAATATGACTGGGTAAAAGGGTGATACAATTATATTGACTGTTTCAGGGTCAGCGAAAACACAAATTAAGACAAGAAGACGAAGAAAGAGAGATGAGTAAAAGCAAAAGCCCCCGCGAAAAAGTCGAGGGTTTTGTGTCAGTAAATAAAAGAGAGAGGACAGAAGCAATAACTACTCACCTGCCCTACCCCAGACCTGCACTATTAATAGTATTTGCTTTTTTATCTATCTTTTGCCAGTCATCACCTTTCTTTTTCTTTTAATTTTTTTAAGGTCAAATTCATAAATAATTTTTTAAATTTATTGAGTTTTTTTTTTCTTCAGGTACCTCAAATGTGGTATTTTTCTAATGAATCATAGAATTTGTTTCATTTAAACAAACATTACTGGCTGATGTGGAATCAAATTTTGTGAGGGGTATTGACAGAGGATACATATGTTGTTCCAGAATTTATTAATCCAATTGATAGTGAAAATATTCAAGAATAATTGTGTTTTACTTCAAGTCATTTGTACATATTAGAAATAAATTAGAAAATAAATGAGACTAACACAATTTTCTTCATTCCTTCGATCAAAATTATTACAATACGAACACGATCGAAGGCATTTACAATAAAAAAGCCAATCAAAATCAACAAACAATGTTTAAAAGGAACAAATTATAGGTGATTTAATAGGAAAATGACGTAGTTGAGGTACGTGAGGGGAAAACCCAACAAATTCAGGGATCTGTTTATGATTTCGACCTTTCATTAATGTTTAAATTGATATACACCATCAAATTCGAGAGAAGTATTGAAATTATTCATGAATTTATTATTAAATTATTGATACTTTTAAAAGCATTCTTCTATAGAATTAAGTAAATTCAGGCATACATTTCGTTCATATTACAAGATTGTGATTTTATTTAAAGTTTAATTAGTCAAGTAAAATAATATTTTAAAAGCTATTAATAATTGAAGATAAAATTAATAATTTGCATCAAATTCAAAGAATTAATATATTATGAGCCCCTTTGGATAAGCTAAAATGTAGCTTTTAACTAGAAAAATATATTGAATTTTAAATGATTTTTAAGTAAAAAAAATGAAAGCGTGAGGAGTCCAGATTTTTAACTTTTCTTCAAATTAATTCAATGGTTAAATTTATTTTAACTTTGTCAAACTCTTTTAAAAGCTTAAAATAGATCTAATCAACTTTTACATTTACAAATCTAAATGAGCTTGGTAACAAGTATGACTTATTACGATAAACTAATCCATTTTATCTTCATTTAACAAAAAGATCTAATTTAATTGGACATTAACTTTAAAAAATAAATGAGATTTTTAATATTGTAACTCCAAATTAAAATTATATCCAATAATTTTTAATATATCACGTAAAAAAATAAATAATAATAACAGACTAAAATAAAAAATATATCGGACCACTACACTTGTCTGTCTTGGCCCTATTTTGCGGAGCATCTTCTCAAAACGTATGCTGCTGCGCTATCACTTATCAGTCTCTCTTTTGTTTTTTTCTTCTTCCCTAAATTATCATCTTTTTTCTTTTTCCTTTTGGCTTTTACTCATCTCATCATTATCTTCTTCCTTCCTTTTGAATTTTTAAAGGTTTTAAAGTCAAAAGGTTTATGTAGTTACCAAGTAATCTTATAGTATTACTAGTACTAGTACTAGATTCTTTTTGTTTTATTATTAGTAAATTCAATATCAATATGGTTGATACAATTGACAAATGACAACTATTGATTGTGTTTTTGAATGTAATTAACAAAATAAGTCTATCAATTATTGGCACGTCATATTTACTCTTTTTTTTTTAATATTTATCTTTTATTATATAAAGCGAATTGTTTTGACCAGTAGTCTTTTTATTTATGAAATTGTCGGTCTTTATATACGCATACATCTAGCAGAATGCCTCTTTTAGTTTGGGACGTAGCCAAGATAATACATACAATAGGTAAAGAAAAGACTCCCATTTCATAGCGTTTTGAGGACAACTCACCAATTGTCAATCATGAGTCATGACAATAAGAATCGATTAGCCTTCGTTCACCGCATTGAAAAAGTTATAAGTTATAATGAATCCATATCGCTATAATATTACCATCTAATTTTAGGTATATATTTTATTTTTGGATTGTTTAATTCCATGTTGTCACTTTTATTATCCTACATAACGCTAGGGTGGAAATATATTAATCAATGCATGGTTGGCCATTGATCTTGTAATTTTTTTTTTCCTTTATCCATTAATAATATTCAATATTCATTACAAAGTGATAAAAGATGACATGACTTGGGGGTCATTTTAGAATTTTCTATTTAATTAATAATAAAATTGAGAAAAGTTTATATAACAGACAACAATATAATGAAGTAACAAAATAATTACAATGTGGACTTGGTGAGTGAAAGTAAAAGTAAAAGTAAAATTTCAATAGTTTTCTTAATTAGTGGTGTACAACCAAAAGCGTTATTAATTAGTCATTCTTTGTATGGTGACTTGAAATTAGTTACAACTTACAACTTTTGCCACCAAAATGTCGAGTCATAATAATTGTATTACCATCACGCTTTTTTTATCTATTCTTTTGATTTATTTTTAAAAGAAAATATATGTTCTTAATTTGAAATATTATATAGAGACTCGTCTTAAAATAATTGACATTTTAAAAAATAAAAGAAACTTTTTTTAAAGTCCAATCTTAAATTATTTTCGATCAATTGATTCAAATATTTACCATTAAGGATATTAAATATTTCTCAAAGGAAACGAGAAAAAACTTTTATGACATGTAAAGTATAAACGTAATAATTAAAAAAGTTTCTTTAAAAGGAATATGAAGACAATCCAAACATTCAAGATTTCAATTATCATGCCCAAAGAGATTAGTGCATGATAATGATTATGATTATTATATTAATCCTATACTTTTTAGGATAAGGTTTTGTGAATGGCTATTTTCCATATGGCAAATCTTATGGACAAAATATAATCATTAGTCAAAATTAGTCTGGTCTATATACCCTTCAAAGCAAGTTAAGGAAATTTGATAACTTGATTGACTAAAAAAAATACTAGTATTAAACTTTGTCGTTGATCTTTAATAGTATTTCATTTGATCTCTTACTTAAACTTCCTTCTATAGCTAATATTTTTTTAAAAAAAGAAAATAATCTAAAAAAAAGTATCACGGATATAATCTTAATATTTGCACACGGATGAAAATTGAAAACCATTTATATTTTTTAATTTTACTTTGAAAATCAAAAAGGGCCCTTTATTGTAGATTTGTAGTTTACTTTTATAAATTCTTATTTATTTTTCCATTATTAATCTTCTTTTTTAACTTCTTTAAAATCATAATTTATTTCGATATTTATAATCAATGTAAGTAATTTTCACTCCTCTCACCAAGTGCACACCCCATTGTATAGTTTTCATGGGATAAAATAGTAATTTAAAAATCATAATTTTCAGAATTTCAACTTAATTACAAGAAGTAAAATATTACTGTACTAAATTTGGATTATTTAACAAGCAATTTGAATGGTGCATAAGTAATGATTTTCACTTTTGTTTGTAAAAAAAATCATCACCTCCTATAATTAGTGTTAGAGAAAAATTTGTTAAATAGACCATTACCATAAGCGACAAATTTAAACAACATTATCAAAAATTGGTCAAGGGCATCATAATGATAAGATTAAGATAAGATTTACGCTAAAATATGATAATTAAGTGTAACAAAATGATGACACCACCCATTGACATTTTTTTCATTTGGTTGATTTCCAAAATGGCACGCACACGTGAGCCCTACACTTTCATTATTTATCTATTGGTAAAAGGAGATCAACTTTTTGCATTATATAATACTTTCTTTCGTTTGTTTATATCTTTTGTTTTCTTGAGTAGATAGGAGTATGTTTTCAATGTTAATTCATTGTTAGATCTTTCACTTTGGATTTTCGATGATGGCGTAGTCTTAAAAATAAATTTATAAAGTTTTTTGGATCAAAATGGTTAATATGTGTTATGTATTTGAATTGTAATAAGTATGATAATAAAGTCAGACTCTTTCTCAATGCGGCGATAAAATGAATCTAGCAAGAGGACCGAATACCTAAGGGCTGCGTTGTGACGCTCGTAACAAATAATAAAATAATGACAGCAGATTTAAAAAGGGACTAACAGACTTCTATAAATTGACAAGATTTTGAGAAGGATGTATATAATATATATCTTCGATCAATTTTACATCAGAATATAAAATTGTCAAAATGAACTTAAATCGTAACATCAATCAGATAAAAGATATTACGTTGAAAATTTTCAATCCATTTTAAATTTGAGGCTAATAAATCCTTACTCAATCCGTTTTCGAGCTCCGACAACCTAGACATTAAGGCAATAAGTAGATAAAATAATTAATAATTAAGTTTAACTTTAAAAGTATATAAAAGAAAAATATTTTTTTTTTAAATCACAAGTGCACGTAATAAGATTAGAGGTTCTTTGGAATAAGATTTTTTTAACACTTCAACTGTTAGTTATAATATCCTAGTTGGCCAAACATTTGAAAACTACAAATGTTTATTTATTTTTAAAAATTAAAGGGTTTGACTAATCTCTTGGAAAAAATAAGTGATATTGAGTGATAGTAAAAAGAACAATAGTTATTTCTTTAAAATAATTTCAAAATCTTGAGAAATCAGAGATTATTGCCCTGATATTGCAAAATCATTTTAAAAATTGATTAGTCAAAATATAAATTATTAACCTCCAAAAAAGTACTCTTTAAAAGAAAAAGATTTTAAAAGTTTGGTATGCGGGATATAGTCAATGATTTCAGTTTTAAATGCAAAATTATTTTATGCTGCATTTAGTTGATTTTTTATTTTAAATTAGCAATTTTGGAATTAGTTCAAATGTAGTTTGATAAAAAAAAGGGAAACTTACATAAATATACTATAGTAAAAAAATATTTACTATTTATAGCAATAATATTTTTTTTTTACTTGATCACTTTTAATTCATTTATAATACAAGTTTAATTTATATTACAAAAAACATTTTTTTATTTACATATAATACAAATTTTAATGATATATAATTTATTTATCACACATTTTAATACACTTATAATACAATCTGTCAAATTTTTATCAAACAAACATAATATATTTTTAAAAATAATTATAATCATATATAATTCATATATATTGCATACATAATTCACTTTTAATACATATTGCAGATTTAACATAGTATTACTATAAATGGTAATAATAAAAAGTATTGCTAAAATAAGTAATTATTTATTAAAATATACCAACTCATGTAATTTTTCCTAAAAAAAAAAATATTTATAGTCATTTTTGTTAAAGTATCTTTTATTTTAAAAGAAATACATAATTTATATTTTTTTTAAAGATATCTTTTTTATCAACGACTTAAATATTTTTCAATAAAAGTTATTTTTGTTCAATTACATATAACTTACAAGTATTTTCTTTTATCCTTTCTTCTTAAAAAAACATATGTCCTTTAGGTGGTAGAAGAAATTTTATGGAGAAAATTTTATAAATAACAAAGATAATGAACATAAGAAAACTCTATAGCCACAATCTCGTTTCCAATGAAGGTTATGGTTTCTATATTTTGTTTGTCAATATATAAACATGGTAACTTATTATATTTATTTTCTCCATAAATTGTATACAAATAATTAGAGTAACCAATCATACACTTTTTAATTCATACAAATCAGTGATTGAACTATACAAATTCGCTGTATACAAATAACAAAATTTCACGAAATTGTAGCCACGAATAAAAGATAGTAATCGGAACTATAACTATATCACATATATTAAACATAGTACTCTTTTTGTCCCTAATTACTTGTGTACTTTTGAATTGACACACCTATTAGTAATAATTAATATAGTGAGTTTACTTTTATACTCGTGGTAATTATGAAATATATTAAGATTTTCAAGAACTTTTTTTTAAAAAAATAATTAATTGAGGGTATAATAGGTAAAAAAAGGTTCTCCTAATTACTTGTGAATTGATATAGTAGGTTACCTTTATACTCCTATTAATTATGAAATGAATTAATTAAAAATCTTAAGATTTTCAAATTTTTTTTTATCTTTTCCAAAATAATTAATTGAGAATATAATAATAAAAAAAATTCTCTTTAATTAATATATCAAAATAAATAAATAATTAAGAACAACTAAAATAAAATAAAATAACAAGACTAGTTCTCCCAAATATTAGACACCAATGTGAAGTGTAACGCGCGTGGGCGTGGTGTAGAAACTTTATTCAAACAAAGGATAAAAGTGGAAACAAATTTTCTACGGTTAAATTAAGGAGTCTTTCACATATAGGCATTTAAAAATAATTAATTACTCTCCATAGCTATAGTTTGATAACTACAATTTGTAGCTACATGTTGGAGGCGAGAGGCGAGCGAGACTGGGAGAGAGAGGAGAGAGGCGAGAGAGAGTGGGAAAAGAGTGGGAGAAATGTGAATTGTATATGTATATTGGTTAGATAATTGTATATTATACATATGTAATTGTATATATGGCAAGAGAGATTTGGAGAGGGAGGAGAGAGGCAAAAGAGACTGGGAGAGAGAGGAGAGAGGCGAGCGAGAGAGGTGAATTGTATATGTATATAATTGTATATAATTGTATATTATACATATATATTTGTATAAATGGCAAGCGAGATTGGGAGAGGGAGGAAAGAGGCGAGCGAGAGAGGGCAGAGAGTGAGAGAGAGGTGAATTGTATATGTATATAGGCTAAAAATTTTTATATTATACATATTTATTTGTATATCCTGGCGAATTATACATATACAAACATGACTAATTATACAAACTCGAAGTCAGCCCACGTAATTAATGAATAATGTTAGTCGTGAGTGATAATTATAGCAAACTAAAGCTATGATGAGTAATTAAATAGTATACGTTTACTTATCCGCATAATTTTCCCTTAATTGAATCCGTATTATAGTATACGTTTGCTTATCCGCGTAATTTTTCCTTAAATGAACCCATATTTGTCCGGGTTAGTATTTGGCGTACTAAAGTAAAGTCCAAACAGTGATTTGCTGGCTGTAGCCCCACCTACTTTTCTTTTTGGATTGCATATTCGATATTTATATCAGAGTCTAATAAATTTAGATTCGAATAAAAGGATTTTTTTATTGAACACAAAATTTCTGATTAAAAATAATATTTTTTTTATCGATTTGGTGGCCCCCACGTACTCTAAATAATGGAGTAATATGTATTGAGTTATTAGCAATACAATTCAGTGGGCAGTGATGAAAGAAAAAGTCATTGCCTTTTCATTATTACTGTGAGACAACTATGTCCAGACTAGGGACAAGTTGACACAGCTACCCTTTTGGTATAAGTAATTATCAAAATTAGTACTTACAAATAAGTTATTTTCCCTTATTCTTTTGCCAAATTTAATATTTATGTGGACCACCTTAATTTTATGCCAAGGTTAATGTCCTTTCTATACACATATTAAACCATTAATATAACTATAGATTCATGTAATCTCATAAATGTAATATACATGCAATTTTGTTTCTATTTATGGATTTTGAAGATAGATATATTATTTTTAATAGAGTCTCGACTCTTATAGAGAGTTTATATATAAATGAGCGAATTAGTTCATATTTTAATGAATTAAAAATGATTTGATTATAATCTATCTTCATGATAAAAATTCATATGTTCAGTGCATGTACTTCCTCCAAGTAATTAATTTCCCTTTTTTGTTCTATTACAGCATATAAAATTTTCCAGTACAAATAAAAATGAATTGAACAATTTTAAAAAGGAACTAATAAATTAATATGCATGAAATGCAAGGAGTAATTTTAGTACTGGCATTGTGTTTGGTATAAGACAAAATAATTTCCTTGTAAATTAATTTCAGAGTTATTTGAAATGGGAGAAAATTAAATGATATATGTTATTTATAATCGCAAGTACCCATTCTCCTTCAGAAAGTATCTCAAGTTTTTATATAATTCATATCACTAGCAATTTAATGTAAATATTGTTGTCATCCTTTAATATTAAAAATTATTTACATACACTATTGTGCACTTTCTACATTATCATACGCCATTAATAACTTTTTGCTCTTTACACTCAATCAAACAATATCTAACATTTTCTTTAAAGGGAAAATAAATATATATGCACAACAAAAAACCTTATGTTAGCATGTAATTAACTGAAAGAAATCTAAATAATAAAAAACTTAGTGAATATTGATCTCTTATTATAAGCAATTAACAACGGACAATATTTTATAGCAAAACATTAAGAACCTCATACTAATCCTATTTAATTATAGATTAGCAATAAATTATAAGAAAAATCCAGCTATCTAGCAGAGATTTAGCGACAGATTAACTAGCGATTACTGACAAATTCAGTAGCTAATTCCATATTTTCTTGCAGTGATAAAAATTAGATAAAAAAAAACTAACTATAAATGCTACTCTCCTAGGTTAAATGGAGAGTTTAGACACATTTCATTCACACCTACCATAGAGGCCAGCCCCAATCTGTGTTTGAGACATGTTAGCCATTATATCTCACAAGAAAATAAGTGAATAATTGTATCATACTATACACTCATTATTAATTTTAATTTGTAGTAACCAAACTAGGGTCGACCAGTTGTAATTGAAATTAATGAACTAAAAATATCAATTAACCCTTTCGCCAAAATTTGCAATTTTCGATATTGACATCTGATAAATGATTCTCCTAATCTGCAATTTTATACCATATAAAATCTAATACATGTATTTTTTTCCCTTTTTCAAGTTCTATAAAGTGGACGTACGAAAAAAAATTCGTTATTCAATATATTTATTTTGATTATTAACTTAACTTTATATAATTATTTTTGATGAAACGGTATGAGACAAGTATCCGACAATATACTATTTGTCTCTATTTTTTTACTAAGCCAACATTTTTACAAGTCTACAAAAATTTGGAATGACTGATGTTTACATACAACTTGCATATACATTCAATTCATGATATATAGACAAGAGACAATGTTAATTAGTAGTAATAATTTACATAATTTATTTAAAATGTCAAATCTGCTTATATAACCAACATATAAATAAGTTAACAAAATTGACTTTTTTAATACGAGATGGACATCGAAAAATGTATATTCTGCATGGGAAGTTGCTAATTGTTGAAGAAATAAGTTATTCTATTTGTCTCAATGAATAACTTAATAATAAAGTACCTTAAAATCAACAAAATAAAGCCCATATTATTTTTGCTTGTTTTGGTTAAAACCCAAAAAGAAATGAATAAAATATTATTGTGTCTGGAAATATAGAGTCAAATTTGAACCCAAAAAAAATTAAATAATGTTAAACGGGACATGGTAGAGATTTGTTGATTAACAAGGGGACACATTAGACATCCCCCGAAAATACAGGGAGTCTTTTATACATTCCCCTTTACCCCACCCCCCACCCCTCACCCACCCCCCATTCAGAATGAGCAGTCATTATCTGTATGATTATTATACATACAGTATCTTATATGTATAGATACAAAATCATACTGTATCTATAGGCTATACATACATAAGCATACATCTAATTATAGACAGTCATACTATTCGTCAGTTTCCCCCACCCCCACCCCCACCCCCACCCTAGACCCAGCAGTTGCAGCGCTGCTTTAGCAGCTGCTGCAATTTGCAGGTTCATCTATACGTACAACTTTTTCTGTATCTATTTATGCGTTTATTTGTATTTATCTATCTATCTATCTATCTATCTCTCTATATATATATATATATGTATGTATGTATATGTTGTGAGCTGTGAAGGACACTCACATAAAGTGTGATTTGATATGTAGAGAAAAAGCATTTCACTTTTTAGAGAGAGAAAGAAAAGAGAGAGAAAGAGAGGTCATCTTCTTTATGCAATGCGGTGAGTGCGCAGTTGAACTAGCAAAAGGTACTATCTGTGTTAATTACTCGCTTTATTATTATGTCTATGTATTTATAGTTTATACAGATACATATATTTTGTTTGTTTATATAGATATGTTTAGGAGTTTTGAGAATTTCTCTCTGTTTAATCTTAGGGTTTAAAGATGATGTGTGGACTTATTGATCTGAATACTGTGGATAACGATGATGCCGGAGAAGAAACGACGGCGCCGGTGTCATTGGATTCACCGGCTTCGTCGTCGGCGGCGTCAGGAAGTTCGGATTTGACGTCGTCAACTACGCCGGCGGTGGCATCGGTGTGTATGGAGCTTTGGCATGCGTGTGCTGGACCGTTGATTTCGCTGCCGAAGAAAGGAAGTGCGGTTGTGTACCTACCTCAAGGTCACTTGGAACATTTATCTGAGTACCCGCCCATAGCCTCTAATCTCCCTCCTCATGTGTTCTGTCGCGTGGTAGATGTGAAGCTACAAGTAAGTGTACTTTTCCTCTGTTTACTGTCAATTTTGTTGAAAGTTTGGGATCGATTGGTTGAACTATTTGGCTGTGTAGTTTCCTCTTGTTAGTGTGATTGTAGAGAATTGTGAATATTTGTTTAGTTACCTGACATTTGGTTGCCGTTATGTGTTCAATTACAGGCAGATGCGGCTACTGATGAGGTCTATGCACAAGTCTCACTAGTTCCTGACAATCAGGTATTATGTGCTTTCATTGTTTTCTGATTTTGATGTGCTTTTCTAGCTGCTTAAATTTAATTCCTTTAGTTAATTTGGTAATAGAAGCATTGTCATTATATTTTAGTCCGTTTTAACCATTGCTATTTGAAGCCAAAGTTCGAGCTTTATTCATGCCGGAACAAAAGAGAAGAGTGTGAGGCAAATATGAATTATGTGGTTGTATAGGAAGGTGGTATTGTCATTAACTTTGATATGTCACTCGTATTATAAGTTCAGTCGGAAGCAATTTCTTGTTGATAAAGTAAGGACTTGTTGAAATGTTTGTATATTATAATTTTAATCATGAACAAAATGTACTGAAACTGTTGTTTTGTTGATTTCTTTTCATTGAGTTCATTGTAGTATTTTAATTCCTTAGCAGATTGAGCAGAAATGGAAGGATGGAGACATTGATGCAGATACTGAAGAGGAGGAAATAGAGGGTGCTGGAAAATCAACCACACCGCACATGTTCTGCAAAACTCTTACTGCATCAGATACCAGCACTCATGGTGGTTTCTCAGTCCCTCGTCGGGCAGCAGAAGATTGTTTTGCTCCCTTGGTAACACTTTCTTTAAGCTAACTTCAATTGTAAATAGTAGATCAGAGTGTTTAGATGTAGTTGTATGGGTTTTTACCATTTTAATGTCGGACTTACAGGAGCACATTGTTATTACTGCAGGATTACAGACAACAGAGGCCCTCGCAGGAGCTGGTAGCCAAAGATCTGCATGGTATAGTATGGAAATTTCGGCATATCTATCGGGGTATGGAAAATTTCTACGCTTTGATACATATGATTGAGAAAATGCTTGGTCTAGGTAGATGTCGATTGAACTTTTTCTCACTGCAGGTCAGCCACGGCGGCATCTGCTCACTACAGGATGGAGTGCATTCGTAAACAAGAAGAAGCTTGTTTCTGGTGACGCTGTTCTTTTCTTGAGGTGTGAAAAGCTACATCTGGAAAGAAGTTTACATTTTGTTATTTTATTTCTCATGTTCCCATTATTTCTGTAGGACTGGTGACGGAGAGCTTAGGTTAGGAGTGAGACGAGCTGCCCAAGCAAAAACATGTTCTAGTTATCTGGCTCCTTATAGCAAACCACTGAATGTTAGTGGCATTGTAGATGCCGTTAACGTTATATCCAGCAGAAATGCCTTCAACATTTGTTACAACCCAAGGTATTCAATCTCTGAAAAAGATCCTAGCTTTGCTATTCCAATACTATTTATTCAGAAGTTCTATTAATTTCTTTATGCATGGGATGGTGTCCTTTTCTAATACTTTCACCAGCTTGTATATTTACTGCAATTTTAAGCTTGATTGTCAAATGTTGTACGACTGACTGGATGTGAGTTGAAGTGCTACATGTGGATTGCGATGAGGGAAAACTATTTTTTCTTCGAGGTTTTAATCATTATCTTACCTCTACTCTAAAAGCTAGAATGCAGTCTGAAAACAATTGATTTTAGGGGGAACAGTAGAGTTTTCCATAAATAGACAAGATATTGTTTTATGATGAAACTGGAGGATGCTGTCACTTAGATTTGGGAGTTTGATAACCGATCTACTGCATTTGAATGCGCTGGGTTCTGCTCGTTTAAGTCAGTGGCTTTTTCAGACAATTTGCAGAGGATTACCGTCAACAGAATATTTGGAATGGAGTTCTTTATACTTTTCTTATGAGATTGAGCTATTTATTGGCTTAGTTTGAGGTCCTATGAAGTCTCTGTAGTACCAGTATAATAAGTAGATCGTTTTGAATTCTGAACTAAGTATATTTACTTTGGTCTATTTTGTAAGTGATTGCTTTCTATCCTAGAATCTACTTGTCCATCACTGTCCGTTTTCTCTTAGTCCTGTGGATCTTTTTATTTCAGGGGTAGCTCATCGGATTACATTGTACCTTACCACAAATTCTCTAAGACTCTTGCACATCCCTTTTCAGCTGGAATGAGGTTTAAAATGCGTGTCGAAACAGAAGATGCATCTGAGCAAAGGTTAGACTATACTTTAGTTTCTTTTTTGTGCGCTTTAGGCTTGGTTCTAGAAGTGGTCGTTTACACTTTTAGTGATTCAAAACACTGTACATCAATATCTGACGGGTTTGTATCAGGTTCACTGGACTTGTTGTGGGAGTCAGCGATGTAGATCCAGTTCGATGGCCAGGTTCGAAGTGGAGGTGTCTATTGGTATGCTTCCTGTCCTGCACTCCTTGTATTCTGATGGCATAAAGCTTATCCTAGATACACCACTTAAGTAATTGTAGATAGAGGAGGAAGTTCTTTTCTCGCATAGGTTAATGGTTGTTAGGTATGGGGGCTGATATTCTATTTGGTTGAGATAAATAGGACCTTGCTCATGTTACCTAGTTTCTGCTGTCTCATACATTGATAAAATGGAAGCAAGAATATAGTCTGCATATGTAGATTTGGTTTTCAGGGTAAGGGGTCTTTGCAGTTCGATTAATAAGTTTGTTTTTTGATGTTTAAGTCGTTTTTCCATTGCTTTGGTTACCGTTGGATTTTTCCGCTTTTTAAAATTATTTGTTGTTGGCCTTTTTACTATAATTCTAAAATACTCCCTCCGTTCACTTTTACTCGCCACTTATTCTTAAAATAGATTTTCATTTTTACTCGTCACTTTTGACATATCAAGAAGAGACGATAATTAAATTTTTCCATGTTTTACCCTCAACATTAAAATACTTATTTTCCAAATCATTTTCTAAGGCATCATTTAATAAGAAATAGTTTGGTAAAATATTTATATTCCAAGTCAAACTGTGACAAGGTAAAGTGATCGAAGGATGTCTAAGATAATATACTTCTAAAGACATTAGGTTGACCATATTCCTACATAACGCAACCAAATTCATTTAATGATCGATGAATACTTTCATTTATGAAAAGAACTTGTAATAATAAATGAAGAAAAGATCTTTCTATAACTGTAGTATTTGTTATCATTTGTGAATATCTGGAGACTAGGTCTGGATATGCTCACATAGCTGCAAAATTTGATAATGTTTTCACTAGTGTTTTGCAACTTTTTTCAACTTAAACATTTCCTTATATGAAGTGTTTGGTGGAATGATTACGAATAAATGAGAAACAGTTTTTTAAAACTGCCAAGTTTATTTTATACTTGCAAACAGTAAACCACAAGATTTGTTGTTTCAGAGTTTTTCTATTCATTTGTTAATATAATTACAATTACGGAAAATTCATGCAGAAGTATATCAACATTGAAATTACTACTGATACTTTTTAGGACTATGTTTTTGATCACTTCTAGGTAAGTTCACTTTAATTTATTGAGGTCACTTGCATGTGTATAATTCTCCCCTTGGAATGTAATGTTACAGTCAGTTCTAGCTTTCTTCATCCTTCATTAGTTAGCTAATGAAACCCCCCTCTGTTTTTTGACCAAATAAAGTGTTGATTAGTTGGGCATCTTAAATAGTGGTTCCAATGTGCACAGTTGTTTTTCTCATGACTCTAGAAACTTTTTTTTGCTCTATTAATGTGTTACTGAATGGATAATTCAGGTCAGATGGGATGATCTTGATGTTTCTAGACATAACAGGGTTTCACCATGGGAAATTGAGCCATCTGGTTCAGCTCCTGTGCCCAGCAGCTTGGTGATGCCTTCTGCCAAGAGGACCAGGGTTGGCTTTCCTATTTCAAAGGCAGATTTTCCAATTCCTAGAGGTTTCTCTTCATTCCCTCTCTCTCTCTCTCTTAAGCGCACACACAACACTACACGTGCATATAGAGACAACTCACACATCTCATTTCTGCTTGAATTCAGTAGTATGATGCTTCTGCAATGGTAATAACTAGCCTGTGCCTTCGTTTTGATAGAAGGAATTGCAGTATCAGACTTTGGTGAATCTTCTAGGTTCCAGAAGGTCTTGCAAGGTCAAGAAATTTTGAGGATGCATGCTCCTTATGGCGGACTTGATGCTCGGAGTCCTCGTCCAGCAGGCATAAGATGCTTTCCTGGTTTTCCTAGTTCTGGGATACCTGGAATGGGAAACAGCATCAAACCCCTGCTTGGTGACACTGACAAGTCCCATGAAAGCATTGGCTTTAGTGAATCTCTTCGATTCAATAAGGTCTTGCAAGGTCAAGAAATTTTTACAAGCCCTCCTTATGGGAGAGCTCAAGCTGGTATCCAAATGCAGGAGAAAAGTAGGACTGGTATTTTTGTCGGTATTCAGGTTCCAAACCATGGAAACAGGTGGCCTGCTCCAAATCAGGATAATAACACTCATTGCAAGCCAATTAATCCTGTCTCAGCATCATCACCACCTGCACTCAATTTTCAGCATCCAAGCCCTCCAGCATCAAAGTTCCAGGCTATGTTCAATCATAAACATGGGAAACATGATCTTGTTAACCAGGCTTCGTTAGATATGTCTGAGAACTGTTGTACGTATCTCGCATCTGGTTCACATACTGAGGACATCAGTCGGAAGGAAGGTACTCAAGGAATCAGCTCGTTTGGTTTCTTAAAGGAGCAAAAGCAAACAGGACTTTCATATCTTTCTCTTGGGACACAATCGTCATTCAAAGGCAATCAAAATTTAGTTTCCACTTGTAAAACCAGTTGCAGGATCTTTGGGTTCCCCTTGACCGAAAGTAAAATAAGTGCAACTAGAGCAGAAATTCCCTCTGAAGCCGTTTACTCACATGGTCTAGAAACTAAATTTCTCCCTTCCGGTGATGGAAAGTTGCAGCCAGGGCCACCATTGATGGCTAATGTTGTGGGAACAAATTTTACCAAAGTAAATGACCTCTATGCAGCAAGAGATGTGCTTCTTGATATTGCTCTGTAGCAGGTGTTTGTTGTGAGGTTGTGCTAGAATATGTAGACTGAAGGATGTGTGCAGCATTATTTTGATTATTAGATTTTAGTTGGCGTTGTAATCTTCTGGCTGTTGAGTGCGCAAGCATTTGATTGCCAATGCTTATCCAGAGATGAGAATTGAAAGGTTTTTAATGAAGTTTGATACCGTTGAGGAACGTATGTGCTTGTAAGTACCCGCACTACAAATTTCACTAATCTACTTTCATATATTATCAATGCATAATTTCATGAAAGTTTCAATAAATAATAACTTATTGTTTATCGGGGGAGCACAGCTGTAGATAGTCTGAAGTTTAACTTTTGATTGAATAATAAAAGTTCACTCTATGAGAAGAAATTCAACTGTCTGTTTTCAATGAGATTCTGTTTGAATACTCTCTTAGTCACTGGTGCAATGTACCAAGTAGGTTTTCCAGGGGCTGTGGCCTTGTTATTTTCCAGCACTCTTTAGCAGTCACTTGGTTTCAGTTCCTAAATTTTGCTTTTGATAACATGGGTTCAGAGCATGAATTTATGGGTTGTTTCACATTGCAGGAAAATTTGGTGCATGTGTTCCTGTGACGCTGATTTACTATGATGTAACCATTGGAAGTTGTGTTTGCTGCATCAAAAGAAGTCTGTATGATGATTGTACTCTGCTTGAAATTTCCTAGTGGTTGAGATGACTTTAGTATTTGTATATTTACCTTGTCTAGATTTGCTGTGAACTAACTCAAGCTCCTATAAATCGGTAAGTTTGTTGTAGGAGCTCTCGTCTCAGGAACACAATACTGTACTGAATTTGTCATGTATAGTCCTGCAATTAAACATGCCGAATACAGTTTCCTGTTTGTTATTTGATAATCCTGCATTCCTTGATTTTCTCTACTGTATTATTATACGTCTCTAATTGTGGATAAAACCAATTATTAGAAGCAAATTTTGAAGTTTTTATTGGGTGATTAGTATATACATCATCTTGGATTTGAGCTTTGTTTCGTAAAATTCGTGAGATTGACCTCAGACAAATAATATATTAGGCTTCAAAAAGTCGAGGAGTTGGTGTCTGATACTCTTTACTACGCTTGCTACAGTGGGAGTGAATTTGGTCTTTGTAATGTCCATTTCCATGTCACAGAAAACGAGACCAAGAATATTGTAGAACTTCTCAACAACGTCATGGCCTTCGTATATTATTTGGTTTACATCTTTTGACCAAAACCTAACCATTTTTCAGCTTAATGGCTATAATACTGACATCTTCTCTCCTTCATTAGATTCCTTATAAACAACGAGAGATTTTTACGCTGATAAAATCAGACAGATCATATATATGGCAGGTTCAAACAACAGTAGAGTCGTAACTTTGGAGACAACACCAACATGGGCTATTGCTGTTGTGTGTTTCATTTTTATTACTATTTCCATTCTTATTGAACATGTCCTTCATCTCTTAGCTAAGGTATGTTGTATTTTTGCATGAGACTCTTTTCACGTCTTGGATTTATAACCTACCAATCACACGACAACAACACTTACTATTTTGTTGGTTAGGAACCAACTTCAAACTTTGATTGGTTTTGAATTTGTTAACCTTGTAGTACTTCAACAAGAAGAGGAGGAAATCTTTGATTCAAGCTCTAAACAATATCAAATCAGGTACTACTTATTAATACTAACAAAATATATGATTGGTTTTAGCTAACTAGCTAACCAGAATGGTTGCTTGACTTTTGTATATAAATTTTTTGTTTGAAGAGTTGATGCTTTTGGGATTTATCTCTTTATTCCTGAATGTTCTCCAAAAGCCAATTGCCAAAATTTGTATTCCAAAGGGTGCTGCTCAGACTTTTCTTCCTTGCCAAAGCTTCACAAGTGATGATGTTGAGGAGGAATCAAAATGTGAACAACAGGTATTTTTTTTTAATTGTAAATTTAATTAAACTACTAAATGTTTAGTTCCAAGTGAATTCTCACGGCTAGAAATTGAAACTTTTTTCATCGCGAATCAATAGGAATTTTTTATTGTGAAACATGATTTTCCTACACTATTTCCACCGAACTAGCTCACTTGAAAAACTGATGGTGGAAAACAAATTCTTATTGAAGTACCACTGAACATTTTTTCTTTACTCACTGATTCAAATAAAATATCTGTAAACATTTTTTAAAGGGAAAATAGTGATTATTTTAGTAATGTTTATGTTTTCAAATTTTATTTTCAGGGAAAGAAATCTTTGATGTCAAGAGCAGGTGTCCAGCAGCTTCAGCTTTTAATATTTGCTCTTGCTTTCTTTCATATTCTTTCTTGCATCCTCACCTTCATTCTTGGAACACTTAAGGTAATTAATTAAACTTGTTCAATCTTTTATCATAACAAAGTGATTTTTCATTGCAAAAAATTTAAAAATACTTACTACATATATTATCACTAATATGATAATTATGTAGTGAGCAATCAATTCCAAGGGAAATCAAAATGGAAGTCTTATATTTGAACATATTATTATTTGTCCAACTGATTGTCATTCTTGTAGACAATTTGGCAACTATTGAAGATGTAGCTTGCTTGAGTTGGACATTTGCACATATGTTTGTGATCATATGTAATGGTATTCTTACTACTCTTTTTTGTTAGATGAGAAGATGGAAATTTTGGGAGGCAGAAACAACCACCTTAGATTATCAATTTTCACATGGTAAGCTGTCACATCCTAAATAATTACTATTGTTTTAGGTTTGGACAAGAAAATCACCTATTCCCAAAAATTAAAGAGAGACTAGAAATGTTGCAAAGGGCAATTTAGAAAAACATAATTAAATATCTTTTTAACGTAAAATACTAATTATTCTGAATTATTCCTTCTGTCCCTATTTACTTGTCGTTCTTATTAAAAATATTTGTTCTTAATATTCGTCATTTCACAAAATCAATACATAAATGACACTAATGATTCCATTTTACCTATTAGCCTTGAAAGTGTATATACTTACTTAGTAAGTAATTTATGTTCATTTATCAAATTAGTTAATCAAAGTAAATTAGTCCATGTTTATTTATTGACAACTTGGCTTCAAATAAATATTACTAAATAAGAATATAATGATAAACTTACCTGATTACTTAAGAGGGGTGAAGCCTAAAATGATAACGACTAAACAAGAATGGAGGGAGTACCTGTTTAGAGGTTAAAACATCAATTATTCATGTCGTCTATCCATGCTGTAGGGACATTTATTTCTTTGTCTCAATTAAACACATTATTATATGAACAATTATTATATATGTCCCAAGATATAGGCTTAATAAGGAAAATGTTTCATGAAAAAAAGATGCAAGTTAGCTGTACCATAAACGAATATTTTTTTTATATGTCCATTTTTTAACTGTCATTAGTCTTTTTTTTTTTTTTTAAGTTAAACGATAATAATTTTGATTCATAGTTTATGATATATTTTTCCATCATATTAATATGTAAAACAATTGCAATATATAATACTTTTCGTATAATTTTTGAATGTCTAAATTTTTTGTTAAAAATATCGAATTAATGTAATTCAATTTAACCTTGAAAATAGTCAAATTGACTTTTGAAAAAAGCAACATGACAATTAAGAGTGGACAGAGAAGGGATATTATTAAACACATTTTAATCTAATATAGTATGTTTATTTATATTTTTTTTAATTGTACATATTGTATAGACAGTATACTTATGTATAAGGTAATTTGTAATTGTATTTCAATGATATCATTATCTAAATATGTACATAGAAATTTAAAACTCTGAACTTTCAACATATATAATAATGACAATTTCAAACAAAGACGTGAGGGTGTTCTTTTTTTGTCATGTTTGGTTTAGTTCGTTTAAACATTTCTTTTCATTTTGATTATTTTTTTAATTTCAACTTTTTATATATGTTTAGGATTTTGGCATATGGGTTAAATTATGGGTTAAATTCTTGCTTCCACCATAAAACAGTAGATATTGTGACAAGGCTTGTTATGGGAGTGCTTGTTCATTTTCTATGTGGATATGTCACATTGCCTTTATATGCTCTCCTTACTCAGGTTCATACGTACTATTATAAAATATTATTTTTTTGATTCGATTCGATTTAACGGTATATACCTTTTTTTTTATTTTTTAACAGATGGGAACCAAAATTAAAAGTAGTGTTTTGACTGATGCAATGATTAGTGGGCTAAAAAGATGGCAAGAAAAAGCAAAGAGGAAATTGGCTAAAAGAAGCAATTACTTGTTAGCACATAATTCATTATCTTTAAATATTTCACCATCTTTTAAAACTTCATTGGATGTTACATATTTATCAACCGATACTGAAAATGATGAAGAAATTGTAGATGATCAGAGACAAATTCAGCAACACACAGAATTTGGATCTTTTGGTGGCTTTCACTTGAGTACATTTAGAGCACCACAACCCTAGAATGTTTATAGTGTAATTTTTTAGAGGCGAATTTAGGATTTACAATTATATATTTAAAATGAACGTGATCTTATTATTTGTATACACTTTATCGTTGAGTGACTAGTATGGAGGGAATGTGGATCAAGCCCACCAGGAGAGAATGGATCAACTAAAATGGGCTTCCCTTCCCATCTTCCATAAGTGGTCCAAATTTGTTATTTAGGGTGTGCTTGCCTGTTCATTGCGGATAAATAATTAGTGTTGATGGTAAAATAATTTTTTCTATTGTATTTCCTTCATTTGTTAAAAATGATAAAGAAAAGTGAAATTTATTTTAAAATATTGACAAGTAAAAATGAACACATGAGTAACGATCCCACTTATTTGCCTTGATTTACATGGAAATCATGCAATACTTAGACGCCCACATTTATTTTCAATTAATAATCCTTGTCAACTTATTTAAGCGTATATATATACACAAATATATTCGAATCTAATCATGTTAGGACATTGGTGCTAAGATCATTCAACAATAAATGTTATAGAAATCAATTTTTCGATATAGTGTTCCATCATCTTGAAAGCTTTAAAAAAGTTATTTCCTTAGTCAAATTTTATTTGTCCAGTATTAATTTGACACACATATTAAAAAATAATATAAAATGATAATTTTTTTATATCACTACTCATTGAATATAATAAATTCATTTTTTGGAAGATAACTATAGTTAATAATAAAAATAACTTAAGAACTAATTAAATGATACATTCTCTCTTGAGTTTCTAAACCAGACAAGTGAAAATAGTCCTATAAATAAGTAAAGATGAACGTAGAAAATATTACAGACCAAAATTCCAACACCTATTTTTATTTGCGACGAGTTATTGTACGGTCTCTCTATTAGTATGTTAGACGAAAATCTAACAGAACGACAGGGAGACAGAAATTTGCTGTTGATTGTCAAATTTATGCTTGTACAGAAACGAGGACATGTTGGATGGTTATATAAAAACTTAAAATAGATAAATACCTATTCGTGTTAGATATTTATATTAAGTTAATTCAACTCATCGCAATTGTATATGTATAATATGTTTAAACACATATTATGTATTTATTAATTTTACGTAAATTATACCTAGAAAAATAGTGTTTTACCTTTAAATATGTCGCAAGTACTCAACAACAAGATAAAAATTGTGATGGAATGGTAAGTATTCATTCATTTTTAATCAGAGTTTCGAGTTTGAATTTCCTTGGATGGGTAATCATTTTTGCTAGGGAGCACTTTACCTCTAATCCCACGACAAACCAAATTTAATCGCGAACCGGATGGAAAAAAAAAAAAGTGAATGCTTGGATTTTTGCCACCAATTTCGAATCATATTAAATACTTTCTTTATTTAGGTTTGTTTCAACTTATATATGCAGAAGTTAAATAATGTCTTTTAATTTGAGGTGTTAACACATAAAAAAGTAAATCTGTATCCCTCAATTAGAGGTGGCAAGTGAGTGAAGACAGGTTATAAGCGGATTATATACCAATTTCAAAAGTTATTTGGACTAAAATACTGGTCATTATCCAATCCACCTAATTTTTCCTATGTTTTAATTATTATATATATATTTTTAATAACTTTTTATCATCTAATGATTTTATAGTAGTAACATATAAAATATCAATAACAAATATATTTATGATAATGTTTTGATTAGATTTTTCGTAAGTGAATTTGAAATACATATCACTTAACTTTTTTTTTTATGGGTTGAACTGAGCTGAACTTATAAAATGAGCTTATACTAATAAATGGGTAGGTAAATAACTCGTCCTAACTTGAATGATTTGAGTTTGATGTTATCATCCCTAATTTTAAGTATAACTTACCTAAATCCCATAGTGTAATAACTAAATTACATTCTATCCCTACTATTTTTCAATTTACAAAAATTCCTCAAAATAAGTGCTATCCGGATACATAGCAAACGAGCTGGATACATAAATTTTGATACATTAAAACAAATTCAGTTACACTTTTAAAGGAAAGAGAATCCATTTTGAATATGACTTCCCCAAATTATGCTAATCAATTTGCTGTCAATCTCTCCCAAATGGTAACAACTTCAATCAATTCAAATTTCAAATTTTCTTCCATCAATTCTCTTCCAAATATTCATATATTCAGTCAGATGCAAATCCTTCCAAAATCAACAAATTCAAAATTCATTTTTTTCTTTCTATTTATCGTCTCATGTTCATCAAATAATCATTTAAATTTGTCGAAAATTTGATAAGATGCATAATGAATAGTAGTTGGATAAATAATTTTGTGTGAATCTCAAATTCACCATTGCAATATATCGATGAGATGAGGAAGAACTTGGAAATCCGATATATAGCAGAAGGAAATCATAGGAAAATGTTGATTATGTTTCTTGGCCTCCTCTTCATCTCATCTCGATCGTGGGTACCATAGTAGGAGATGATCAAAGAAGCTACTGTCCATTTGAATTTGTATTTCATAATACATTAAAATCTAGTTAATGTATCCCAAAATTCTTCTTCTTATTCTTTCTAAAAAAATCTCAATTGTTTGAATCAAACTTGTCGACAAATTGTACTATACAACTTGAACATGTCGATCTTGTTGAGACATTTCAATATATGAGAAAGTGAGGTGAGGTATGAACAATACAAAAGTGATGAAATTGTTGTTGGTCAAAACATTAATTTTGAATCTCAAATCAACCATTGCAGTTGAATTAAAGATCGATAGGTTGTTGAAAAATTTGGAGATCTAATACATCGTTGAGGTGAAGAAACAAGAGTTGGGATTTTCAATGTATTCGTTATGCATTGATACAACAAACACAAATGCTAAAGAGATGCATAGCTTTGATAGATCATTCATACCTTCTGTAATGTTGCGTAATCATTTTTTTTATTTTGTTTTTGATATGGATAGATTTATAAATACATTACTATTTATGTATCTCGTTTAAATTGATAAGTGTTGTATTTCTATTAGATAGATTAAACAAGTAATTGTTGTCCATACAAATGTTAGGTTTTAGAGTGATACATTACTTTGTGGCAGTTTCTACGTATCAGATACCATTATTATAAAATCAAATTTACGTATCATGACTAAAAAATTGTGTATTTGCTCATGCAAAAATAGAATGTTGTATATCCGATACAATATAGAGTATCAAAAAATCAATTATATGATTTCATAGATGTAAAATTGTGTATCTAACACAAAATTTGTACAGTTATGTTTGATAAAAGGGTATTTGATATTAGTTGTGTTTAAATGACAAAATATTGTGTACATGATCTTCGAGATCTTCACATATTCCCTCAAACTAAATAGACTTTTGATAATAACATTTACGTATCACCATTTATGAATCTGATACATACTTGTGTGACACTTTAATGTATCATGTGTTGTGTACGGATACATATCCTTTTAAATTTGAACAGGATAGAAGATACATAGCAACACCTAGATACATGATACATTTGGTAGAAATTTTGTATCAAGTATGAAAACTAATTAAGTTTATGTATCAAAATTAATATTTGAACACGATATATTGTGCATGATAAAATCGTAATGTATCGAAGTGTTGAAACAAAGACATTATACATTAATTTGAGAAATAAAGTTAACTAGATACATTAAAAACAGTTAATATATCCCAAACTATAATCATAAGAATAATTTAGTATTTAAACACGATACATTGTACATGATGAAATTGTTATGTATAATAATATTGAAATGAAGGTATTATACATTAATTTAAGAAACAAAAACAACAAGATACATTAGAAATCTAAACCCATATCAGAAAAAGATGAACAAGAAAATCAACAACTTGATCTATTTCGACTTCTCTTTCTCAACATTCACTTTAGAAGATAAATGTATCATTCATGAATCTCGATCCAAAGTCCTTACCAAAGCCATCAGTAGATCAGTTTTTTTCGTCTTTTTGAGCGTTTTTTCCACAATCTATTTAGAAGTCCTAGATGCATCCTTCTTCGATTAGTTGAGTAATTATAATACTAAAATAAGGATCTTAATCCGTATGTATCAAGAAACAAGAAGAAAAAAAATAAAATTGAAGAATACGACTATGAAGATGACACACTTTATCATGAAATAAAGAAGAAAACAATAAAATTGAAGAAGACAACTATTGAGTAGTTTTTTAATTTGATTTAGTGGAGAGAGAATCCTTTTGTAAATCAAATTGATATGAAAATTGTAACTGATAAGATTATGGAATGAAATTAGGGAGATATTAAAGGAGTGAAAAAAGGAGGAAAAAAACGTGTGTTAAGGCTGTGATATTTATGTATCTTGTTGACTTGAGAATTGGAAAAAAATAAGGGATTTTAGAAATATTTTTAAATGGTAGGGAATAATAGAAATTATGGAAAATAAAGATGTGTATATAGGTAATTTATCCTAATTTTAATTGGACAACTTTCACATATAGTAAATATAAAGTTCATATTTGTATGCTATAGCAAAGTTTGCATAATTACGCTCCATAACAAACTTATATATGTATAATTTGCTATACATATACAATTGACGCGAATTGTATAAAACGAGAAAGAGAGAAATTATATACAATTTGAATTGTATAAAACGAGAAAGCGAGAGGCAAAATTGAATTGTATAAAACGAGAAAGAGAGAAATTATATACAATTTGAATTTGTATAAAACGAGAAAGAGAGAAAGGCAAAAAGAGACTTGTGCAGGGAATATACAATTGAATCGAATTGTATAAAATGAGAAAGAGAGAAATTATATACAATTTGAATTTGTATAAAACGAGAAAGGCAAAAGAGACTTGGGCAGAAAAATATTTGTATTGTATAATTATAAGTGTATAGGACGAAGATATATGTATTTGCATGCGTTTATACAATTTTCTTTCGCTTTATACAATTAGAAACACAATTTATACAATTCTATTGTATAAAATGAGAGAGGCGAGCGACAAAAATAAGCGAGCGAGAGAGGGAGAGTGGCGAGCGAGAATATGAGGGAGAGAGGGACTGACAAATAGTTTGCTATGGAACACAAATAAATCAAAGGGTAGCTAATATATTTATTTTATATTATTAGTTTGTCATTCTATACAATTATCCCATTTTAATTTATGTGACACACTTTTTTTATAAGTATGTTTTAAAAAGAATGACACTTTTTTAATTATTAAGAACGATTAACTTTAGAATTTTCCTTTTAATGAAATAATTTTTGTAAAAATGATAAGGTATATGTTAGATCACGTACTTTAAAAGTCTTATTTATTATTATTATAATATTTATAGTTAATCAAATAATACCACAAATTGAGACGGAAAAAGTATTGAGCAACACTAACTTCTTATACATTGTATATAATCATTGTTGAAAGGTAATTTTTATAGTTAATTGTTTATTAGATTTATTTAATTTAAACTTAAACATAATTTAGAATGAAAAATAGATGACTGATTTTTAGTGTTAGTGTGTTTTTGGCGTATAGGCTCGGACTGGTAAAAAAATCATATTAAAATCAAACCATAAGAACGAAATTAATTATATTTAGGTTATAAGGATATCAAATTACTTCATTAAAAAAATTGAAAAATCATCACAAAAACTCCTCTATTTATTTTCTATTATGGCAAGCAATTGCGTAAGTACACATATATATAGTAAAAGAAACATCATAAATGAAAAATGAGGAAGTCAAACTGAATTGAAAGTAGTTAGTTACTAAGATAGATTACATGAATTCGATTACTCCATTTATTACTTTGTTACTTGTAACGCCTCTATATTTATCACTTTTTTTTTTACATTACTCGCTCACCAGTTACCACCTTTTAATATCATGCATAGAACAACTTCCCACATAAGCGGAGGTGGATCTAGTAGATCCACTAATCGCAAATCACCACCACCACCATCACCTCCCCGTGATCAAAGCAAAAGAAATGTGAGAAAAACGGGGATTTTAAAGGTGGTGGCGGAGAATCCAATTGTAATTGTAGCGGTGCGTGGATGCTTCATGTGTGTGACTCTGAATGGTTTGGTGCAAAGACTCGGTGTAAATCCAAAGATCGTAGAGATAGAGGAGGTGAAGAAAATCGCGATGTTAGTGAAGTTATCGAGGATTGAGGGAAGCGAGGGAGGACCGTCGGAGTTGCCGGCGGTGTATGTTGGTGGTAAGCTGTTGGGAGGTGTTGATAAAGTAATGGAGGCTCATGTTAAGGGTGAATTTGTTCCCATGCTTAGGGCAGCTGGAGCCTTATGGCTTTGAAAATTTATTTTTTCTTTTTTTTGGACAAGTGGCAATACAAATGTACTTACTTATAAGTTATGTGGTAGTAATATTTTTATGTAAGAAAATCAAAGCCCTAATTTTACTGATTTCATATCATCAATATATAATAAAATGGTAATGCAATATAAACATCTTTTTATTTAACTAAAATTCATTCATAAAAAATGATACATGTGCAATTATAGTGTTGTGAATCAAGCTAACTCCGCAAGGGTCTATAGGCTATTAGAGGCTTTTATTTTGGACCCAGGCCTAATCATCATTTATTAAAAAAGTAGTAGGAGTTAGAAGAATGGTTATGAAAACATCATGTCAAAGTTTAGGCTTTCTGATCCTTTCTATGGTCTTGTATCTCATCCCTTTCAAGTTACTTCTTTCTCGGTTAATATAATGTCTCCTTAGTTCGTGTATTATTACTTTATTGTGTATATTACAATATATATTAGTGTTTGTGTTGGAAATCGAGTTTGTTTCATTTAGGTATACTTAAGTTTCTTTATTCGTATGTATACTGCAGATTTTATTTATTTTGTTCATTTTTATGTTCAGTATTTAATTTAAGGATAACTTATTCAGATAAACAACAAAAATCATTCAAAAATATGAATTATAACCAGAGATAATTTTAACTAACAAGGTTAAATATAATATTTGAAATAATTCTACTCGACAAACAAAAACCAACTATATGTACTGATCTGATCATAAAATGCCTCAAGTAAGATTGTGTTTATGTGAGAAGTAGTTGGTCGGTTGCAGCGGAATAATTAATACTCAATTAGTGTTCGATAAGAATTTTGGATTTGTATTCTAGCTTGTTAGAGGTGTATTGTAAATTTTTGTTACACAAATTCAGATTATATCAGACAAAAAAATGTGAGAAGTGGTTTGTAACTTTGTATTAATTCAGTAGTTGACTATTAATAATTATGAAGCAACAATATGACACTTAAGGTGATTTTAATTGATCATTATCCAAATTAACCATTAGAATTGTTGCGAGTGTAGATACTCCTTCTTTCCATTTTAATTATCACTTTATCATTAAAAAGTTGACCTAAAATAAGTTACTTTAGTAATTTAAGACTAAAATTGATAATTATTTTTAATTATATTTTTGATCAAGTATAGTTAAGTGATAATTATGTGCGAGCTTTCATTATTTAAGTATAGTTAAGTGATATTATGTGCGAGCTTTCATAATTTGATGTAAAACTTAACACAATTACGTGATTTAATAAAGTGAGATATATATTAATTAATATAATTAAGTGACAATTATATGTGTTTAACACCTATTATGCTTTCATTATTTGATGTAAAAAATTTATACGAATAAAATTTTTTTCACCATTGAAATGACAATACTACTGTCTATTTTCTTTTGTATATTTTGTCATTAAATACGTCACAAATAATGTGAATGCTTCTACTTTTTAACACCAATTGTCAATCATTAACTTAGAATTTAGATTATTTACTTGGTGGAAGTAAAATGACCTGGATTTAAGGTTTCACCACTTAAAAAGAAAAATAATTACTTCATCCATCTGTATTGGATTTGTCAAATAGACGAATTGAATTAAATTTGAAAAAGTTTAAATCAGTAAATTATTGGCCCATTTAATAATTATTTAGGAGGAAATGTTGGTCATTATTGAAATATTAATCTACCCAACTTTTTCTAAAGTTTTAACTATTTTATTTTTTGATTTTTTAAATAATGTTTTGTACCCCAAATATATTTTTCCTTCATTATGACTATATAAAATATATCAAATTAGAAAAATGTTATTTTAATAATATTTTGAGAAAAAATTCTTGTTAGTCTGTGCTACATATCAACTTAATTTGCATTGGGCTAAATAATGAATTGAACTAGTAAATGGGCATATTAATACCCGTCCAAACTTAAGCGGTTAAAATTTGACCTCCCCCCCCCCCCCCCCCCCCTCAATTTTGTAATGTCACTTTATTATAATCAACTTTAATATTTTATTTTTCCTGAAATGGTTTATACACAAATGACTCAACTTTATATTCGATGACAAATATATTTTTCTTATTTTATGACCAATGAAGTGATATTACATAAATTGAAATGGAATAAGTATTTTAATAACATTAGCTTCTTATAAATTGTATGTACTTATTGTTGAAAGATTTTAAAGTTATTCAGACTAATTAGTAGAACAAGGATAGATAAAACAAACGATGAGGACATCTTATATTTCTCAAAAAAACATTAAATTTGAACTATAACTATTTAATTTAGCTAAAATGTAGTCTCTTCCATTTTTACTAGTTATTATAAGACAATAATTATTGATTAAGTATTTTACCAAATTATTCTTATTAAATGATATTTAGTGCTAAATTTTCAAAAATAATATGAAGAATAAGTATTTAATGTTGAGGGTAACATGAAAAATACAATTGTCTTTTTTTGATATATCATAAGTGACAAGTAAAAAAGAAAATTTATTTAAATATTAAGTGACAAGTAAATATAAATCGAGAGAGTAGTTAAAAAGATGAAATTGTTCTATTTATATTTAGCTAACGTCGAATTAATCTTAAGAGTATTGAAGATATTTATTAGGGATTTATTATTAGTTAAAAATTCATTCCAAATGTAATTAATAGATAATTGACCAAATTAAATGTATTTATTTGAAACTATATAAGTTACACTTCTCTTCTTTTTTCCACTCAATGAGTATTCTTTATAGACAAAAATTTCTTCAATTAATCGTTTTTAGTAGCAGTCAGAACTTCAAGTCACGATCTATAAACACCATTGGTGAATTCACAGGTATAATTATTGTCCTCACCACACTTACAGCAGCCATCATCACCACGGCCATCACTGTCAGAGTATCTACCACCTCCGTCATCATAGCCTTCACTCTGGGTACACTCCCTAGCAAAGTGACCATTTTTTTAGGGAGTGTACCCAGAGTGAAGGCAATGGTGGTGTAGGTGGTAAATACTTCGACTAAGAGTGGGCAACGGACCAGAACGGGTTCATCGGAGCGGAACGAACCGGTACCGGAACGGAACGGGATGCGTTGACCGGTTCGTTGACCGGTACCGGGATCAACCGGACTGGAATTACCGGGACGAATACTCGGTTCCGTCCCGTCTCACTATATACCGGGATGAAATCGGAATGGACCGAAATGAAACGGGACGGGATAAACGGGATGACACATCTAGTTATTTCAAAAAATAGTTTTTGAAATTACGAAAATATGATTTTTTTTTTTTTTTTTCTTAGTTGAAATTAATAATTTTTAAATTTATAATGTAACTTTTTACTTAAGTTTATTTTAAAGATATTTTTTAATTTTTTTTTACTTATTAAATTTGCAAGTTAAGTCTAATAAAGTTTTCAAGATTTAAATCTTTTAAAGTTTATACTTTATAAGTTATTACTTATTATTCATTAATATTTATAATTTATAATTTATATTTATAACTTGTGTCTTGTAATTTTTAAGTTATTACTTATTATTCATTAATATTTATAATATATAAGTTATATTTATAACTTGTGTCTTGTAATCTTTTGAAGTTTATACTTTATAAGTTATTATTTATTATTCATTAATATTTATAATTTTATAAGTTATATTTATAAGTGGGTAGTAGAAATATTAATTAAATATAATTTATATAAAATATAAAATATAAAATAATTAATATATATTAATTAAACAAACCCGAACCGCACCGGAACCGGAATTAACCGGCATAAATCGATACTGGTTTACCACGGTTCCGTTCCGTTCCGTGTACCGATTAAGAATATCCCGTCCCGTCCCGAATGCAACCGAACCGAAACGGTACCGGTACGTCCCGTTCCGTTACCCAATCTTAGTTAGTATATATCTGTTAATGTGTCGTGCTTACTTTTTTGTGTGGAAAATTATCTCTTGTGATTTAATTTTAGAAGAAAATTTTAGTTATTTTATTCTTTATTGGTATTTGGACAATTATATATAACATCACACGTATAAACGATTACTAATATTTAATCCCTTGCATCAATCCTTAATATATGTTTTCTTTTGCAAATACATTGATCAGTATCTTCAATCCCTTTAAGAAACTCAAGAGGTAATTAGGGTGTGGATTATAAAATTTTAAAAATAGGATAAAGTATGAATCACAAAAAAGAACATACGTAAGGGTGCAAAATGTGAAAGACTCCTCTTAATTAGATGATTAGTAGAGTAGTAAGAAGTGAGTATTCCTTCAACTAATCCCCTTATACATTGATAATCATGAACATAATTCTTTCGAATGCCCATATGATTATTCTAATTAATATCAATAATTAATCAGCGTATTCAACAAAAGAAAATCGTTAAACAAAGAATAATGGTTATCAAAAAACGAATAGGAAAAAGAGTTCCTAGGCCCATTAACAAATAATGGCCCAATGTTTACTTTTTAAAGAAAAAAATATTCATGGTACGTTTTAATAAATAATTACTGATTTTAGCAATATTTTTTATTTATTATCATTTATAGCAATACAATGTTAAATCTACAATATGTATTAAAAGTGAATTATGTATGCAATATATATGAATTATATATGAATTATAATTGTTTTTAAAGTATATTATGTTTGTTTGGTAAAAATTTGACACATTGAATTATAAGTGTATTAAAATGTGTGATAAATGAATTACCTATCATTAAAATTTGTATTATATGTGAATAAAAAATTGTTCTTTGTAATATGAATTAAACTTGTATTGTAAATGAATTAAAAGTGATCAAGTGAAAAAAAAATTATTGCTATAAATGGTAAATATTTTTTTATTATAGTATATTTATGTAAGTTTCCTTTGTTTTAATTACCACATTTTTAATGAATAAAATCTTCTTCTTCTTTTTTAAATCACATTTATTTTAAAAGAATTTTTCTAAATGAAAAAAACTATTTTGAGATGAACAACCTAAAAATCTGAATGAAATTAAATCATCATGAATCTAGGTATGAGTAACTTTAGGAGATTCATTATTTATTTATTTCATATATAAATAAAAGCAACAAGCAATTAATTTATGGTCAAATATGAGTTTACAAGTCCATAATAGATATAGAGCTCTTTTCATCCATAAATAGAATCATCAACATTCAAGATGATATGGAACTCTTCTAGCCATAATTATTTGTTTGTCCAACTCAAATATTTTTTTGTATGTACAAGAAAAAAGGGTAATAAATTAAATATGAAAAAAAGTATCTTAAAATATTATATAAGAAGAAAACACAACTACATATCACATAAAGTCATAAACATCCTTCATTTTTTGGACTTAATTAGTTACCATATACATATGTAGCTTTATCAAGATGAAGATGAAGCAAAGAAATTATGCCCATCATGTGTCCCAAAGTGACCTTCATCACCAATTAAACAAGCATAAAACTCCTTATCAAGATGATTATGCTTGGATTGATCATGAAGTTGCAAACATGAAGTACTCCCAACTTCATCACAAGAACTTGAAATTGATGAATAATTATTAGTAGTTGTGGTGTTGAATCCCAACAACACTTCTTGATTTTTGTTTAGCTCCTTTCTAAGCCTCTCAACTTCCAATTTCAACTTATCATTATCCTCAAGGGCATTATCTAGTCTTTGTTGCAAGGTCTTATAGTCAACCTCAAGGCTTTGACTTCTCCATCGTGCTCGCTTGTTCTGATACCATATTGCGACTTGCCTGGGTGGCAACCCTAGTTCTTGGGCAAGTTGAGATTTCCTATCGGAATCAAGCTTGTTATTCGAGCTAAAGCTAATCTCTAAGAGCCTCACTTGATCTTGGTTGAGTCTTTTCTTGTGACATTTTAGATGAATTTTTCGCGTTTGACAACTCAAGAAATCCATTTTTAATTAATAATATAATATAATAGAAAGTTTTATGAAAAATTCAAGAATTTGAGAGTCATATATAAGGAGAAGAAAATGATTAGGAATTAGGCTCCCATATATAGTTCACTTTCATTACTAATAGGAGCTTACTAGAGAGAAAGTTGGGCAATATATCGTTTTCATGTATACACGAGGTCATCACGTGGGTGTGGTCTACTTATGATAGGATATTGACATAAAGTCTTTTTAATCAAATTAAAATCATATCATACTTATAAATTTAAATCTCTAATCAATTCATTAAGTTTTGATTTTGTTTATTGTCTTAACTCTCAATGAAAAATTTCTAGATCCAAAGTCCTTAGGTGTAAAGCCTAATTGAAGACATCCACACGTACATCACAATCTCAAATAAGTTACAGACTCGTAAATTATATTACTATAATTTAAGTAAATAATTATGATATTTCAAAATTATATATATCATTGTGATCGATCTAGAATATTCTATATCTATATATTTATCAATATATAGAAATTTCTCAAACTACATATATAAGTGGTTCTAAATTAATGGAAGCAATAAAACAACATAGTGTAGATCTTTGACCATTGCCACAAACACTAAAAAAATCATAGATAAATTTGTGAAGTATACGTTTGCTGACCAACTTCAATGATTTCAAAAAGTTTTAAGAAGTACAAAAGAGAAGCATACAACTTCTTAGTGACTTTAGTACTTATTTGACTTTTTATACATAATATTATCACAATTACAACGTAGTAGTAATGACTACTACTATTGAAAAGACTTCACAAGGTGGTACCACACCACTAGAGATAATAGAGGAGTCAATTTTTTTTGTGGGGGGTGGGGGTGGGGGGAGTAAGTGTAGGATTTTCATAATATAAAGTGTTAAAAAGAAAAATATAAAAAAGTATATTCGAAATCTAGTTATTATGAATGTTTAGTATAATTAACACAATTGTTAATTAATTACCCTTGTGCTCTGATTAAACCTTGTTTTTGATGACTTTGATCCTTTAGATAAGCTATAATGACATCTTAACTACACATTTAATCTAGGCCAGACCCACAAATCATCTCCCTCCCCACACAAAACATAGAGGAAAAAAATAAAAGCAAATGAATTTAAGATATATATATATATATATACATTTAACATTCTAATAATGTAAATGATATTTTTTATATTATCGATAAATTCAATATGCCATTATTTGTGAAATTTAATGATCAAGTCTGACAAATTAGGGTTCAATGATATTATTGTAATTTTGATCAACATACAAGATTCATGAAATTTTTTATAAGATTACCATGTCAGATTTGATATAAAAAGTTAATTGTTCAATTTAACTTGACAATATAAAAATTATTTATATCATTAGTATACTACAAAACAGGTTGAATTTTATACCGTTCTACCTAAGTTATCGATATTTGTTTTCCTTCTAATTTTATCTTCCAAATGTATATGAGAAGTTGCAAAAGGAAAATGTTCGCAAAAACTACTCAAAAGTCATTTAAATTATTTGTCCAATTTAATACTCTATAATCTTTGGGGGTAGGGAAAATAGCTATTTCTATAATCTATTATTTGATTGATATAAAGTTCGAAAGAATATGTCGTTAGGAAGGAGGGCAATATTAGCCCCACTTTACAATGGCTAGTTAAATGCCATATTTATACTTAATTTTCACCTGTACTAATGGGGTATTACATATTTGGCATTTTGTATGACAACATGGTACTTTTAAAAAAGAGCTTAATATCCATATGTCCACCATTCAAATATGTTTATATATCAGATCACCTGAAAAATAATATCATAAAATAATAAGTTTACTATAACAAATTAAGTTATACTGATCGATGATCAACAATACTATAAGATATCTTCCCATAAATGCGTACTATATAATTAAGTTAATTAATCCTTTTCTAAAAAAAGATGGTGTTAAAAGAATTTTAAAGGTTGCACACACATATGTATCCAATCTTGAGTAATTGGCTTTTTCTGGAAAGTGCATGAATGTTGAAACCCTATTCATTTATATTCATTCCCCTTCTCACAACTTGATCTATATCAATTCAAAGTATTAGTACTTAGTAGGGACTTAAAGAAACAACTAGACCAAGAAAGAGGACCCATAAATATTTGAAGCCATCATATGAATTTTTGTAAATATAATAAGTGCGTTTGGTACGAAAAAAATATTTTCACAGAAAATATTGTTTTTTAATTAAAAAAAATAATTTTCATTTAATCTAGACAAATGTTATAAACTATGAAAGGGGTAAAGGGAAAAAGAGGAATGGTAAAAGACAATCAGTGTAAAACATCACTACTAAAAAAAAATTAACTTTTCTTTTAAAGGAATTAATTTTCCTAAAATTTTTATTTCAAAATTTAGATCAACCAAATTAAAAAGGAAAATTTAAAAAATATTTATCATCTTGCCAAACACTTCAATAAGTTATAAGAAAATAAATTCTGAAACTAGCTTAGACACTATATTCAGTGTATTACCACTTATGTTGTCACTTCTATTTACATTAAAATTAACATATCGAGTGTGTTTGGTATAATTTTTAATTTTCTCATGTTTGATTGGGACAAAAATTTTGGAAAATATTTCCAAATCAACTCATTTTCCTTAATTATCATTTTCCTCAAAATTAAGGAAAATGACTTTCCTTCAAAAATTAAGGAACATATTTTCCAAAACTCTCCTCCAATTTTAAATTACATTTTTTCTTTTGGAAAAAATATCAATTTTAAAAAAAATATTTTCGATTTCAAAATTTTATTTTTTTACCCGATCCCTGACCCCCCCCACCCACCCACCACCGGCCAGCCCCCCCTCAAACCCCACCTCCTTCCAAAAAAAATAATTTTGCTTTTTAAAAATATTTTCAACTTCAAATTTTTATTTTTAACTCCTACGCCCCCCCACCCCCCCACCCCTACCAGCCCCTCCACCCCCAATCTCAAAAAAAATTAATTTTATTTTTTAAAAATGTTATCAACTTTAAATTTTTATTTTTTCACTCCTAACCCCCTCCCCCCTGCCCCCCTATCCACCCACCCACCCCACCCAAAGAAAAATTGTTTTTAAAATATTTTTAATTTCATAAATTATTTATAACTGAAATAAAATGAAAGATGTCTCTCAAAAATATTTTTCATACATATATCAAACAATAAAAATTATTTTTGAAAAATATTTTTTACTTACCAACCAAACATGAAAATATAAGTGTAAAATCTACTTACGTACCAAAAAAATATTTTATAGGAAAACATTTTCCTTAGTACCAAACACACCCATCATGTCACACTTTATTCTGTCATTCTAAGTTTTTCTTTTGTAAAAGTATATTTTTGAGAGCATTTGGAATTGGAGGACAAAAATATTTATGTTTCAAATTACATATGCTATAATTGTCGTGGGCAAAACGCTCTCTTAATACTATACTTTTTTTTTTCTTCCAAATAATTTATGTTTTATGCATAAACGGTGTAAAAAGAATAGTTACACGACTAAAATAATTATAAGGTTATTATTACAAGTAAAGTTTTATTATAAGTATTGCTTGATTTATTATAATTAACTTGAAAAAAATTAAGATTTACGTTAATATAACAAGTTAAATTATATTGATAATATATTGATATTGTTTTTACGCTATCAATATATATATAATTACTCTTATCAGGGCCGGCTCTATGCCTTTTTGAATTAGGCATTGAAATTGGGGGCCTCAATTTTTTACCAATAATAAATTGTGTTATTTTTTAAAGAAAATATTAATTATTTATGATAATATATATATATATATATATATATATATATATATATTAAAAAAATTATTTTATTTCCTTTAATCTAATTTAAATAAAAGAAATCACGAAAAATTGTTTTATTTTCTCACAGTCTCTATGCTAATATTCACATTATTTTATTCTTTTAACTCCTTTGACACTCTTTTCTTTAAATTTCTAACAAGTTAGAGTCATATTCTATCAAAAATATGAATCAATAGTCAAAAAGTGAGAGCAAGTCAATTGTAATTTTTTTTTCTATTTCTTCTTAAATTTTCAAGCATTACAACAATCATAGTAAAACGTGGGGTATACAAAATTATCAACTTCATGAATCAAATTATGTTAACAATTTATATTATAATTGCCCGAGTAAGCAAATGTTTTTCAACGTGGAATTGATAAAATCTTATCTAAAGCTAATAATTGAAAAGAAAATCGAATAAATCATTTACAGTATAAAAAAAATATTAAATATACCTTGCATTTAAAATGCAAGTTTTTTTTAAATAAAAAATAATGCATATGAAATTTATTAGATTTTAGACTTCTAGTTAAAATTTCGCTTTAGACCTCTGATTGCATTGAGCAGCCCTGACTCTTATAAGCAAATGATTAATTCCTATGGGTCCACTTTCATGTCCACATATGTTGCTGGATTTCCAATTATCCAAATTTTTGGATTAACATTAATTTGAATTTAACTTTAACCTTTGTACTTATTATATATGTGGGATGTTTCCACTAATTCCATGCGTCTTAATTATTCTTGATTAAGTTTTGTTATTATTAAACAATAATAATAATTCTAGATCTTCACTATTCTAGACAACAAATTAAAAGTCATTTTCTGCCGACGAAGTTGTATAAATTTAACCTCAATATTCAAAAACTATTTTAAAGCTTGTTCAAATGAGTTTATAAATTAACTTAGAAGTTAAAAGTCATAGTAAAGATCTTTAACTTATGATTTTTGACCTATTGTTATTTAGATTTCAAAACAATGTCTAAAAATATTTTTTATTTTACATAAATACTATAAAATTATAATCTATTTTGACTTAAAAACACATAGAATAATTAGTTTCAAAAGTATCTTTTGGTATATATTTCCTTAATTATCACTATCTGGCAATTATTACCGTCTATCAAAAACAACTTTTCTAAAAGTAGGCATAAAATTTACGTACATCTTATCCTCTCTAAATTTTATTTATGGAATTACATACATTGAATATATATTTTGTTTATGTAGCTAGTTTGTTTAATGTAAGCAGTGTGCTTTTGATTTTTAAAGACACTAATCCACTCCCTATCATGACAAAAACTCCAATAGGAAAAAGATAATGATAATCCTAGTCGTTTTAGCTTAACTTGGAAGTGATTAATAAATATTAATATCTAAACCATGATATTAATTTTTTTTATATAATATAATATTTCGGCATATACCATACCATGTCCACCCGTATTCAAAGTTGGATAAATACAAAAATTAAATGGATCTCTAAATATTATATAACATATCAAAATTTGATGGATATACAAAATTGATAAAAATACTACTAATATGAAAATTTCTGCCAAAAACCAATTGGACTTAACTAACTGACTGGGCCAATAATACAGCAGAGGCCCAAATCTGGTGGCTAGCCCAATTAAAATTTAACTCATTCTTAACATAAGTTGGCAGTAGAAATAATATTAGAATATAATTCAGAACCAAATTGAATTGTTTTTCACACACACAAAAATATCATAATAGATAATTAGTTGTACCCCTCCAGAGCAGTAGTGGCGGAGCAAGTTTCTTAATAAAGGATTTAAAATCTGCAAAAATAGATATACGATTTAGTTCAAGAGAATTCAACATTTAATATATATACTTAAAAAATTATTTTAATTATATATAAATAATATAATTTTTCGTCGAATAAAATTTTGGTGAACCCATTAGCTCTAAGATGAGTCCGCCAGTGCTCTAGGGGGGATGAATAATTGATGAAAAAAAATAAACAATCTAAAAATCACACATTAGAATCACAAAACTAGTTTGGTGATGTAACGATTGGTTATCCACTGACCACTCTAACATATAATAAAATATTTTTACCATACACTTTCAAATAAAAAAAAATTAATTTTTTTTGTGATTATTAACAAAATAACAGACGTCAACACATATGTTCGAACTTCGAATGATTAATTCAAATATTCGTTAAATTCCAAATCTGGCTTTGATAATTAGGAAAAAGAGGAAAATACTATTTTGCCATTCCATAAAAACCCATCACTACATTTCGGTACGGACACTCCTTTTCCATTGCCAAGGGTAAAGATGTAAATTAAAATAGTCATCTCAATGGCCACACGCTGAAACACACTATAAAACCTTCCATGTCTCTTAATTGCCGTTTTTTCCCTCTTTTCCATTTACATATAAAAAAAAAAGCTCTCCACAGAAATTCGAATTCTCTCTCTTCGTTTCGCGTAAAGTAACACCGCCAGTGTGTGAGAATATGTTGAGGTTTTTCGGCAGAGGCTCGCCGCAGCAAGATTCTCCGTCGCCGTCGCCGTCTCCATCTCCATCTCCATCGTCCTCGCCATCTCCATCGCCTCCAAAGCGCTCCTCTGTCAATGTTGCTTCGGGACCAGCGAGGCCGATACGTTTTGTGTATTGCGATGAGAAAGGGAAGTTCCAGATCGATCCCGAAGCCCTAGCGGTACTTCAGCTTGTCAAGGAACCAGTTGGTGTTGTCTCCGTTTGCGGTCGCGCTCGTCAAGGAAAGAGCTTTATATTAAACCAGGTGAGTATAATTTTAAATTTCAGTAAAGCAAGTTTTTTTATTCTTAGGTTATCTATGCTATTTATTGGTGTCAATACTTCATTATTAGGGTTAATGCTTGCAGGTGTTGTAGTTTTTAATTTTAACTGAGACTTTGTGACCTAGTAATAGCTACATAATTGGTCAGATAAACTAATTTAATAAAGCACAATGATTTGGAATGAGAAACAGAGTAGGTGGTATATACTAAGAAACTAAAGCAGCAACAAAAATAGGTTAGGTGAATTAGGAGGAGAACTTTCCTGAATAATGAATTGCGGAAGTTGGGAAACTATGTCTAGGTAAGTGGTTTGCAAATGTCATGTTAGAGATTAAAGCTAGGGTGAGTTTGTAGTTATGAGACTGCAGATAGAAAAAGTTTGTTTTTTGGCTTTCTTATTATTTGCCAAGGTTCCAGAAAGATATTGACCAACAATGAGAGGATTTAACATGTCAGCTGTATCAACTAGGATGTTCATTGTAGATGACCAAAAACAAGATGGAGAATCTGAAGCACACTAATAGAATACTCATAAAAAATTTGACCAGATAAATAAGGAACTATGCAACAGAGCGTTCAAGCTGGAGTTTTCTAAATTGTTCTTTTAGAACCGGGGTATCCGGACCAACTTACGGTCCACCTCAACTAATTCCACTAGGTACCTTCTATCTCTTACTGATGCATATATCGGGTAGCTTTGTCCACCAAGGCTTGATCAGATATGAAGAAGTTTGGTTTTAAACCTGAGAGTTGAGACCTAATAGTTCTCAACCACTCCAATTCTGAAAAACTGGACACTGGATTTCTGTGCGTTTCTGTATAGAACTCCTTATTTGTTGCCTCGTGTAGTAAGCTTGATCTGCCTTAAGTAACTACCCTCCTGTTTTGAAGGGTGCCTGCATCTGTCTCTTAGGCCATGTGGAAGGAGAGGAGTGTCAGATGTTTTAAGGGGAAGACATATATTGTACAGAAGCTGAAATACAAATGTTTATGCTTTTTGGTGTTATCTACAGGATCTGAAGGACGAAAATAGCATTGCTAGATTTCATAGAATCTTTCAAGAATAGGTTTTTGTACAGCAGAATAGGTTTATGCTTTTAATGCTAGACCGCTCTATTTTTAATATAATGTCTACCACCTATGAAATGCCTCATAAAGTAAATTTTATCTCCATTGTGCAGAGTGTTCCTTTTTTCCCCTTTAATTTATTTAAGCACAATTTGCTTATACTGCTGTCAAGCCTTACTGATAGAAATAGTATAGCTTGTCGTCACCCCATGGGCCAAAGCCATGATAAAATGATAGCTAGTGTTTTTCTTTTGGAGACTTGTTTGATTTATCGTATGGATAAATTTATCAGGAAAACAAATCCCTTCCGTTCTTTGGACATTTCCTTCTGATGTTAGATATTTAACGTAAGAGTTTGCTAGTTATCAAAAACAAGATAGCTGAGAGTTTCCTCCATTTGATGTAGCTTCTTGGGAGGAGCAGTGGCTTTCAAGTAGCACCAACTCATCGCCCATGTACCAAAGGCATTTGGTTGTGGAGTGCACCTTTAAGAAGAACAGCTCTTGATGGAACAGAATACAACCTTCTACTGCTGGACACTGAAGGAATCGATGCTTATGATCAAACGGTTAGATTTTGTGCTTAAATATTTTTATCATTGCTGTACTGGTAAAATACGGGCAGCTTTCTTCGATTCACCATGCTTTTTTTCCTTATAGTAGATTCTTTTACTTTTACCTACTCCCCCACCTCCATTAAATGACAAAGAAAATGTCAGCTATGTGTCAACTCTGAATAATTGTTTTTCTTTCTTGTTTGGGTTAGTACTCTGCATAATTGTCCCTCACTGAGTATTATTCTTACTCTTCAAAAAAAAATTGTTCCCTTCTAACTTGTTCATTTGGGTTTGATTAAACTTTAAAGGAATAGAAACTCAAGGAATACTTTTTCTCTGGCAACCCCCCTCCCTTCTATTTATGTCGTCCTCCTTGTTCATCTTTTAGTTGTTCAACAGGGAACATACAGCACTCAGATATTCTCCTTGGCAGTCCTCCTCTCGAGTATGTTTGTTTATAACCAGGTTTGAACTACTCAGGCATGGATCTCCTATCTCTTTCTGACAAGATGTTCTTGCTAGATAATCATTCAATCGTAAAGGGCTTAGGTTATGTGTCTTGCAGGAATGCCTTTTTTCTTATAGTTACTACTTACTAATAAGAAAAAGACATTCTCATAAGATACATTCCTCCTCCTTTTGATTTATATACTTATGTTGTTTTCACTGTCTGCTTTTTTTGACTTCTTGTTTGTTTTGTATCCAATTCAAACTAGTTTCCTAATATTTTTATTGATTAGATGGGTGGTATTGATGAAGCTGCTCTTGATCGTCTCTCTCTCGTCACTGAAATGACTAAGCATATACGTGTTAGAGCTTCTGGAGGAAGGACCAGTGCCTCTGAGCTTGGACAGTTCTCTCCAATCTTCGTTTGGTTGCTTAGGGTAAGATGGAATTTATTTATTAATATCAGTTTGCTTCTTTTAAGGTTTTCTCTTCTGAATTATAAGTAAATGGCATACACGCATTACTTTTTTCTTTTGAATAGGATTTCTATTTAGACTTGACTGAGGATAATCACAAGATAACACCACGAGACTACCTAGAGCTTGCTTTACGACCAGTTCAAGGTGGTAGGAGAGATGTAGCTGCTAAAAATGAGGTACTCACATCAAGTCATTGTTCTTTTATTTTGCTTATCCACAAAAGCTCAATTGTTATGAGTAATCTTCTTTATCCTAAGGGCTTCAATGGTAGTTCTGTTTTGCCTTTTTTGATCTGGTGGTAGTTCTTTCTTTCTTATTAAAAAGGAGAGTATTTTCTCTATCCAAAGGACTGGCTGGCTGATCTTGTAGAATACTTGCACGTGATTTATTTTTGTCTCATATTTTGTATAAATAAATTCCCATTGTAGATAAAAAATTTAAACTTGTGACTGCAGATTAGGGAGTCCATTCGTGCTCTTTTCCCTGACAGAGAATGCTTCACCCTTGTGCGGCCACTGAGCAATGAGAATGAGCTCCAACGGCTTGACCAAATACCTGTCAGTGCTAATGATTATTTCTTGTATTCTCTGTGATTATAGTTACTGTCTAATTGTTTTATCGTGGGAATAATCCTTCATAGTTCTTACTGTGGTTTCACGTCACCTGCAGATAGAAAAACTAAGGCCGGAGTTTAAAGCAGGTCTTGATGCTTTGACAAGATTTGTTTTTGAGAGGACTAAACCGAAGCAGTTTGGAGCTACTGTAATGACAGGGCCAATATTTGCCCGTATAACTCAGTCCTTCGTTGATGCTCTTAACAATGGGGCAGTGCCCACAATTACATCTTCATGGCAGGTAGATATTAGCACATTTTGTTTCTTCAATCTGCTTGTTGTCTTTGTTGTTCCTTTTTGTATTTACAGTAGTATTAGTTGTTATATATTATTTGGTTGTGGACACTGAGAGGATAAACTGGAGAAAAACGATTATTCTTGCTTTAGATGCTTTTATGTGCATGATTTGTAACCAAGCGTCATTGATATTTTGTATTAGAGGCTTGTGACCTTTGTATATTGTTTCATGACCATGCATTCTTCGGGCTTATGGTAAATATTGTGTCATAAGGAACTGAATTCTGATACATATGGAAACCAGTAATCGTATATTATTTATTTTTTTGAACTGGTAAACGTGAAGCCACTAATCATATATGATGGTATTTATATTCCGGTCATGACTCTTGTAAAGCAACATAAATCCTTCATTACCATGTTGTATTATTTATTTAATAGAGGCATCTTTATTTCCTCTACTATGATCTAAATCAAATATTGTTTGTTTTCTTTGACAAAAGAATGGTAATATGACATCTTTATGCTCATGTTGCCTTTCTTCCTTCTTATAGATTTGCATATAAAGTTTCACCAATTCCATTGTCTAAAGTTGAACTATTTGCTTATCTTGCTCTATGGGCCTTCATTGTAACATTGTTTCTTCAGATTGCTCATGACCCATATGATTTTTATGTATCTTGGCTGCCCTTCTTGTTTTAGTGCAGCTCGATTACTTGCTCTTTTGTTACTCATTTGGACTATCGAAAATCAGAAAAAATGAATTTGGAATACATGATGGGACCAGCGGATAATTGTAGAATTGCTCAACGTTCTAAACTATGTGAGAAAATTGAGCTGGGAAGCACTTTGCTGATAGCTTTTAGAAGTAGGGGAGCATACTGAGATGTGTAGATGTCCAATCCTGCAACAGCTAGTTGTTTGGCCTAGTCGTGGGCTTGTCTCAGACTTCAATGGACAAAATAAGTGACTATGTTTCATTTTGTGGCTAAAATTGCACTTCTCTGCGGTATGAAGAAATGGATGACTTTTTTTTCAGGGATCTCTTATTAGATGCTAATAACTGCATGCTGTTTATTTCCTTTCTACCTCGACTATCTTATTTGGTTTGCTAGCAAGTCTTTTTCTATTCCCTTTGCTGTTAAATTGGACTGACAAGAATGGCAGACTTACTAGCTTAGTAGTGAACAGGCAGAGAACCATATTTTGGTCTAGGTTTCTCATGCTTTTTGTATGCTACTTGTATGGTATGTAGTGGTTCTTCCACATTAATAAAGTTAGTTACTACTTCGTAAAAAAAACAGTGAAATCTTGCGGATATTATTTGACTTCCCATCTGTAATTGTATTTGTGAAAAGTAGTTTTCAGATGAAGCATAATGCTAGTAACCATTTTTTTATCCTTTATGTACCTTGCACATGATATGAAATATTGTTGACTGATTTTCCTGCGGCAGAGCGTTGAGGAAGCTGAGTGTCAAAGAGCATATGATTTGGCTGCTGAAATGTATATGACTTCTTTTGATCGTTCTAAGCCACCGGAGGAAGTAAGTACTGCTGTGTTTCATAAGTAATGTGATTTAAAAATATCTACTGATATTTTTGTAATTGCAGGCTGCACTAAGAGAAGCACATGAAGATGCTATCCAGAAGTCCATGTCTGCATTTAATTCTACGGCTGTAGGGGCTGGATCCATCAGAACCAAATATGAGAAACGTCTCCAAAATTTCATAAAGAAAGCATTTGAGGTTTTGATTATTATTTCTGCACCACCCCCCCCCCCCCCCCTTTTTTTTTTTGTTTTTTGTTTTTTGTTTTGATGACTGTAGTGTCCCAGCCACCTTTCGCGCACCTCGACTAAATTCCCCCTAATATTTAGGAAAAGAGGTCCACAAGAGAGGTGTATAGTTGGAGAAGGCTTAAATTCACCCTTAAAATGATTGGACATGTCACATTTTAGTTGTGTCTTTACCTTTGCTTGCATATTAACTGTACTTTGATATATCTCTAAAAATATGCTGATTTGCACTGATTTTAATGTAGGACATTAGAAAGGATGCTTTTAGGGAGTCTTCTCTACAATGTTCTAATGCGATACAGGACATGGAAAATAGACTGAGAAAAGCTTGTCATGCTCCTGATGCAAAAGTAGATACTGTGCTCAAAGTAAGTCTTTATGGTAGACTTTTAAACCTATTTGGGTAGCTAAACTAAAATTGTTTGTATAATGAGTTGTTTACGTTGTAAATCCATGTTGTATGTAGGTTCTTGATGATTCTGTATCCAAATATGAGGCGAAGTGTCAAGGTCCTGAAAAATGGAGAAAGCTACTAGTCTTCTTACAACAAAGGTTTGTTATTCCATAGTTCTTAGTGGAGCACTTCGGTTTAGGAATGTATATGTTATTCATTTTGAATTTGCAGCTTGGAGGGGCCACTTGTTGATCTCATCAACAAACAAATGGACCAAATTGGGTCAGAGAAAACTGCACTAGCATTGAAGTGTCGTTCCATTGAGGATAAGATGAGCTTCCTTAACAAACAACTGGAAGCTAGTGAGAAGTTTAAATCTGAATACTTGAAGCGCTATGAAGATGCCACCAGTGACAAGAAGAAGCTTTCAGAAGATTATGCAAGCGGTATTGCAAATTTGCAGAGTAAACATAGTCTGTTAGAAGAAAGATATGCCAGCTTATCAAAAACATTAGATTCTACTAGAATCGAGTCCATGGAATGGAAAAGGAAATATGAGCAGTTACTTTCGAAACAGAAGGCTGAGGAGGAACAGTCAAATGCAGAGATAAGTATTCTTAAGTCGAGAACTAGTGCTGCAGAAGCAAGGGTTAATGCTGCCAAAGAGCAAGCTGAATCTGCTCAAGAGGAGGCAGAGGAGTGGAAACGTAAGTACGACATTGCTGCCAAGGAAGCAAAGAATGCTCTTGAGAAGGCAGCAGCTGTCCAAGAGCGCACTAGCAAGCAAGCACAATCGAGAGTGGATGCCTTACGGGATGAATTTTCAAGTACTTTGGCTAATAAGGTGAATTTCTACTTGATAGACTGATGCTAGTTATTGGCTTCATTTTCTTTTGCTTCTCATCCCTCTACCTTAAAACCTCAGTAAAATTTCAAAATGGTGCCCAACTCCGTGCAGTTATGATTTCTCTTTTACTTTGCTTGATGGACTGTGTCAGCCGTCTTGACTGCTGTTCCGAAATGATAATTGAGATTCTTGCCTTTTCTTTTCAGTATAGAAATTGAGATTTTCTGTTCTTGTGAAACTGCAGGAAGAGGAGATTAAGGAGAAGGCAGTTAAACTTGAGCAGGCTGAGCAGCGTTTGTCAACTTTAAATTTGGAGTTGAAGGTGCGCGTCTTCTATACAAAACTAGTTTACATGTATCTTCACCTGATTTCTGCATGATTTCTTTTTTTAAAACAGGATGGAGAAAAATGTATGAGAGAAAGATTGGGGGTTGGGAGAGACAGATGTTTAACTTGCTTTAAAGTGACCTGTAAATTCCATGCTTGCAGAAGAAGTCATTACCTCCATCATCCAATATCTGTTCTTTAGATTTATGAAAAGTTGTCTCTCAGTTCTGTAGTTATTGGTAGCCATGACATTTGTGTATTGGTCATGGATAGACAGATTAGATAGTTTGTCGCTATGCTGGTGCATACCTTGCAAGATGATTGTCATAGACCTAACATAGCTCCTTATAATATGAGAAGAGTAGTCCATTAGATCTTCTTTTTCGTATCTCACTTCATATAGTTAGCCTAATATATGCACAAGTTTGGTATTAATGACATACTCTACCTACTAAAAAAATGTACTTTTACTATTGGTTGTACTAAGATCTTTACCTTACACAGGTTGCTGAGTCAAAGATACAGAACTATGATCTGGAGGTCTCAGCCTTAAAGCATGAAATTAAGGAATTAGGTGAAAGGTTTGAGCGCATGAATGCTACTGCACTATCATTTGAAAGAGAAGTTAGGATTCTGGAACAAGAGAAAGTTCATCTGGAGCAGAAGTATCGGTCTGAGTTCAGTAGATTTGAAGATGTCGAGGATAGATGTAAATCAGCTGAAAGAGAGGCGAAAAGAGCGACTGAGCTGGCTGATAAAGCAAGGGTTGAAGCAGCTACTGCCCAGAAAGAAAAGAGTGAAATCCATCGAGTAGCTATGGAAAGGTCGGCTCAGATCGAGAGGAATGCGAGAAATATACAAAACTTGGAGAGGCAAGGAGATGACTTGGCCGATGAATTAGAGAGGTGCCGTGCATCTGAGTTTGATGCGCAGTCAAAAGTTAGAACTTTGGAGGCCAGAGTTGAAGAAAGGGAAAAGGAAATTGAATCACTTCTGAAATCAAATAATGAACAGAGAGCCAGTACTGTGCAAGTCCTTGAGAGTTTGTTGGAGACTGAGCGTGCTGCGCGTTCTGAGGCAAACAACAGGGCAGAAGCACTATCAGTTCAGTTGCAAACTACACAAGGAAAGCTGGATCTTCTTCAGCAACAGCTAACTAAAGTTCGGCTGAATGAAACAGCATTAGATAGCAAACTTAGAACTGCTTCCCATGGAAAACGTGCCAGGATAGAAGAATATGAAGCCGGCGTCGAATCTGCTCTTAATATGGGTACAAATGATAGAGTAACTAGGGGAAATAAGAGGTCAAAGAGTACGACCAGCCCCGTGGCAGTCACCTGTCCAGAAGATGGGGGCTCCGAGTTTAGGGGAGATGATGTTACTAGTAGTCAACAAACAAATACTGAGGATTATACTAAATACACGGTGCAGAAACTGAAGCAAGAGCTCACAAAGCATAATTTCGGTGCTGAACTGCTCCAATTGAAAAATCCCAACAAGAAGGATATTCTAGCTTTATATGAGAAATGTGTTCTCCAGAAATCATAGCTTCCGCTCTGCTTCCTAGAAAGGTTTTGAAGTAACTCCCCAACAAATTTCACCAGGTGACTCTGATATCTTAGGAGATTCTACATGGAAATCTTTAGCACATTACCTTTTGACAGAAGCTGATATAATTGCTGATGCTGCTGACTTAACCATTGATGTAACTTAAGACTGTTTTCCAATCTGGGGTGTATTCTATTTTGGTTTATAGACATTCTGTTGTTTGTTCGCTGTGCTTAGTGCGCTGCAGCGACTCAAGAGTTGAAATTGGTGTGTTGAGAGACTACTAGTATGCGTAGTCACCCCTCGTTTTAGGGCAGACTCTAGGTTTTAAGTTTGTTTGATTCGTTTCTTCTTCCTCTGTTTTAGATGTTAATGATTGTTACTTGGTAGGATCACGTTATGTAAATCCCGGGACAAGCATGTTGTGTAAGAATTCCTGCTGAGGCAGTTGATTTTTTTTCCCACTTTTCAACTTCATTTCCTGTAAGCTGTTGATTTTGTCAACTAAAAATTGGAGTTACTTAAGAAATATGTGTGTTTTTCTTAATTTTGTATTTCGTTGTCATAACTCATATATATGCTCGTAAGTGGGGTTTTCACAGCTTTGCTGAGTAGAACTTCTCTACGATTTAATTCTGCTGGAGCTTTTGGTGGTAGCAATGCATGTGGTGGCAACATTAATTTGAATCTAAACGGAGATAGTACGAGAGATTCATTTAAAGTATATCTTCACTTGCCAGAAAGAGAATGTACGTTCATTCGATCCCCGATCCATGTCGATTCAAAGGTAGACTAGATTTGACCAGTATGACTATTCCAGTCCTAATAATTTAGGAGCCAATAGATGAATGAACAATAATTTTAAAATAAAAAATACAACAATATTTTTTAGCCCTTCTCCACAACGTATCATGGGTCTAAGTTTCAACGTAGCAATATATGTTGCCTACGTTCTCTCACAAACTAGAACTCAAAATTCTTTGGCCAAATTATGAAATTGTAATTTAATATAATAATCTCCTAATCAGTGAATCAAATAAAAAGAAAATCAAACAACCAATCTCTCTATATTATCCCATATTGTTCCAAATTGTTTGTTCAATCAAACCATTAATTAAATTAATTAGCCTGTTTTTTCCAAATTTCCATACTAACTACAAGTCATGAGAATATGTATATGAATACAAAGAAAATTTAAATAAAGCTTATGAAGACATAATTGTTCATCATTTACACTTACATACATTACATATCTCTTAATAAAAAAGAAAAAACAAAGTAAATAATTGAAAAAACAAAAGAAAAAAAGAAAAAAAAGAAAAGAAACTCTAATTAAACAAAGAACTGATGACTATGCATTACTAAGAAAGTAGATTATTAATCTTTAATCAGTTAAAAATAAACATTTATTTTCTCCCTCCATCCTCATTAGTACCTCAAATCTTTTAACTTAAGACTTTTACACACTACAACATTTTTTTTTTTAAAAAAAAAAACCTTAATAGTAATAATAATGGCTTTCATTTTCTTCCTACTTTCTCATTTCTCTTTGCTTGCTTCTGAAGGTATAACAAAAGATGAGCCATCACCATGAACAACCAAATTCTGAATAAACTCATGAGGTGAGCTTTGGCTCTCAACATTATATGAAATGAAAGGATTAGGATTATAATAATCGACGAAATTCGTTGTTTTAAGGACAGGGTTAATAATATTGTTGCTATGATCAAGTGTTTTTTTTATGGTTAATGATCCACATTGTCTAGGTTGTGTTTGGTAGAAAACTTTTGAAACAACTAATTCTCCATCTTTTTCTTCTTCATTTTCACCTAAGTGATATTGGTGCATTACCCAATTTGTTTTCTCAGGCTTTCTTTGTCTACCATAATTTGTATAAAGCACCAAAATTTTCTTGTAACCTTTGACAACTCCACTTATGTAAACTGGCCTTGTTTTACCTGTCTTGTGCCATCTTGTTTCACCACCATCGATTTCAGTGTGTACCTTTCGACGTTTTCTAGTCCCCGTCGTGTATGCTTTTGATGGACGATGAAAGAAATGACGCACTTGACCATCCTTGCTCACTCCTGTATACATGCAATAGCGTATTCAGAATTTTAAATTTATATTTAATGACCTATATCCTATGATCATCCCTAGGAAGGAAATGTTTAATAAGAAAATGACACAACTTTTCAGTAGTTAAAAGGAGCCAATCATAGGCACCACCATTAAAATAATCTTTCATTTTTTTTTTATTTTCCTACTCATCTTTTCAATAATAAGTAAAGTAACACATGAATAATGTGTATATGTGTGTCATATACTCATGTTACAATAACAAGGAAAGAATTTACGTGATACATGACAAATGGCATCATAGCATATAATTAGCATCAAAATATGATATCCGTCCCTTTAATTTGATATTTTTCACAAAATCTATAACAAAAATAATAATTAAGGTGGGAGTAAATTATTTTTTAATGTTATTATTATAACCAGAAATCTATAACAATCTTTCTAAGAGGCAATAAGTACTCGATGATTATTTTTGAATGTCATCATTATAAACAAATTAAAATCTAAACTTTTCAAAAGGTAGCAAATATTTAATATAATAGTCAAGGATACAAGTAAACTATTTTATTAACACAACATTATAACAAGCTTTTTGAAGAGGTAGGAAGTAGTGTACTGAATGGAATAGTTAAGGTGCATGTAATAAATAATTGAACTATTTTTGAACACCATCACTATAAACAAATTAAAAACTAAAATCTTAAAAACTAGAAAAATACTCAATTGAATAATCAAGGTAAAAGTAAATTTTTTCTTAACAATACCATCATTATAAACAAAAATCTATATGAAAAAAATAAATAATCTAAAAAGGTATATATATAGCATGTACTCAATGAAATAGTTGGAGTGTGAGTCTACACTATTTTTTAATAAATGCCACCATTATAAACTACTGTTTTTTAGACACCACCATTAAAAAAAATATAACAAATCACACACTACTAAAAAGTAAGTTAAAAATTGTGTTATATAATATGATTTTTTCACTCATTTTTTAATGAATTAATTAGCTCACAGAAAAAAGGCATGAAGAAAAACAGACTCCCTCTGATATACTGAACAATTTTCAATTTTTTCCCCGTAAAAACACTGATATCTTTTTTTTTCTTCACTAATTCAATTAAAATATCTATAATAGTCATTAAACATTTTGTAGTGGAAAATTTTAATGGAAAAATAGTAATGTTTTTTAATAGTGATAGTTAGTATTATGTTGCATAAGGTACACTCCATTGACATTATATTTATATCTTGAATACTAACATTTTACCAAATAGGTAACTTAGGTCCCTTAACCAAGTATTTTCCACTTTTGGATATTTGAAGAAAGAATGAAATTCTCAATCCAGTTGGCAGTTGGCACCTTCAACAGGTAGCCACTAAAGGCTATTTTGTTAGTAACAACTTCTCAAACAAAGTCACTAAAAGGCCATCAATTTTTAGAATAAAAAGCCACAAAATGAGGAAAAAGGAAATAACTCATTAACAGAATTTCATGGCATGAAATTTCCAAGATATGAATAAAACAAATTTAGAATAATACAAATACTATAAGCAATTATTAACTTTTACTACTAAATTGTCTCACTTGGGAAATTTCCTAAACCATAAAATAATACAGTAACAAATTTTGTGACATATATACAAGAATTATCCCCATAGGTTGAAGATTTTTCACGTAAACGAAAAATCAAGAAAAAAGAAAGATTATTAATAGGGGTAAATAATTTTTTAGAAAATTTGCTTACCTAATTTTATAATGCTAATTGCTAAAGTGACCCACTCTAATAACAAATCCGAATATAAATCCTACAAGGAATAAAATCCGGACAAGAAAACATCATGAATCTTCTTAGTAATTTCACTACTTCCTCTTTTTTGTTTTTGTGAATGCAGAAACATTATCTTTTATCTTTTCGTCAGTGTGAGCTTGTTTACATTGTTGATCCTCAGTTCAGATAAAATGAGCGTTATAGTTTCAGCATTACGATAAAATTATATAAAGTGAGCGTTATAGTTTCAGCATTACGACAAAATTATATAAAGTGAGCGTTATAGTTTCAGCATTACGACAAAATTATATAAAATATATAGCTGATTTGGATATTTTAACTAATACGAATTCTATTTCGATAGTTACATTCATCATTACTATGTTCTCATACACAAGAATATACATCATGGTTATGGATAGTTGTGGTAGGCTAATAACCCGTGTATGGTAATTACATATTGTTTTATAATGTATTGTATTGTATTTAATTATTTTAATAAATATATTATTTGGATAGATTGTATCGTTTTTCGTCCTTATGTTATACATCAACAACTTGAAAGATTAAACCACAAAGAAGATAGTGTATAGGGTAGGTAAATCTACTATAGGTAAATGAATAGAACTAGATTATTGAAAATTAATGTAAAAACATAATGGTAAAAATAAAGGCAACGACCCGATCAACCAAATCAGTCATTTCACAAAATAAAACTTTTCGTTATTACTCAACACTAAATTTAAACGATACATACGACACAACAAAATTGAAGGTAAAATAATCAAAATAAACATATGTATTTAAATTAACAAAATGATTTAATATAGGTAACAAATATCCAAACAAGCAGTTAATTATTTATGATTTATATTGATATAAATTATATGATTTAAGAATATTGATTTTTTTTAAAAATTACCTGGTAATTTCTGTGGATGAGTGTAGCAAATACCATTTTGTCCATCAATGGTCAAAATAAAATCATCAATAAGGGGATGAATTTTATGATTATCTGAAAGTACTTTTGCTTCTAAATGTTCAAGTATCTCTCCATCTGATGGATCAAACTTCACTCCAGCTGGTAGACCAGGCAAATCATGTAGTATTCCCCTCTATTTTTCATCATACACACCCACAATTAATCAATTTATATTATGTCAAACTGTTTACAAATTTGGATCTCGAAATTCTAATTGAGATAGAAAGAATTATAAGTAGTATTTAATTAATACCTGATGTTGAAGCTGTATGTTGTGTCCACATGAAGGACAGGTTATGAATCTAGTTTTTGAAGTGATCATAATAACATTATTTTCCTGATCTGATGATGAAGATGATGATATTATTGGGAGAACTGTTGATTGACTGCACCATGCCATATTTTTCTACTAACATGGATCCCTAGTTTAATTTGGTTGATTTCTATAAAAACAGAAAGAAAACTGTAAACACGATAACCATAATAACATATACAGTGAAATTTATCAGATAAAAGTGTATAGATCAAGACGATAAATAATTAAATAAGATAAGGAGAATATTTAAATTAAAAAGCACGTTTTTTAAGTGATGAGAAGGAATTGAGTTCTGACTTTTTCTTTTTTTTTTTAGTTTCAAATTCTCTTCTGTTTTGATGAAAATGGAGTACTGTTTTTGTGCTGCTGTGTTGAAACCAGTGAAAAGAGAGAGAGAGGGGGAAAAAAGAGGAGAGGAAGAAAAAGGGTCAGATTTTTGTGTGAAAGGAACAAGCTTGGAATTAATATTGTTTTAATTTCTAGAGATGAGAAGAAAATATGAAAAAAGAAAATTAGTTGCTTGGACGTCAAGTTTAGTTATCTTAATGTGTGTATATACATATGTACCAGAATAAATATAACTTTCTCCGTTTCAATTTATTTGTCATGATACTTGACATGATATAAAGTTAAAAAAGTGAACTTTTTAAAAAAAATTTATCATATTAAATAAAAGATATGTCAAAATGAATAAAAATTATCTTTAATTTCTTTTTTTATCTTAAAAATGTCAAGTGAAAAATTGAAATTAAAACGGAAAAAAAACTTTCAAGTCAGCTTTTCATACTATTCCATGCAGAGGCAGACCCGCCCTATAAGGTGAGGGTGCGCATGCACCCGTTAACTTTAAAATACTAAGAGAAATTATAATATAATTAAAAGTGCACTTATGAAGAGCATAACACTTGTTGTCTCCTATATTCAAATTAGGAAACCAGAAGTATTAAAAGATGAAAAGAAAAACACAAAGAACTATCCGAGTCCACAGAATCAACTGTAGGTCCTTAAGAAATTTAATCCGCTCAAGTATCCGAGGTTACAGATTAATTCCTCCCAAGATAAAACGGATTAACCATTAAAGAAGTAGCGGTACCTCAAACTTCAATAATTTCAACGAACTCAAAATGACAGCAACGAATCACACATACAGACACGATCGATCGATTTTGTTTAGTAAGAAATGTATGCAAAAGAAGAAAAGAATTTAATGCTGAAAAATGAGAGACAACCTCTCTATTTATAGCCAACAAAGGGTAAAGGTCACAACTCTTAGGAAAGAAGACAACCTTACAGAAAGGTCACAACACTTTGGAAAAGGCACAACCTTTCAAACGGTTACAACGTCCTTTAGAAAAGACACAACCTTTCATAAAGGTCACAACCTCCGTCAAAGTGACAACCCTTTAGGAGAGTCACAACTCTTCATTTTCTGTTCACACATTTAAAACCCAACAAGAATGATATTGTGCTACTCGTACAAGCCAAAGAAACCAAAAAATATTGATAGAGAGCATTTTACCTCTCAACGGGAATTATGCAGGTTTATCTTAGAGCTCGTATTTAAGCTAAAGTAATATTAATGCACCCGAAGTCTTCAAATCTTGGGTTCACCTCTTATTCCATGATTCTTAATCTATATTTATGATTTACCTGTAACTGGAAAAAAAAATTACTTACAAAAAGCACTTTACCTCTCAACGAGAATATAAATTTAGTCAGTTTCTTATTACATGCTGGTACACAATACTGGATTAATAAAATTCGACCCTTACTTTACTAAAAATAAAGGGTTTATTTACTTGACCTAATGAAATGAAATATGAGTATAATAAGTACAGTAAAGTGTAGAGGGGGGGAAAGAAAAATTCTTGTGTAGGACATTTCACCTCTTTTAGGTTCATCACTCTAACAAGAAGAAAGAGATAGACGGATATAATTAGCTGCAGTGTCAACCTAGAGTATTCTTAAAGCTATGATATATATATAAAATAGATTGGTAATTGAAGGTTTGGTATATATATACGTACGTACCAACAAAATGTGAAAGTAACAAACGATGAATTATAACCTAACTTATCTTGTATTTTTATACTCTTTCTTTTCTAAGCGTGATCGAGTGATATGAATTATGATAAATAATGAATGTGATCCATCCACTCTTAACCATAAGTCTTAATTTCAAAATATAAAAATGCAAAGTTTTTTTTTAGCTAGTGTTTTCGATCGTCTGCCCTTTTAATGAAGTCTAAATAAAATGAATTCAAATTAGTCGGACTAGTTTGTATTGATATGCATAGTCACTATATTAAACACATCGTTCATGGTCTTTGATTCACTGAGTATACTTGATTTGACCATTTTCTAGTAAGGTAGAATCCAAGATAAGAATTTATTGGATTTTTGGTGGAAAATTTCGAATACAGCAAAATAGGCATAACTTTTTATTTCAAAATCGAAATTCATTTTAAGGAAAATTCGATTCATAGACCTTTGTTTTGATAACGACCATTGAAAAATTCTAACTTTTTTCACGTTATAAGAACTTGTAGCAGCCGACACGTTAAGGGTTTATTGGATATTAGTATTTTGTAGGTCGTTGTCATTAAATAATTGAAATGGTAGTCATTAAATAATTATGAAACTGAAACTTATTAGAGAAGCCACGCAATATGAAGCTTATTGAGGAAGCTTTGGTTTTTAGGGTTTTACTTTAACGTATGGACAGTTTGTTTTTTTTAGCCAGGATATATAATACTGATTTTATATTGTCATAGATTTCAATCAAATTTTTTTGTACTTAATTCCAAAGATCAAGAACTTTACTTGTAATTTAAATGTGATCATCGTATGGATTGTGGTGCATTAATAAGAGTGTTTCATCTTTACGGGTTCGAGCCATATGTATGAAGAAAACAATGGGAGCGGCACCTTCAGACTCTTGGCGCGATCTGAATTTAATCGGGAGTTTCAATGTGGACTCCAGACATCAAATAAAAAATCAAAAAAGTTATATTTTAATTTGATCAATTATTATAACATTTCTTTGGGTTTATTTGGGTGGCTTACTTGCAACTGGTAATTAACCCAGAGTAATGAATGTAATTTAGTAGCTTCCAAGTAAATAATAATTTGAAACAAATCAATTAACATTCAAAAGCTAACTAACGAAATAAATCCTAATGTTAATTCCTACGTTCACTTTTTACTTATTACGTTTTATTTTATCGAAGTCAATTTGATTAATTTTAATAATTTAAATCTGAAATTTACATGTTTAAAAACTATATAAAAAGTACTTTAAGTTGCATTCCTTCTCGTATTAATATGACGAAAAAACATCTTAGAAAATGTCAGTCAAAATTTTTACTTTGTAACTCTCGATAAAACAAAATGTCGATAAAACAAAACGTGACAAATAAAAGTGATAGGAAAATAGTTGTAATTAGATATATGGTCAAAATACCCTTAACTTTTTCATTAAAAAAATAGCCCTTGACTAACTTTACACCTTCGATTGAACTTTTAAGCTTGACCTTTGTTTCTTTATGAGGAATTTTAATGACTTGATATCATCTTGGGAACTATCATTATAGAAAGCCAGATACATCGACAATTCTTTATAATTTCAGTAAAATTTAGTTAGCTATTTGAGGTTTAATATATTTTTAATTGAATATTTGAATACATAATAAATAATTTCTATTAGATATTTTTAATATATTTTTTGAGAAAAGTTTCTTTATAGGTATTCACAAGCGTCCATTATCTAAATAAGTTAATCACACAATCATAATACTCTTTTAAATATACACATCATCAACAAGTGGAACATACACGATCTTTTACAAATTATTATTCATAAGGTTGATTTGCATAGTTAAAAAAAGTTTTGACATATTTTAACCGATTTATCTTTGGGGAACTTACATAAATATACTATAATAAAAAAATAGTTATCATTTATAGTAATAATAAATTTTTTTCACTTGATCAGTTTTAATTCATTTATAATACAAGTTTAATACATATTACAAAAAACAATTTATTATTCACATATAATACAAGTTTTAATGATGGATAATACATTTTTCACACATTTTAATACATTTATAATACAATGTGTCAAAATTTTACCAAACAAACATAATATATTTCAAAAAATAATTATAATTCATATATACTGCATACATAATTCACTTTTAATTCATATTGCAGATTTTACATAAGATTGATATAAATGATAATAAATAAAAAGTATCGCTAAAATCAGTAATTATTTATTAAAATATATCAATTTATGTAATTTTTCCTTTATCTTTTCTACGTAATAGGTGTTTAAGAACAGACCAATTTTTCAATTTTTTGAATAAAAAATGCAATGACATGTTAAATTCCAAATAAAATTCAGTGGGCTTTTGAATGAGTATGTACAGTTGGCCCATATCTCACACCTGAAAAGGGCTTTGACCCGTTTGGATATCAATTCATCAAATGAAATTAGAGTAGAAGTTTTGAACTTGTTGAACGGCTGCGGCAGTTATAGGGTAATCAAAGCCCCTTCCTTGAAGACAATTTTCTCCATAACAAGCTTCTTTGGTATCAAGAGGTAAGTCAAATCTCAAAACTTATGGTTACCAAACTAATTTGTGCTTGCTATGGTGATGTTTTATTAATATGATTTGCAATTTATATGTTGTGATTTTGTCAATTCAATCATTGTTTTGAGTGTTAGAAATTTGTATATCATTTTACTATTTTTTCCGACGAAGGGTGGACGGACACCTAGTGGCGTATAGTGTGCAGAGTGTAAACAACTGTATGCTTGGACAAACTTTTCTGGTCGCTATTGACGTTTTGGTACTAGAATCAAACTTTTAGGGACTGTTTTTCGTTGTTAATTAATGGCCGGTTCTTTTGTAGTAAAACCTAAAAGCTAGCTTATGAGCGGAAGATTGTCCATGGCAATAAATTGAGAGAAACAACCCATCATCTATGTACCAATGTGGCACATGCTTAGGCTTGTCAATTGGAGCGTGAACTATATACCGTCAGGTTCCATACACTATAATAGCGATGGATCTTGCTCTGATAGCATGTTAAGAAAATTGGACCGAACTCAACTCCAAAGCTAGCTCATGAGGGAAATTGTCCAAGACCATATAATGAAATAGATAAACAATCGATCCATCTAACAAGGAAGGAGAAGACAATGAGATAACAAATCAGTGAGGAGGGCTTTGTCCGAGTTGGTGCTCTATGTCAGCAACAATATAGAGCTTAAGTGCTACACTAGGCTAATGGCAAGGACAATTTTGGTCCAAAAACTAAATGGACAACAAAATTGTGTTATTTTAGTAGTTCAGAGATATTGTTTACCCTTTTCCCAATACTCGATGATTATAATAGAATAGAAGGCCCTGATGAGGCGTAAAAACTAATTGTCCCTCATTTCAGTCAAGGAGTCGACAACCAAAAATAAAAATAAAAACTAATGAGGTTAAGAGACATTGTTATCAGAGATAAGTTTCTATCTATCTTGATAAATGAAAGACTTGAACGTAGGTGGTTTTAAATAGAAATCATGAAATACGAAGTATTGATTACAAAGTGAAATGCAAAAAGAAAATAACGATAGTAATATTCTGAAAGATGACAGAACCACTCTGACATACAATTTATTTCATTTGAGAGAAATAGGATTTGCCTATGAATTTAAAATTTTAAGTTTGATCCTTTTAGCTTTTCTTTTGTGATTTGATCCATTCTTTCTATCATGTTATCTGTTAGATGATTCTTCCAATCTCCAGGCTTACCCTTCCTGAAATATGCGCTGTTATCTATCTGCAAAGAGGATATTGGCTGATCCTTCCCATTCTTAATCACCTCCAAATTGCTCAAGTTATCAAAACTACATAATTTGACAATCCTTTCTGGTAACCCTTCTCCCTCTTCGTCCCTTGAAAATGGTTTTCCCATGAACTCAGCCAATTTTCTCACGTAGAACAATGTGTCTTTTGTTAATTCTTCATATTTGAGAAACAATAGTGATTCCGGCTTGTCTAAATTTTGTTTCCAGTACCCCAAAACATGATCCCAGTACGGTCCCCACATTGTTTTCCCTTCACAGAACAACTCGAACCCTTCCTCAAAGGAAATTAACAATTCTGTTGCTTCATCCGACTCTCCTTGCTGCAGCCACGTAAATCTTTGCATGAAATGCCAAAGAGAAATGAAAGTGTCCTTGGGTTCCCTGCACAAGTAAATCATCTTTGTACCGTCCAGGGACTGGATAGATTTGGGTAAAGCATCAAATGGTATATGTGTGGCTATAAGAGGAATATTCTGAGCCTTCATACTGGAATGATTCTTCGGAGGATCAAATTCCAAGGAAGGAATGAGAATGTAACAAACCAAAATCCTCGCTATATTAATAAGAGCACTAAAACACGATTACTATCTTACGATTCTAGTTGTAATAATCAAACTACCGACTTACAATGGAAATATTAAAATAACAAGTAATTAAAGATAGAAGAAGATTGAAGATGAGAAGTAGAATTCAAAGAAAGGGGATGAGAGGACTAGACATTTTTCTCAACAATTTGCATAATCTCTAAATCACATATCCTGCCCTTTTTTATGGAACCGCTTCATGCCCATAACTTCACCCGGATCCCAAATTAACCTGACCCTATTGCTTGTTCTCGGCCCAATAGCTCTTGTCAGCCTTGTCAGCCCAATAACAACTTGTATGACATTAGTATCTACATTGTGCTGGACTTGGTTCATAATAGAGAACATGAGAAAGATTAGTGAGCAAAGGGCTGTTTTCCATATTAAAATGATCTCTAGTTACAATCGCGTAACACAGAGCTTTGAGCCATGTGCAACCAGTTTTAGGAGCACTGCAAATGTATATATCATTCCAAGAAGACTTAAAGTTTTCTTGTGCTGAAATGATAGCTTGAAGCATTGGAAACGGATACCAAAAGCCTTGGTACTGATACAAATCCATGAAATCATTTGACCCTTTTTCCTTTGGAAGCGTTGATATAAGCTTCTCAAATTTTGATCTCGCTTCTTCTTCTTCTTCTTCGGCAACATGAGAGAGGTTTATGGTCATGTTATTGATCGGGGAAGAATCCATGAAGGTTTAATTCAACCAAATACTGGCTAGCTTATGAGAGAATGAAGAGAAGATAATAGATGGATCATGGATTTGGTTGTGAGAGGTTCTCTTTTTTCTTTACAAAATACTTCTTTGACTTTGTACTTTTTTTTACTAGTAATGGCATGTTCATATATGCCATATATGATATATTTAATCCTGCAAGTGTTAAGGGTATTAGGGCCGTCTCAACAAGATTGAACATGCCATTACAAGTCCTCCACATGGTCGTAGATATTTTTATATTCTTTGAGATTTTTCTTGTTTTGCTTATGTTGAGGTCCTACTGAATCTGAATTGCGAGAGTGAAGCGTTTCTAACCAAAGGAATTTCATATCTAGGATTTGAACTGATCAAAACATTTGATTAAATATGACGAAGTAGTTACCAACATACTCCACAACCTTTATGGGTGAGATTCTACTTTAGTTATCACTTAGACGAGTGATTCAATTCCACTATTGATTTTTTATGGCATCTATTCTGTCACAATTAATTTTATAGCATCTACTCTCTCACTTGATGTAGCCAGCACATGTTATTATTATAATAAGTATTTCCTTCGTAATTTTTGGGTGATCGGTTTTATGGCTACTGCACATGTTATTTTTTTTTTTTAGTTATATGATTTTTCGAGATCGATAAAATATGGTATATTATTCAACTTGTATAATTGATCATAAGAAACTATTTCTTTACATTTTTCTTCGTTATTCAACACCTTGTTATGTCGAGGGTGTTCAAAATATGTTGTTTAATCACTTCATATATTATTTTATTTATATATACATATACGGTATTACTTTCTGACGAAATAGGGTAGCTATGCCCCTGTCTGTTCGATTCTATCTAGGGGTGTGCATCGATCGAGTCGATTCGATTCAATTTTATATATTATCTATTTTTATTCGTGTGGAATATGAATTAGGTCGAATATTTTGTCCTTTTAATACAAGTGATGAATGGAGCAGTAATGAGGTGAAGAAAGAACAATCATTGAAAGTTTTGGTGTTGACTTGATATTAAAGAAAGTTAGGGTGTTGAAACAATAATGAGGAAGAATTAAATAGCCACCAAAAATACTGAGGAAATTATAAAAGCTGAAAATGAAAGGATACTGAAAAAATGGGCCACCGGAATCAGTATTAAAGCCCAAGTAACTACTGACAAATGTACAGAGTGGGGTCAACGGCCCACAAAAAAACTGGATTTGTAATTTGGGCCTTTTATGCGTTCACACGTGCATGGGCCTATCAAAATCCCCCTTTACTAGTATTCGGAAAGCAACCGGGTCATTTCCACTTTTGCCCCTAACTTTGAGTATTTTTTATCATAATATCTCACAAAGTTATGCCCCGCGCTCTTAAAGAATATTATGTCTCATTGAGGATAACGGCAAAAACAAGAGGAAAAAAATAATTTTTTACACGATAAAGTGTTTATAGATGAGTTAACTCATGTCTACTAGTAAAATGGAGTGCATTGAATAATAAAAAATTGGGAATTTTTTTTCCAAACTACCCTACCCTTCACCAAAGACAAACTTACTTGAAGAAGTTCAACTATTATTTCATAAGTTTATATTATCCATTTTACCCTTAATTCTTCTCCATTTATTTTTCTTATTAATAAAAGATAATATCCTATATTTAGGAATTTATAAGATCTTGACGCATTTATAAAATGAAGAGAAGAAAATGTCTTTTTTCAGATTTTTTAATTTGTAAAAACAAAAATCTTTTATAAAAAAGGACATAAAATTATACATGTCCCATGAAAAATAAGATCGATTCAGTATATTTATACCAATTTATTATGAAGGTCCAAAGTTTACCTACCTCAGATATTATTGTATGCTTCCATTTTAAAAGGTGTGAGGTGTCAAATAGTGACCACCCAGAAACATTGTTGTATATAATAATTAGTAATTAGAAATAGGTATGAAAATTAGTTACTTATCCACATGGGAAACAAATTAAGTACAACAAATATGAATATAAGGATATGTTGTTCCAACTACTATGCCCTTGTCAAAGAACAAAACTATTTGAATCATTTTTAATCATGGTAAGTAATTTCAAGTTTTTAGAGACGGTTTAGAGGCTGGTTAGAGTCGATCATTGTTATCCATTGTATTGTATTGTATCGTTACTATACCTACAGTGTTTGTTTTGATTTTATGGAACAACCGATTTGGTGTGTTCCCATTGTCACTTAATTTCTTTTTTCAATTATATCTTTACATAATATTTCAAAATACTATTTTATCCTTTACCTTTTATTATTTAATTCTAGTCAAACTTCCTACCCTAGAATAACAAAGGATATTTTAGTAAATTTATAAATTACAATTCATTACGATATAATCAAACCAAACAATTAAAATGTTAGTATTAAACAACAAACAATTCAGTCTAATCAAACATTGTATCTACCATACAATAGAGTACAATACAATACATACAATACATTATGAAACAATGGATAACAATGATCCAAACAGATTGTTAGGCAAATATTAGTAAATTAATATAGAGATTAATTTTAAAATAAATATATGTATTATTTATGCAAGTATTAGTTATACATATATTATCTTCATAAAATAATATTGTACATAAATTTAACATGTATTAATTATGTAGATTACTTTTATCAACCAGATCTAGATGTCGTATTAATTTTATACATGAGTAACTTATTCTATAGAAATTTCTTCTTTTAATTTTTTTTCAAATATTACTAATCTCTACATTACTAATACCAGTACCAAACCATCTTTTTCCCTCTCTTTTGCTTTTGCTAGTTATTATCCAATATTTTTCAAATATTATAAATCAAGAAAAAAAACAAGCACACGTGCAAGAAGCCTCAGATGTGGGCTAAAAAATGGCTAGTGATATGCAGTGGATTGTCCTCTTCCCTTAGGGTGAAATGTTTGAGATGTACTATTCCAATTTTTTGAGGTAGAGATGAAGAACAAGCTAAGGGACCCCATTACACTTAATGAGAAACAGTGCCATAAATAACTCACCAAACTATACTACTTCCTAATAATTGGTTTCACATTCTCTTACACAGTAATAAATTTCAAAATACTAGTACAGTAACATATTAAGCCTAGAGGAAGCTGAAATATTCCTCTCTTTTTTCTGGTATTGTCTGATTTAATTTGATTCGGAGTTACTGGTTTTATACATGGCATGTAGAAAGTTGAAACTAAAGAATTGACGTAAACGGATAGACATAAAACATTCATTTTTAAATGGACTATAGATGGCGAAAGTAAGACAAACGAATTGAAACGGAGAGTATTAAAAACAGTAGTTCAATTGTAACAACTAACTTTAAAATTTGCTTGATTAGAAAGAATAAAGAAAAATAGAGTATAGGTAGTACATTTAAGATCTTTTAGTGCCAGATAGTAATACTTACTGCAATAACTTTTGGTAGTTGGATGAGATTTTTACAATGAAAAACAAGATTCTTCCAACTCTATTTTTTTTTCCTAATATTCTTTTGTTCTCACTTTTTTTCATGTAACTTCAATTCTTTCTTTCAAATCAACCCAAACACAACCCAAACATCTAGTGGGGAAAGAATTGAGTAGTTAGCAGATGAACAAAGAAGTTAATGAGTCTCAATTTTCAATGACAAAATTTGTTGAGACATTCTTAAGCTACACTTCCTTGATCAGATGCTTCTTCATAGTAATAAGGTGTCAACTTGCCATCCTTTGAGGCAGCCTTGGGCAGGTTCCCACCACCTACTTCTTGCAACATTTTAACGACTCGTCTCATCGATGGTCGGTTAATTGGGAGAGGGCTAGTGCAGAGTAGGCCAATGTTTAGGGCCTTGCATATCTCCTCCTTGAAACAAGTATCAAGTTTAGGGTCAATTACATGATCTATACCCTTTTGGTCCAATGTACTGCACACCCATTTCACCAGATCCTTTTCCCCAAACTCGGGATCTACAGGGCGTTTCCCCGTTACAAGCTCTAGGATGACCACACCGAAGCTGTATATATCACTCTTCTCATTCACCCGCAGTGTGTATGCATATTCTGGAATGCAAAAAAAAAAAATGAGTCAGCTCAGCAGTTGCAAGGAAACAACACAACAAAGAATGACCACATGAAATGGAAAATATGGGTGGTTGGTAATAAAACTTAGCAGCCACCCTCAATATAGCTAGCTGTTAAGATTTCAAACATCATAAGTGGAAAGCTAAGTATATCTCTTTCTACAGTCCTAATACAGTGTTTTGTGTTCAAGAACGATTTAATCAGAACCGTTTAACTTGGTTACAGAAACTCGTGGAGCCTACTAAACTGTTCACAAACTATGATCTTAGAGCAATGGTGCACTGTTACTGTATTAGGGGGTACTCCAGATATGAGCTAATTTCTACCAGAAGTTAGTTAAGAGTACTTAACAAATGTGGAATATCTAGGAAATATTGTAGTACATAGATTTAGCCTTCTACACAATAGATGCCACATAGCTACAGTAATACTAGATCTCATTTTTGAAAGGCTACAGTAATCCAGAAACTTACAGGCATAACAATTTGCAAGTAAAACTCAATATGAACAAATTCAACACAAAATCATGAAACTGGAGCTGAAAAACTGAAAAAGTTTAATCCACTAACCTGGAGCAATGTAACCACAAGACCCTGCAATAACAGACATGGATTTGATTGCCTTATCATTGGCATCGACCGCCTTTGCAACACCAAAGTCAGCAACACGAGCTCCAAATTCACCATCCAGCAAGATGTTATTTGACTTAACATCTCTGTGAACTATAGGTGGAGCACAGTCATGATGCAAGTAGGAGAGTCCCTCAGCTGCATCCATGGCTATCTTATATCTCATAGGCCAGTCTAGAAGGCCACTTTTGCTGCTGTGTAGTAAATCACCCAAACTTCCATTAGGCATATACTCGTAGACCAGAAGTTTGCAATCCCTAGTTGTACAACAACACCATAGCTTAACAATGTTCTTGTGTCGAATCTTCCCCAACGTCTCAACCTCCGCTTCAAATCCATCTTCTTGAATGCTACCTTTCTCAATATCACTACAATCATCTACTATCTTCACACTTCTCAAAATCTTCTTCACCGCAACAGTGTCACCCTTGCTCAGAACAACCTTGTAAACCTTCCCAGAAGAGCCACTGCCAATTAAGTTGTCCTCATCAAGAGCATCCAAGATTTCATACTCGTTGAAACCCAATTTATGAAACGACATCAAAGTCCATTTAGACTTATCAATAGCCCTTTTAGCTTCCTTAAAATTCTTGTACTTCCAGTAGAACCAAGCAACCCCAATAACAAACACCATTCCAGCAAGGGTGAAGAGTAACCTCAATAACCAAACATAACCAGCAGTTTTACCTTCAGCTGTTCCTTCACACAAGCCCTCAATGTCTCCACATAGACCAGCATTACCCAAAAAGCTACTCTTATACATTTCCTTTGCATAAACAGGGGGGATATCACCCGAAAGTTCATTATTCGACAAGTTCAGCTGATTGAGCTTCAAATTCTGCAACTCCACTGGGATTTTCCCTGAAAACTGGTTCCCTGATAGATCAAGATAATTCAAAACAGACAAGCTCCCAATCTCCTTGGGGATATCTCCAGAAAGATCATTGTTTGCCAAGTTCAATTCGTTCAATTTCTTCAAAGAATGAATCCCACTTGGAAGCTTACCAGTTAACTCATTGTTGTGAAGATCCAGCCTTCCCAATTGTCCAAGAATCACCAGACTTGCAGGTAAAGGCCCAGAAAACTGGTTATCATTGCCCACAAAATCAAGAAGATTCTCCAGAGAACCAATCTCCTCAGGAATGGAACCCGAAAATTTGTTTTTAGACAAACTCAAAGCTGATAAATTTGAAGCACTAGCTATAGTTTTCGCGATATCACCGGAGAGTGAATTGTCCATGAGCTCAAGCAGGGAAAGGTGAGGCAGACCCCAGAACCCCTCCGGAACATCACCGGATAACTGGTTGTGAGCCAACCTCACTCGCAGTAAGGTCCGGCATTCACTCAAACTCGCCGGTATTTCACCGGAAAGTAAGTTATTTATCATCAAAAGCTCCTCCAACAACCCTTTACCACACAAATTTTCCGGAATTTCACCAGAAAAATTGTTTTCTGACACATCAATCCACAACAAAGGTGAATTTTTTCCAAGATGTTGAGGTAAACTCCCATTAAAATGGTTGTGAAAAAGGCGCAGCTCATACAAGTTTGGTGAATTTGCAATGTCTTGTGGCAATTCACCAAACATCTGGTTCTCATAAAGATTGAGTGACTCAAGTGGCAGCTCACACAACTCCCTCGGAATCGTACCAGTTAACCGGTTCATCGAAACGTCGATTCGCCTCAACGCCGTCATTTTCGACCACCCATTCACCGGAAACTCGCCGGTAAACGAGTTGTTATACAGCTCAATTTGCTCAGCACTAGTCAGCTCAGTGAGCCAACTCGGAATCGGCCCATCCAAGTAGTTAACAGCAAGGTCCAAATCCACTATCTTCTTCAACCTCCCCAATGTGTCAGGAACTTCCCCAATCATATTACAGTCGGCAAGCCACAAAACCTCAAGATTCGTCAGATTTCCCAGCTCCGGCGGGATCCGACCCGTAGTAAACGGGTTGTACGACAGATTCAGCTGCTTCAACGTCGTAACGTTCCCGAGAAACGCCGGTATACTCCCGTCAAGCAAGTTCCCAACTAACCCAAGAACTTCAAGCTGCTGAAAAGAACCATAACTCACCGGAATATCTCCGGTAAAGTTATTACCCGACAAATCAAGATATTTCAAGTTTGGGAGCTCAGATAAACTCGCCGGAAGTGTACCCACCAAGAAATTCTGCGCCAAATCAAGATGCTCCACTGCTTCACACCCAGAGAAATCTTCAAGAAGAGTACTGTTAAGCGAGTTGTTATACAAGGAAATGTAACGAAGCTTCTTCAACCGACAAAGCAGAGTGGGGAAAGGACCAGCAACATTAGCATTAGAAAGGTCCAATGAAGTAACAGAGCGAGTTAACTGGTCACATGAAACACCAAACCAGTTACATGGTGTATCATCATGTTCATTCCAGTTTGAAAGAACATTATCAGGGTCATCAAATCCAAGCTTCACATTATGTAAATAAAGACCCTCTTGATTAAGTGAGAAAATCAAAGTTGGGAGGGAAAGGGTAACCAAGATTTGAAGAAACATTATTGAAATTGAAGATTTCATTTTTTTGGTTTTTCAGAGGATCAAGAAAGAACAAAGAAGAAGAAGAAGAAAGACTGCAATTTTCTTTTTGGGAAAAGGGAGTAGTAAAAGCTGACTAAGACATGTTAGTATTAGTAACTTATTTTTTCAGAGACACATTTATAGTGAATTGTTTGTTTTTTTTAATTTTCATATATTGTCCTCTTTTTTCAAATATTTTTTTTAATATGGAATAAAAATCTGTGTTTTATCTAACACTTTATTTGGATCATTGTTATCCATTGTTTCATAATATATTGTATTATATTATACTTTATTATACAGTATTCTATGATAGATACAATGTTTGATTAGACTGTATTGTTTGTTGTTGTTTAATAACATTTTAATTGTTTGGTTTGATGCTATCGTACTGTATTGTAATATATAAATTTACTAAAATATCCTTAATTATTCTAGAATAAGAGGTTTGACTAGATTTAAATAATTGAGATAAAGGTAAAGTAGTATTTTGAAATATTATGTAAATATATAATTAGAAAAAGAAATTAAGTAACAATGGGAACACACTAAATTGATTGTTCCATAAAATAGGGATTTTCATTGTTACGTAACAATTAAATTTAAGAATACAATACAATATATTTTAAGTAACAATCAAAACAAACATCGTAGGTATAATAACGATACAATACAATACAATGGATAACAATGATCCAAACATAGTGTAAGAGGAAATATAACCATTTTTATATATATTAATTAATGTTTACTTATTATTATCATTTGTTAATTGAAGTACATTAATTTTTTATTTAATTTAAGCGCAGGGAGAGGAGAAATGAAAGAGGAAATTAGAACGTAAGGAATCGAACCTCATCAAATTAAATTAAAACTTATATAGTCAACTAACTAAATTATTAAGATTTTGCAAAGAAACATGATCGAACTTATGATTACGTGATTAAGTTTTATATTTTTTTCACTCTAAATGATGTATTTTAAGTAATTTTAATATTAAATTAGGTGTTCCCGTTTTAAAATTTATGTTATGTTTTGTGTTAATTCTTAAATTTTGGTTCAATTAAAACGTGTATATAATTGATAATTATAAGAGTAACCAAAAATGTCATATATTTATTAAGTACGGTATATGTTTGTTAATTTGTCTGTTACTTGTACTAAACATATACTATATTGATTATTAAAACTGTATCTATAACTTTTTTTAAAGAAAACAAAGTTGAATTAGTTTCATGTGATAAAAATGGATAAAATTTAAACCGACTAAATCGATAGAAAGGTGTAACATTTTCGAAATAAAGATGTAGAATTTATTAATTCGTTTTGTGCTACAATAATTAATGGTGAAAATTCCACTATTTATTAGCATGAACTTTCATGTTGTATGGGTCCAGTTTTTAATTAAGGTAATGTATTTATGATTAGGAATATAGATTCAAATTTTTAGTCTCTTTGTAAACATTGGATAAAATAATAGTAAAACTAATAACCTAAAATAAATAGAGTAGCTAGGGTTTGATTTAATTGTGCTTTATAGCAAACGTTTGCAAAAAATTGCCAGGCGACTCTCTCCCAAATATCTTGCTCGCCACTCTCCTCCAATCTCTCGCTCGCTTCCTCACTTTTTTATACAAACACAAGTGTATAAAAATTGTTTCTAATTGTATAAAGCAGAGGAAATTGTATAAATACATATATTTTTGTTCCCCTCTCTCTCCTCTTCCAGATCTCGCTCGCCACTCTCTCAAATCTCGCTCGCCACCCTCGCCTTTCTCACTTATACAAACAAAAGCGAAATGTATAAATTGCGTTTCTGTTTATATAAAGCGTGAGAAAATTGTATATACACATGCAAGTACATATATTTTTGTCCTATACACTTATAATTATACAATAAAAATACTTCCCTGCCCAGTTTCTTTTGCCTTTCTCTCTTTCTCGTTTTATACAAATTTCATATTGTATCTAATTTCTCTCTTTCTCGTTTTATACAATTCGATTCAATTGTATATTCCTTGTCAAGTCTCTTTTGTCTTTCTCTCTTTCTCATTTTATACAAATTCAAATTGTATATATAATCGTTCTATACACTTATAATGATACAATTCGTTTTATACACTTCGTTTTTATACAGTTCTCTGCCCAAGTGTCTTTCTCTTTCTCGTTTTATACACTTCGTTTTATACAATTTGCTTCAACTGTATATGTATAGCGAATTATACAGTTTTTATGTTTGCTATGGAGCGCAATTATGCAAACTTTGCTATAACATACAAATATGAATTTTTTATTTGTTATATGTGAAAGTTGTCCAATAATTTTACATTATCAAAGTGAATGCATAATATTTATTGATAAAATTTTGAATTATTAAAATGTTAGACAAATGATTAATTTTTGATATCAGAATATTTTTTGAAAGCATAAAATTTTAAATGAAAAGCTCAACATTGCAATTTGTTTACAAAATAAATCACTTGCAAATGTTGACACGCACAATTATTCAAATATTTTATTTGTTAATTAGAATCGAATAGATTTCACATTATAATTGTAAGTAATAAAATAAAATAAAAAGTTCAATTTCATATCAAAATGACTTTTGACATTATCTGAGTGAATTGAATGGTGCTATTAAATAACTTTGAATGATAAGTATTGTTTTGAACAGTACCCCAACTAGCAGTAAATTAAGGTTACGAAAATAATATCATGAACATGTCAGATAGATAAATTTATAGGAAAAAAAATTTTTGGCCAGTTCATAATGATATTTTCTTTTAATGTTATTTTACATTTTATATTTTTATATTTTTAACTAAAAATACAAAAAAAACAATTTATTTTAAAATAAAAAAATCTTATAATTTTTTAAATTTTTTATAAATTTCCTCATTTATAAAATATACATTTGAAAGAAAAATGTCAGCTGTAATTAGGAGTATAAATCACGACATATATATATATATATATATATATATATATATATATATATATATATCATATTTGCTAGCTAGAGTAGTTGGTCAGGGGACAATGTCATTTATATAAAATTAATATAGTAATTAGTTTGTAATTTAAAACTTACATAATTAATATAAATACATATTTAAATTTTAAAAAATTCTATTATTTATATAAATAAAAGATGATAAATAATATATACACATAATTATATTTTATAAATTATTAATACATAAAAACATGAATTAATTTTTTATTATTGATACTTGCATAACTCTATTATAAAATCGGCGGAGTGACCCCTTTATCTTTTAAAATTGGATCTCACGTTTATTTTTTTAATGGCTGAATCCATCGGTAGCCTCCTAAAGTTGGCATCAATTTTCACTTGGACACCTCAACTAGAATTTTTTCATTTTAGACACCTCATGTTGAGTCTCGCTATGTCATTTTGACACTTTTTGCTGACTTGACATGTTGTGTGTGTTGCACCCATTTTGAGGTCGTGACGATTTTTTTTTAGATTTTTTTCCTCTTCTTCTTTAATTTTTAGCCCTGACACTTAATTTCACCTTCACCCATGAAAATTCATGATAAAAAATCTTACAAAATATGAAAAAATAAAACTAAAAAATTATCACACTAATTTTAAAAAAATTTACAAGAACAAAGTTTTTTAAAAATCATCACACAAATTTTGAATAGATTATTTAGAACAAGACACACATTTTTATAAAAAAATAAATAGAAGAATCGATTTTAAAAAAATCTAAAATCTAATGATTTTAAAAATAAAAAAATTGGAAGAAGAATCAAGAAAATGGCTGTAGAGTTGGGAAGGCAAAAGGGACGTAAGCCAGATGGGGTTGGGTTGGGGTGAGATGGTAGAAAATCGGTAATTTTATTTATTTATTTTTGCTGAAAGATTAGTTGTTTTTTAATAATTTATTTTAGAATTATTATTTTTACATTCAAATGTCATATTTCAACTTTTAATTAGTCATAATGTTATGTTATCCGCAAGTGTGTTACACACACGTTGTAATTTTAGTTGATTGGTTAAAAGGTGTCAAAATGACATGGCTAACTCCTACTTAAAATGTTTAAAATCAATAAAGTCTATTTAAAATGTCTAAATAAAAATTAGTGTTGAATTTAAGGGACTGCAAACAAAAATTGGTGAAATTTTAAGAGACTACCGATAAGTTTGAACTTTTTTAATTGAGTTATTGTAAAGTAACCTGCACATTTCAAAATTTAGAGTTTAATTAATACTAATACAATATTGTAGTATTAATTTATGAATACAATAGAAAGTGTTGAACTATAGACTGCTCTGCTCCTTGTATTAAAAAAATAATCTAAACAACAATTTGTCAGTAAGAATAAAGAACAAAGGGAATTGTTTGACAAAGTTACTCATATATTAATTTTTATATAAAATATATAATGTTTGATAGTTCGTCGTTAGAAAATGAGTTATGTATGTAATAAATTATTATTTTATAACAAATAATTTATATTACTATTTTGTGAATACCTACTCCATATAACTCTAATAAGCTATTGAAAAAAAGATAGTATTTAATCAACAGGTAAATGAATATGATTTTACTGTTCTTAATTATTTGTCTATTTTTGAATTGACATATTATTAGAACTTTATCATTTTACACTTATTAATTATGAATTGAATAAATTAAAATTTTAAGTTTTTCAAAAAGTTAACATGTTTTAAAGTAATTAATTGAAGATATAATAAGCAAAAAATTTATTTTTTTTTGATTTACCAAAATAAACAACTAATTAGGGATGAATAAAAAGAAAAAAAAGTCAGACAAGTTTTTAGTCCCAAAAAATTTGTAAACTTGAACAAGTTGCATTAGGATGATAATATTTTTATTTTTATTATTTAATAACATTCTTTGTGAAAATAAAAATAAAAATAAAATCTCAATTTGTCAAACAAAACTTCAACTCGCAAAGATTCACCGTCCTAGGATTTAACAAAGACAAGGAGACAAAAAAGCAGCAGTAAAAAGAGTGTTCATAGTTACCAAAGTAGTCAAAATGTTAAATACTCCCTCCATTTTATATTTTACTTTGGTCCGATGAATTTTATTAATATTTTAAAATTTTAATTTATATATTATTATTTTATCTATTTTACTTAGTTATTTAATAAAATAGTAAAAAAAATCAATTGAATTGTTAAAAGGATAATAATTTATTTTTAATATAGGGATTAAATAAAATGAATGAGGAAATAGAACATTAAAATGTGTCTTCCCAAAATTAACCTTTTTCTCAATAAATTTAGGGGCATTACCCATTTCTTGGTCATTGCAAAATTTTTTCGAATTCAAACAAGATTCCTCTAGCTTGTAGCCATATATGACTATTTTAAATTCGTCCATACATAATTTCTAATAAATTCAAATAAATTTCTTATCTACATCTTCACTATTATCTGAAGATATATGTAAAATAAAAGTGAACGTTAATATAAGACATAAAAAAATGATTATGTTATTTCCTGATAATAAATCTTTTACCACAGTCTATTAAGTGAAATAATTTTGCCATAAAGGAAAATTGTTAACTAAATAATAAGTAATAAACGACATACTGAATTTTGCCAATAATAATTGTCTAACTTAATATAACGTGATTTTTATTAGCATGCTTGTTGTCTGTTTTTCCTTCTCATTATATACCAGGCAATACTTTATAATAAACACTTTTTTCAATAAGTTGTTTAAACTTTGCCCTGCACATTCAAAACTGTTTTTTTTTTTTCATACATAAATCATTACTTTTACACACCCAAAACTCATATGTATGAATATAATTTTTACTTTTCATAGACAAAAATTGAATAGTGGAAACATAAATAAACAATTTTATTTGTAACTCAAACTACTCTTTATGTTTAAATTAATTAATTAAACATATTCGTAATTTGTGAAATTAATTAAGTAATTAAGGAAGTGAAATCTAAATAGGAGAAAACGAATGATTGAGGAGGACAAAATATGAGGTAGGTGGGACAGGATCTTCAATCATTTGAAAATAACTCATGCAACATAACTAACATTTAGCAAATATTATCGTTTGGTGCGGTGAAAAATATTTTTTAATTTTTGATTAAAACTTTTTGAAAAATATATTATTATTTTAAAAAATAAGTTTTACAAGGAAAATGTTTTTTCTAATGTAAATATGAAAAACAAATTTCAAAATATTACCTTTTTCAACTTTCAACATAATTCATCTTTACTCTACTTCCCTTATACTTCCCATAATATTTATTTACATTATATACATATATTTTTAGGTTGATATTTTTTACTCATATAGCAAACAGACACACCCAAAAAAACCTCACTTATTTTTTAAATATTTTTCAAAAAAAAAAAAACATTTTCCTTCATACTGAACACCCAAGTCTCTCACTTTGAAATTAGTTCCATCTTCCATGTAACAACAATGTGTTTGTACTAATTATACTACTTATACAGTAAGGGTCGTTTAGTGTGAGGTATTAAAATAAATAGTGATGGATAAGAAAATAGTGATGGAATAAAAGTTTTGTATTTTGTTTGGTTGTCATGTTTGGAATCTAATCCTGAAATAACTTGTTCCCAGTCAAACGACCCCTCCATAATAACCGTCAGTGGTTGATCTGACTAATGATGCATTAAGATTTACTAAGCACCTCAGGATTTAATTTGCAATGCTAATTAATTACATTTTACGGAGCATTAAATAATTAGTGCATCTTAATTACTTTAAACACTGTCATAATTAATAAGTACTAACCTATTTCCATGTCTCTTAATCTTCAGAAATTTTATGTAATCGTGTGATCAATAGGGTAAAGCTATGTGGTCCAAGTTAATCTTTTTATTAAAATATATTAAACCACTCAAGAAAAATTATACTCAAATGCTTAAATCTCTATAATTAAAATTCACACAATGATCTCTTCCATGTGGTTTGTTTATTTTAATTTTCACACTTACATAAACTGAACCCGACCCTCTCCATGCTAAAAGAGAACCCCATCTAATTCACCATATATCTAATCAGAGATTTCGTATATATGTATAATGTATAAAATCACTTTTACAATTTGATACTATTAAAATAATGTGAATCTGTATTAATTAAATGATTAATAACTTTATTTAATTAAGATGTTTCTTCTATCAATGTGTCGTATAGTGATATAAAGGTCCAAAAAATGCACATATGATATAATATCCGTATTATCATCTTGATTTGTTTGGACTTCGACATCAATTGATAATGAAAGTCCATTACTTACGTACCATCATTTCTTTCATTGGCTTGTAGTATAGAATATTTTTGACTTTCCTCTTCCAAATAATACTCCTACTATCACTCCCTTTATCGATATACAGACTCAAAATATAAATTTTAAAATAACATATTTTGAATATAATTCCACCGTTTGATAGGTGGGGGAGATGGGGGTAATATATATTTGATAGGGGTACAAATGATTTGAGTGAGGTAATAGTATAGCAAATAGTGATAAAGGTAAAAGTGCTAACTATAATTCTTACTATGCTTGGTAGCTAAGGGAAATTGGTGATTATTAATTATATAATATGTAATATTGGGTGGAATGTTCTCATTATTAACTGTCATGATCATTTCTTTAATGTCATGGAACCAACTATAATTTCTAAAATATCATGTCTTTTATAAAAAATTCTTTTACTCCCTTCGTTCGGAATTGTTTGTCATAATTTCTATTTTTAGAGTTAAACTATAAAAACTTTACATTTTAAGATGTATTTTTTCATCATATTAATATGCAAAAAATTATAATTTATAATACTTTTCATGTAGTTTTAAAATATCTAATTTTTTTATTTAAAATATTGAATTAATGTGATTTAATTTACTTTTAAAAATTAGTTAAATTAACTTCTAATAAATGCAACATGACAAACAATCCGGACGGAAGGAGTATTACATAGCAGCATGTATTATGACGACATCTCATTAATTCACGCATGACTTGTAAAGAGTACACTAAATAGCAAAAAGGCTAATTACCTACAGTAAGCAATTATCCTTCTTGTCGCAGTAATATTTATATGAAAAAATTGTTCTAATACTACTGTATACTTTGTCCAATAATAGTTGTTGAATATTTATTTACAGAAATTAAGAAATAGTATATAATATGAATAATTTATTCAAATAATATTAAATAATAGCAAGGAAAATATATACATAAAATAATATATTATTTATTAGTTTTATTATAAATTGCACGAATATTATTAAATATTCTAAAATAATATAATTGATAAGTGAAGATAGACAAAAATAATATATTTTTATGTAAACATAAAAGACTGTGTTATATTTAATATTCTTGCTACAGTGAAGTATAGCCAATCTGGTAAAGCCTATGTCTTAGTGATGCTTCACATCATCACTTCAAATAGACTCTAATGTTCAAACACCATCGAGAGTTTATTGCATCCAAAAAATTAGTACATTTTCTAGTCAATTATCCAAAAGTGATATGCATTATTTTGTATCTAAAATATGTATTTTAACGTATTATTTTGGTAGAGATTATATTTATCAATTAATCGTAATTTAAATTCTAATTCAAATCCCACCAAAATCTCTACTAGCGGATTTTGTTAAATATATAGGATCACCACATTTAACAAAATCGAAAGACTTTAAAATTTTGACTTTTAGAGTATTTTATATGCATTTTTATATTTTATCCAAATACTATAAAACTGATTAAAAATTATTTTAACTTGAAAGTACTATAATAGGGCCAATCCATACAGGCACAAGAGAGTAAAGTTAAATCCACATCAGTTTATTGCACATTTCAAATGCATCTCAATAAATAAGTTAGTGTTTAGTCATATATTTTAAGGGTATATATTGAAATATTAATTTTAAATACCTATTTGGATTTCTAGGCTTTCACAAAAGAAAAATTAATTTTATTTCAAGTAAAATGTACGTTCAAAAATAAATAAAAAATTCAACTTTAATATTTTAGTCAAAACAAAAGCCACAAATATTTCTTGATGCATAGTAGTTTCCGGACGAGAAATTAAATTCCCCAAAAGAATGATACGTAAAGTTATATACTATAGTATCTCACAAGCTTAATTGTTGCAGTTACCTTTCTATGTTTATGTAAAAAGGTTATTTAATATATACGAAAGAATTTCACCTATTATCACTCAAAATAGCAACTGTACTAGCTAGATGGAACTTTCTATTTACTTTGACTAGGAAGAACCCTCTTTTATCAATTTATTATTTTTTGTTCATGTGCCCAAATTAAACGTCCAATGTGCTTTTGCTCTATATTCATGAGGCATGTCGGAAATATTTACTCCGTTTAGTTGCCCCAAGTTCGAATTTAATTTTGCATGAGACATGTTGGAAAATTACATAAATAAATCATAATATATATATATATATATATATATACTTATTATATATATATATATATCATATTTTACAAGATTTAAACTACTTATTATATTTTACAAGATCATTAGTGAAGGCCTCACTACGAATATCGAATATGAAAGGCTTTAGCAATTGATGGAATTAATAATGAGGTGATCTTTTGTAAGATTATTAAACTCTAAAAAAGAAGCAAAATAGAAAACGAGAATGAATGCTAGCTCATCAAAAATCCTATAAGATTGGGAGGGATCACTAAATGAGATCTCTTTGGGACCCCATGATATATGTTTCCTTTTTCAAACTTTGAGGCAAGATCAAAAACCCTACTCAAATAATAAAAATATATATATTTTGAAGGGGAAAACAAAAAAGTAGAGAGGTTGAATAGTGTAAAGATTCTAAAAAGGCAAAGTTGTGTCAACAACCCATTTGAGTTTGTTCCTCACCCCATATTCATCATTCTCATCTTATGCTTCAACCCCACACCTACACCAATAACTTTTACACACTCCGTTATAATTTACGTGACATACTTCAGACTTTTTCATATCATGTTAATGTATTAGGCTTTTTTTAACTCAAAAAGTTTTACAAAAATATTTTTTTATTCATAAATTTTGTGTCTAATCAAATATTACTAATATAGATCATAATATTAACTCCAAATCCCAAAGGGGAGGAAAAGACTCTCAATTTTCTTTTTCTTCTTTTTGTCACTCACTTTTTAGTTTAAGAAAAGTTGAATTTCACTACTTGTTGTAGGAACTCAACTAGTTCCTTTTACTAAAATATTTGTATTGTCCCAATCTCAAATAGCCTTTCTCTTCTTTTGTAACACAAAGAGTCCCTTTTTTGCTTACTACCAATGCTTTGTGAATGATTACTTTGTGGTGTCCTTTTGGGACCTAAGTATTATCTTAATCAAACAAAAAAAATCTTTTCTTTTTTCAATTATTCAAATTTTACACTTTAATACGTGTAAGAAAATAAATATTCTTTGTGTTTAATATTATGAAGCAAACTCAAATTATATACCTAGTGCTTACTACTATTACTATATTATCCTTTTGAGTTGGAGAATTGCCAGAAATAAATCACATCAAATTACTATAGTTAATAATATTTATGAATGGCAAAATCACATGAAATTGGGTAAGAGGTGACTAACTCTGGGACCCTTTAGATTTAACCTAATGTATTTTTAAATCATATAATAAATTGTGGAAACTTTCATGTGGTGGCATATCAAATCCAAACCAAACTATATTGGCATCATCACAACAATTAAATACAAATTATTAATATTCTATCGTCTTCATAAGATCCAAATTGCGATGACAACCCATGTACTTACAAATTAGTTTTCAAAAAGAAATACAGTTGTCTAAATCAATTAATTAAATTATATAGTATATGACGACTTAGGATGGGGCAACAACTAAGAGTGATCAGAGAAAGAAAATTAAAGGAAAAAAACGTAAAACATGTACGAGTAGTGAAAAACTATAAAATTACATAATTAGTTGGTCGTTCATTGACGGAAAGCATAAGAGAAAGGAGAAAAGAGAAAGCTTTTAAGCTCGATGACTAAAATAATTGACAACTAAATTCAGTCTTTAAGACTTAGAACATATGACTTATATATGTATCTATTATTGTATTTTAATTAACTTAATATTATTAGTATATAGAACTTAAATATGCTTTTCATTATGTCTTTCCTACCGATATGCATACAATATATATATATATGTAAAGTATATACGGTTATACACATTTTGTACATTTGACTAATTTTTTAATTTTAAGTACAGTGAGTGGACAACTATTTAATTTATTTTTTTATAAGAAAAGATTGGTATTGGGCAAGGCTGAGCTAGTCTTATGTATTTTAAATAATTATGTATTTAAATATATGTATTCTTGCTATCAGATACACTAAGATAGAGAGATGCGAGTGATAGGGAGGGAGGAGAGCGAGATTCGTCTATATTTTTTAGATATATGCAAATTTACTTAGATATAGTGTATCTAGAACAAATTACGCTTAATTTTGCCCTCATGTATCTGGACGCATCAAAATCTTATAAGATTTATGATAATATTACAAATTAAAATATATATAAACAATTAACTTATAAACTAGTAGAATTTATGTGCATCGTTCTAACAATTAATTTTTATATATATAGAGAGAGAGGGTAGATGAATAGTGATTTCAAGGGATTATTGTGTGGGGTGATTTTTTGTTGCTTGTGGTTGTATTTTCTTTTATCCTTTCTGGCAAATTTGTTTTTTTGGAGAATCATGGAATCTATTTTTTTTTACAGCAAAAAATACAAGAGTTAAAAAAGAAAAAAAAAAAAGACAACTGCTGACTAAAAATATATATTAGGATAAGCCTACTCTCCAGCTTTTGGCATTTATCTAAAAATGATATAAGCAAAAAGAAAACGAGACAAAATGGGAGATTGACAAAATTACGAAAGAAAATTAATAATAGTATATATATGTTGATAATTTTAGATTTTTCAACTTTACAGGGATGCAATATTTGTCTTCCTTATTTTTGGAACATAAATTAATAATGCACCTTGGATTAGAACAAATTACTGAATTCCATATTTTAGACCCATAACTTTGGAATTATTCTACCTTTTTATTTGTTAGAATAAAAGTGTATAATGGATAGAATTCCATATAACAATTCATGACTGAGGTTTAATAGACGTTTGAATATAAAAATCGTGAAATATATATACATATAAATTGCAAATGATATTTTTAAAATTGGAGTTATATTTTGAATGTAAACACAAATTGAATTTCTTTTTTAGTTTTCACAAGTAATTTAAGTAAAAATTGCTCTTTTTTTGACTGACCAGAAATAATTAGAATTTATTCTATTTTTCAAGATAAAAGTTAAAATTATTAATGGTCAAAACTCAAATGACTCTTAGAATTTTATATAACTTAGTGAGTGTAACTTATTTATTTGTTGAAAAAGTTGTTTTTATTATTATTTATATGTATGTGTTCCGAATGAAAAATTATAAAGTACATATAAAGAAATCCAAATTTTGCGGGAGTCTTTAATTTATATACATTGATTGTATGAAAATGATGCTATCGATTCAATTTATTTCTGTCTTCGATGTCCACTTTTATTTAATAATTTAGAAAAACAATATATAATTTATAACTCTATTATTTATTTATTTATTTATTCTTATTATTGACTACAGTTATTTTTAAAATCACTAAATTTATTAGTTCTTCAAAGATTGATATACTAAGCTATCATTTCATTCATTATTTCTCAAGGAGAAATATTGATCACCAACTAATTGATAAGAAATTGGTTTAAACTAAAAAAAAATAATCTACAGAGAAAATTATATTGGGAGCATTATCCTCAAATGTGTTCTGGCGGTCGTGAAGTGCGTAAGTATTCAAATTTAGTCGTAGCTTTACACATGAGAAATTAAAAAACAACAACAACATAAGTTCAAAATAATTAACAAGAAATTAGTTTCAGAAACTAAAATGAAACAACATAAGTTTAAAGAAAAACTACATAATTAAATATTACGTATAAAATACTATTTAAAATATTACACATTATTATCTAATCTTATAAAATATTACGTATCTTATTATTAGTTAAGAGTTTCCTATTATAAATATCTTTAATTACATGTATTTTTGCTATCCGATACACAAAATTAGGAAAAGAGACGAGGGAGATTTATACATATCTCAGATACATGTGAATCACACTATACACACCAAATACATGTATTTCTATCTATCTGGTGTGATTTGCATGTATCTGGAATACTTGATACATGAAAAGTAACAAGCCAGAGTTGTTATGTAATCCAGATACATGTGAGTCTATATTTGGATACAATGTATATAGAATAAATTACACTTAATTTTGACCTCATGTATTCGAGATATATGTATCTCGACATATCTAGAGGTATCAAAATCTGATAAAAATACGTAATATTGCAAACTAAAATATATCTAAATAATTAGCTTTTAAACTAGTAAGATTTATGCCAGTTAGACTAAAATTTAAAGAAGTGCATGCATTAGACATATTTTTATTGTATAAAATCCAAGATTGCAACTTTATTTTTAATTCTTAAAGCATATAGTTGGTAGGTGCATTAGATAATATCAAGTTCTAGGAGTATTTTGTTGTAACAAGCCATTATAAAAGCATATCATTTTCATGATTTGACACCTTTGAGCTAGCCCTCAAGTATTACTCTATAGAAATTGAACAATAAAAGGTCAGCATGTAATCAACTCATAATAGGAAAAAATGAAAAAGAAAGAAGAAAATAAACACACATTACTACAAATTTTCATGCTGCATACTTATGAAGCATGTGGAAAAATAAATTATCACTATTATTTGAGTACTAAAAAAGATACACATTTTTTTTTTCACCAACATTTTTGTTTGTGCAAATATGTTCTTGCTTAGAGGCACACAAAATTCTTAAATTAATCATTGTTATTATATACTCCATGTATATAAGTTTATACTCAATATACTATTATTATGACAAAGAAAGAATTTTGCGACAATTATTTGGTGATGATAATATTATTACTGCTATATTATATTTAGCGTTAATAATAGATCGAATATTTATAATCAACACTTTAGATAAAATATCTGAAAGCAATGACATTAACTCAATAACCGCTAAATATTTTGCGATCAGTAAATATTACCACTATGAAAAATTATTTCCACTAACTGTCTTGTAGTATATACATACACAATAATTATACTTGACATATACACTGATTATACTAGCTAATTTTTGTTATTTATAGAACTATTTTTGTTATTTTGGCTTTTGTTATACTGCTATGCAGTGTAAAATATCTGTATTATGATTTACTAATACAATAATTACAAAAGAGATTATCACTACGAGCATTAGAGTCAGTATCACAAGCCATAGATAATTAACACAAGAAGTTACTATTTTGTCGGGGAAAATGCATAAGTGCCCCCAACCTATACCTGAAATTCCAAAGACACACTTATACTATACTAAGGTCCTATTACCCCTAACTTACTTTATAAATAATTTTCCATCCCTTTTCGGCCTAAGTGACACTAGCTTGAAAAAAAATGTCAACACGTACTGAACCCACAAGATAGTGCCACGTAGGCAAAAAAGGGATAGAAAATTATTTATAAAATTAGTTCAAGGGTAATAGAACCTTAGTATTGTATAAATATATCTCTGAGATTTTAAACATAGATTGAGAGATACTTGTGCATTTTCCCCTATTTTGTCTATTAAAATTGTTTCTAAAGCAATTAAAAGGAGAAGCGCTAAGTAGACAAAATGATTATATTATAAAAAAACAATAATGTTTCCTTCAATTTCACCTTAAATGTTTTGATCAATTTTTTTTGTTATATAATTTTTTCTATGGCTCCCATTTTCATTTACACACTGTGCATGCATGACCTACTTGTCTTTATCACTTGGCCAAATTAAAGAGAGAGAAAACACTATTTGGTACTCTATTAATTGAATCAGGTAAAATCAAGTATTAGATGTGGGCACAAAATACCTAAATTTTCTAAATTTAAGAAAATTAATGATATTTTTATTTTCCAATAAGTGAAACATATGACAAATGTTAGACAATACTTTGTGGAGAAAGTAAAAAATAATCTCATGAGTAATTTTTGAGTTTCCAAATGAAGAATTAATAGTTCGTCATGCTTGCAATATTGATGCATTTTGGTCTCTCAGTTATTGATATCTGGTTTGATTAAGTGGCTAGTTGCTACGGAGTCTTGATTAAATATATTAGATTTTTAATTAATTTAATTATGTATTTTTGATCAATTTACTTGTGAATAGTTCCAAATTTACCTTAATTATCTAGTGATACGCCACTTAATTTTTCATGCATTATGCTAATTTGTACTACTGCTACATATTTGATGGTAATATAATTTTCTACGTAAAGAAATTTGAAGATTAAATATATTGAGTCGTATATCACCCTGTTAAAAGTGTTAATTAAAGTCAATGATAGATGGCTGCCTTTGCTCTTTGGTCCTATTATATATACCCAAAGATCATATCATATTTAAACTGAACTAATCATTCTTATTAGTTATTACAATCAATCAATAATTATAAATCATTAAAGAAAGAAGACAACTAAATTAAGACATAAGGAGTATAGATTTTATTCTTGTATATCATGTGATGGTTTATTATATAAAAATAAAATGTCCCATCTTTCTCAAATTTTGCTTTTGTTTTCTTTTTTAAAAACTAATTAGTAACTTTATCCATTACATATTTTTCATCACTTTAAACCACAAAATTCTTTGCCTCCAACCAGTGAACAAATACCTAACCCAAAAGGTGTTTTATAGACAAGCTTCTTCCATGTATTTAGTATAATTAATTAAAATATAAATTTAATAATTCACATAATTAATTAAACATCAATTATTCCTATTATATATGGTGTTTGATAGACAACATAATGATCTTATCTATTATTTTTTTCCAATTTTTTTAGTCTAATGTTGCATCACCTTTAAATTCTATGATATCAAATTAAAAGTTCACTATTATGTCTAAATAATGTCGAAGATTTATTAATAAATCCACTTAAAGGTCTTTCGACATGATGAGTATTTTTTTTCTAAAATATTTAGGTACCTATCTTATTGTAAAAATAGTATATCATTACATTTAAATTGTTCAATATTTTTGATTTGCTGGTCAAAATTTAATTATATGGTCCCTCGTATATAATTATCAAACATGACATATAACCACTATGTTTGAACTGATACTTTTTTGACTATTATCAAGTTTTAGACCATGATTTGTTGGATATATATTTATTTTTAAAAATGTCTTTAAGTTATCTCGATAAAGTATATAATTTTATTTATCATAGTGGGGAGTGGGTAAGGAAGCTTTTCTTTATGAAAAATAATTAAAACGTTAAGTTGTTGAGCTAATTGAAGTACAATATTGCCTAGTGTTTTCACGTCATTCTACTATTATTTGGCAAAACACTCACCAAAATAATTCTTAAAATATAAAGAGAATCACAGATAGAACACGCAACAACAAAAAATTAACTTCTTTACGATAATTTTTTTTAAAAAAATCAATGTTATTTAGTATCATTTAGCAAAGAGGTCACGAAAACATAACTTGTGGAACAATATGATATGAAAATATATATAATCATGCCTCACAAAAAAGTTACTTAATATTTATTGTTGTAACATTATGAATCATCTTACCCGATTTTAGTGTGTGCAAATATGTTCAAGTACATGTATTTCGATATAAACGAGGTCAAAATTGGATATGATTTGTTCTAGATATGCTATGTACAAGTGAATTGCATGTATATGGGATACATAACAAATGTCGCTCACCTCCCTCCTATCTCGCTTGTCACTCTCATATGTATCTGGTATTTCCCACACATGTAAATCACCCTAGATACATACGGATACATGTATCTAGTATGTGTTTATTGTGATTCGTATGTATCTAGGATACATGACGATCTCGCTCATCTGTTTCCATACTTTAGTGTATCTAATAGCAAAAGTACATATACATTAAAATATAATTAATTGTAAAGTATGTTTAATTATGTAATGTATCCTCTTTTTTATTTATTACTAAGAGACAAAAGTTAAAAGGTGGACACAAAATAGAACATGAAAATCAAGAGAGGCCATACTCGAAGCCCAAATACTAGTAATTGGGCCATCCTTACTTTAATCCCATATGTGGAATGGTCTAACTAGCTAGGAACTATCATTCTTCGTAGCACAAAACTTAGGAGTTTTATCGTTTAAAATGCGCTGATGAATAATAAAAACTTAACGCGCTAACGAATAGCGAATCCAATATTGGGTATCAAATTCATATTTATAGACGCATAATTTTTAACCAAACGTATAATTCTATCCCACACAAAAACATGAACCTGCACAACAAACCCATACTAAATAAATAAATAAATAATAATCATTCTATACGAACACACGCGCATAAGAGCCAAAAAAATTATGCTAAGAAAAACTTATCGAAAATTAAGTCAATATTGAGGTTTTCTTTAGCTACTTCTAGCTTGTGGTTATTTTCTTATAGTGTATTTGATATTTCAAAAGGTCATATTTAATTTTTCATTATATGATTTTATTTCACATTATAAAGACATAATTATAGTGTTACGAGTTGTTTAAATTTTATATGTGTTTAATTTTGATATTATAATACTGAAATATGTTTGAACCTTTTATATCATTAATTTAGAATAAAATCGATGTAATATGTGATTATTGTTGTAAATCTTATGGAAAATATCTTCTCACGAACACTTGTAGTAAATTTACCGAAGATTATACTTGATCACCATAAACTTTCGTAAGGAATTCTTCAAAGCTTGAGGCATGTCAAATCTATTATATTGTCCTTGAGGATATATAACCAAAATTCAACAATTTCTTCTAATATAAAATTAGAAGCTAGAAACTAATCAAAATTCAATAGAAAAAAAACGAAGATGATGAACGTTTCCTATATTCTTGTGTGTTCTTGTTCGAAAGAAGTAAAAAATGTGAGAGCAAAATTTATTTTCTTTCATCTTATTACTGTGCTAACATTAATCATCTCGATCCTATGCCAACAATCTTCACAAAAGAGTATAAAATCTTTCTTTAAAGTCTAAAGTCACATGGATTAAATTAATAATAAAGGCTAATAATTGCCATAAATGCAATTCCTTGTAAAGAAAAGAAACGTTAATTACTTATTAAGAGTAATAACCAATTAAGGCTATTTATAGAGTAAATATTTTAAAGCATAAAATAATATTATTCTTCAAATATAATAGGAGATATAATAATTTTCTTGAGATATACAATAATATTTTCCAATAATTATTTCTTACGTGATCAAAGGTGCATTTCTCACTTTTACCCTTCTAATTAATCAACAACAAAATTGGTGTTTGTGCTTTATCAATATCAAAATGAATTGAAGGGGTAGGTTGTTTTCATGTTATAATGCTTCTCGATATTTTTTGGGGTGCTAAAATGCTAATTTAGCTTTAATATATTTTTTTTATTAATAAGAAAATTTCATTGATTTTTAGTTACTTCTAAGTATTGTATATCATTTTTTTCTTTGTTGTTCTGGTTCCTCCTCTTCCTTCTTGTATTATTTAAAATAATAAGAGATTGCTAAATTTTAGTCGATGGATGTAGTTCTACACCTAATTGATTCGTGCTTAAAATTGACAAAGTAATGTTATACGAGTATAAATGCGTTTTTAAAAGATTGTTTCGATTAAAAATATGGCTATACATTTTTCTTGAAATATTGTACGTCAAAACTAAAAAAGAAGTGACACGTCTAGATGGAGTCTAATGAAAGTTCAACAAACTTAAAATACGCAAACCATTACCTAAAATAATACATCAAAATAGTTTAAAGACGAATATATGTGGATAAAAGCGACCACATTGCTGGAACCAACGGACTCGGCGTCCGTCTCATATCTTCTCTCGGTTAATAAATTCTCTTATCCGATTTTTGTCGAAGATAAAAAATGATTAGAAATTCAAAAAATGACTTAAAATACCATAACTCAATTTCAAGTTTCATTTTTAAATAAATGAAACTAATTCATCTTCAATATCGTCACTTCAGTTTGGAAAATCCTCCAAAAAATAAATAAATAGATTTTAAAAAGCATAATACATAAATATAAATATGTCCTCTTAACTTGGTCTCATTTCACATTTATGCCCTCCAACATTAGATGTGCACAAGGGACACTTGAACTTGTATAAAGTTAAACAAATAGATACACATATCATATGCGATATCCTAGAGTCCGGAGCCTAAAGGCTATAAAATGTTAACAAAAATTTCAAAACGGTATATAAAATTTTATTTTAACCAAAACGATAAAATCGCTGGAATAACAGCGTTTTCGTTCGCCGGAAAAAGCAATCGCTACTATAACAGCGATTTGCAAAATTTGATTATTTTTTTAAATAAATAAATAAATCGCTGCCAAGGCAGCGATTTACAAAATATATATTTTTTTAATGTTTTTTAATAAATCGCTGCCTAGGCGCGATTTACCTTTAATTTTTTTTTTAAAATTATTTATTTGAATTTTTTTAAAAAAGAAAATAAAATAAAAGCAAATCGCTGCAAGGCAGCAATTTTAAATCAATTTTTTTTTAATAAAACGGTATCGACGGCAGCGATTTAACTAAACTTAAAAAAAAAGTGTAAATCGCTGCCGTCGATAGCATTTTATTAAAAAAAGATATTGATTTAAAATCGGTGCCTAGGCAGCGACTTAATTTTTAAAAAAAAGTTTTGATACAAATCGCTGCCTTGCATGCTTTTAAATATTTTTTTTTAAATTTCAAATAAATAATAAGAAAAAGTTAAAGGTAAATAGGCAGCGAGTTACTAAAAAAAAATTAATTTTTGTTTAAAACAAAAAATTCAAATTTTGCAAATCGCTGCTATAGCAGCGATTTTGCTTTTTCCGGCTGACGATCATTTTGGTTAAAATAAAAATTCATATACCGTTTTAAAATTTTTGTTAACATTTTATACCCTTTAGGCTCCGGACTCCGATATCCTACATGACAATTTGCATCCTACGTGGTGTCCTATGTGTATTGTGTCCTACGTGTATTGTCTCACATAGAACACGTATCTACTTATTCAACTTTATACAATATTAAGTATCTACTTGTGAAAACATTATGTTCAAAGCATAAAAATGAAATAAGATCAAGTTAAAGAATATATATATATATATATATATATATATATATATATATATATATATATATATATATTATTATGAATTATGCCAAAAAAAAAAGGGTGTGACAATATCAGTTTCAATCCTCCAATTATTCTTCCAGACCAATTTCAATTCTCACTCTCACTTCCTCTAATGCTAAACACGCATTGAAATGGAATCAAATTGGATAAAGTGAGAATGAGAACTGAAATTGATAAGGAAGAATAATTGGACGATTGATATGAATTTGATGCTCAATGCTCGAAGTTGTCATGGGAATCATTCGTTTCCATTTAGTTGTTATCATTTTAGGTTTTATGTCCTAAGAAATTAGGTAAGTTTATCATTATATCTTTATTTAGTGTTTTATGGAAATCAAGTTTTCGATAAACAAACATGTATTAATTATTTAGTTTTTCTAGACAAATATATATTTTTAAAGGGTAAAATAGCAAAAATAATGTCATTTATTTATTAATTTTATAACGGATAAATAATCCCCTTACTCAACAATAGTTGTCCACTATTAGTTTGGCACATCCCTTAATAAATAGTAAACAATAAAGATAATCTTACTATATTATCTTTTGACTTAATTAAATTTAATGTTTTGAAAAATGTGTTAGATACTAACTAGTACTCCCTCTGTCCATATTTCCTTTTATATATGTCTCTATTACTTGTCCATTTTAACAAATCAAGAAAGGACAACAATTATTTTTCTAATATGCCCTTATTTAATTCTAGAAATTTTCTAGTACTACTAAGTTGTAATGCATGCTTTTTGGAACCAAAAAATACATTTATTATACTTGGAGAAGTTTGCATAATCTTTTAAGTTAAGGGAAAATTATAACTAACATATGATAATAATTGGTGCCTTAATATGTGTCACTTCTAAAGTGGACAACTAAATAAGGACAGAGGGAGTATTTAATAGCAATGATAAAATAGATACAAAAAGTAAGTTATCTCTTGATTTTCTAAATTGGACAATTATTTTTTATATAGTGAACAATTATTGTTGAATGGAGGAGTACTAAGGGCATCTCCAACACTACACTCTATTTCACTCTAAATATAGTTCTCTATTTTTTTCAGACCACCAATTCCAACCCAATTCTCTATTTACTTTTTAAAAAGAATCTTTTTTCTCTCTCCTTAATATTATATTATTATTTTTATTTCTATTTCATTCTTATTTTCTTATTTTCTTATTTTATATAAATCATTTATTTATTTTTTCCAATATTACTTTATATAATTCTCATGTGATAAAAAATTTATGTTTTCAAATTTTTTATTTAATATAAATTATATTTTATTATAAATTTTTAAATATCATAAATTGCACGAAAATATTATATAATATATAAATTAATGAACAAATTCAAGTAAAAGTAAAATACGATCACATAAACACTCAATTTTTGAAATTATTACGTTGCTCCCATAAATGCTCTATTAATGCATTACGAAATTCAAAATGAGGATTTTTGTATTTAATTTTATTATGTCTAGTTAAAAATTGTTCAAATCGAAGATTTTCATATACCACCATTCTGTCGTTGCAGTTGGAGCCTCTACGGCAACTTGAATTGGTCAATAAAGATCACGTCATCAATTATCACGTTCTGTAGTATAATACATGTAATCATTATATCATGTAGCACTTTCTTTCTAAAAGAAATGTGACGGTCTTGCAATTATTGCAAACCTTCAAATGCACGTTCCATATCTTTTCGACATGATTCTCGTTTCATCGCGAATTAATTATTATGTTATGTATTGTATTTTATCTTGTATTTTAATTATTATGTATGTATTGTATTGTTAAATTAATTTTTTCATTTTACCATTTTAATATTGTGTATTTTTTATAAGGAAAATTAAGAAATTATTAAAAATATATTAATTGAAATTAAAGTAGTATATGTTAGATAATATATTTCTTAAAATAGTATATTACATTTAAAAAGAATCATGAATATTAGATATTTAATTAATGAAATCATATGTAAAATAATATGTTAATTGAAAAGTAATGGAAATAATAATAAAATATTAAAAAAAGTAAAATAAAGAGTGAATAGTAGTTCTCCAAACTCTCTATAAATGGAGTATAGAGAATAATATGGAGAGGGGTTGGAGAGGCATTCTCTATTTTACTCTCCAAATATAGAGAATAGAGAGTATAATAGAGATGGATTGTTGTTGAACGAAGCAAATCTATTTTTTTTAAAGTAAGAATGACATATAAATATGAATGAAGGAAGCAACTTTTTTTTTTTTTTAAGTAGACTAATTTTTAGGTAAATTTAACATGATGAACATTTTGTCTAATTTACCCTATAGTATATTTATTGAATTCGTGGAAATTAACACCCAAAAACCGTTATACGCTAAACTAGCATAACAAACTTATAAAACCTAAAGGAAAAAAGAAAAACAAATTTGTTGAACCATCTTACGTTAACTAATCTACCTAATCAAAAAGATAACTTTTAAGGAAAATCATGCTTATGTTGTCGCCACAAAAATAAGCAAGAAAAACATGCGTCATCGTCACTTCCAACAAAACCTCCAAGAAAGCAATTAAAGGCTGCTTGTGATGAAAACAACAAATGTTCAAACTTGCTTTTTCTAAAAGTTTCAAATTTCAGGTAAAGTGATTTCTTTTCTTTTTTTTTCATGACAGAAGATGAAGTAAAACGATATAATTCGGTTAAAAATCGATACCTGAAACAACGTCGATTTCTAAAATTTGAGTTCCATAACTGTAAAGGAAACTGCAAACAACTTTTAAAATACTTTATGTAACTATCTAGCACCAAATGCCAAATGGTAACTGAAATTCTAAATCTAGAATACCGCGGAAAAGATGCTTCTGTTTTTCTTTCTTGTAAGGCATCATTAACCAAACTGCACTCTATTTTATATCCCTTCAGGTATATATTTATACCCTCAAGCAATAAATATTCCAGCACAAATTTGAGAAGATAATCAAATTAATACTTACCAACTAAAGACTTCAAGGCTATGGAGATTAAGGTAGATAATGAGATACCCCGGAATCTTGATGACGAGAAAGTTTCTCTGCTTGAAAGCTCAGAACTGCCTGAAGTGGAGAAAAACCTGATACAACAAGCAATAAGCCACACATTTAAAAGCACTGCCCACCTTGCCAATCTTCTGCCTACTGGATCTGTTCTTGCTTTTCAATTTTTATCACCCATATTCACAAACCAGGGACAGTGTGATGTGGTTGGTCGATCCTTGACTGCTGGTCTTGTAGCACTTTGTGGACTGTCATGTTTCCTATTGAACTTCACAGATAGTTTCAAGGATCAGAAAGGAATTATTTGCTATGGGTTTGCCACAACACGCGGCTTGTGGATAATTGATGGATCAGCAACACCCCCGTTGGAAGTTGCAGCAAAGTACAAGCTGAAATTTATAGATTTCATGCATGCCATCATGTCAATACTGGTTTTTGCAGCTGTTGCGTTGTTTGATCAGAATGTGGTAAGTTGTTTCTACCCGACACCTTCATATGAAACACAGGAACTGCTTACAGCTCTGCCAGTTGCAATTGGGGTCATCTGCAGTATGTTGTTTGTGGTGTTTCCTACACAACGTCATGGTATTGGCTTCCCCCTCACTTGCTAACTAATATGCTTGATCCCAGAGATTTGTCGCATGTGTATCCTCATCTTCTTTTACATTCAGAGTGAGATACATTTTCGTTGGTCTTTTCATTCATGTAACAATGTAACCATTTCCATTGCCTCTTCACTTAACTTGCCAGATGAAGCTGTAAATGATTAGCAAGCGAATGTACAAATAAGAATGCTTGTGTTTACTGATCTCCTTCATGGGTTTGAAGATAATCTGTAGTCCAGAAAGTCAAATCAGCAAGTACTTTTTGAATATACAAAAAGTCATAATTCAAAATTCTGAAGGAAACATACTAAAATTATAGAGAGCGATTAATCATATAAATGATAGTATATAATAAGCACTTCATTGAAAATGCTAAGCCTAAGAAACTCCATACTTAAGGGCATTAAGGAACACAGTGTCTGAACACTTACCACTATGCACTGCAAAGATTGATCTGCAACTTAAACCCTTGAGTTCCAGGTTGCCATGGAATAATCTTAGCTTTGCACCAAATATCCATGATAAAAAGAGTAAATACAACAGACACCCACTATGTTTTGATTTACCAAAAATCTTCTTAGAAGGTGAAGCAAATGCATAAAACCAAATTTTTTTGGTTTGACATTCATATGGATTAACAACGGCATTGCGGTCATAATAGTAACTTGAACAAGACATCAAGTCTCAAAATTCATGTGTTTAGGCATTAGGTCAGCCTGTACCGAATCAGCTGCTTCCCTTACTTTCCTTCTATCCCAAAATCCACCCACCACAACAGCCCATGTTTGTTCATCTGGAATGCATCCATCAGTCAACATTTCCTCGACAATACGAGCAACCTTGTGCACATCTCCTTTTTTGCAGAAATGGTTGACCAAAGTCTCAAAAGATTTAGCTTCAACTGAGATGGCTCTGGTGCGCATGCTTAGATATAATTGAAAAGCTCGCTTTAGATCATTCACAGCACACAGGCCTCGGACTACTGCATTATGGATCTTCACATGCAAGCTCCAAGTTAACCGGTTTGGAGATATTCCACTGAGAATCATTTCATCAAGATAGTTGGCTGCTTCATGAAACTTGTTATTCTCACAAAAGCCATTGATGATTTTCCAGTATAACCCTGCATCAGGTTTACATCCCTGAAGTTTCATTCTGTCGAAAATCTCTAAGGCTTCTCCAATTTTACCTTCTCCACAAAGTCCGTGAATTAAGGTACTGTAAGTTATCATATTGGGAACCTTATGTTCATGAATCATTATCTGTAATAGCTCCATTGCTTCAGAGGAACGTCCACCCTTACAAAGACCGTCCATCAAAGAACTATAAGTGAACACATTGGGGTCAATACCTTGGCTTCTCATGTCCTCAAGTAATGTCATGGCTTCATCCAAGTTATTTGACTGGCAAAAGCCACGAATCAAACAAGTATAGGTCACTACAGTAGGCGAGCAACCATTTGCTTCCATCTCCATCAGAAGTTTTTTTGCTTCAGTGGCCTTGCCCAATTTGCAAAGCCCATTAATGAGAGTCCCATACGTATAGGAATCCGGTGTAAATCCGCGCTTGGGCATCTCATGAAAAATACGAAAAGCAGAATCCATTGTTCCACTGTTCTTGCTGAGAGCTTTAATCAAAATATTAAGGGAAGCAACACAAGGTGGAATGCCCACCCCCCTCATGTGACGATAAAACCTAAAAGCAGTTTTTAACCGGTTTTCCTCAACAAGTACAGAGAATACTGTAATATACGATTTCTGGGTTGGCTCACAATCAAACTCCTTCAGCTTTAGGAAAACCCTGATCACCTCAAGTGGCTTGTGAACCCGCCCATAGGCTCGATAGACTGAGAGGAATATATCCTCAGTAACCTTACAGCTCTCATCCTTCATTCTGACAAGCATTTCCTCTGCTAAATTAAAATGATTTGCAGAAAGCAATCTCGAGATGATAAGACCAAATGTGCTACGATCGTGTCGAAAGCCATTAGAGTACTCTGCTGTTGCTGCATTAAATATAAGAACCGCTTTTTGTACATCTTTTTCTGCTCGAATCAACTGTTCGACAAAAGCCGCTGTGACTTCTCTTGGCCATTTGATTGGTATCTTGCTACCCATCAGTTCAACACTTTTCTTCAAATGCTGCAATCCCCTTTCCAGAAATATGTGCCTCAAATTTTAGCTAATATCATTAGCTTTTCACTGATTAAAGTTGTAACAACAACAATGTTTCTTACCGATCCTATGTATTTGAAGCTTCCTGTAATTTCAAAAGAAAAATCATTAGGGTCTAATATCTTCAACCATGTTACCAGCTAAAGAAATGCCAAAAAACAAGATTTTCTAGCAGCCATTGCATAAAAAGGGTTGGTGTCTCATACAAAACTAAATTTTAAGCTCAAAATACCCTGGTACAGGAAAATCGAACAAAAAACTTTCTTATATTTGGAGCAAAGAAGAGAAATTTTGATCAAAGACTTAACCTTTACATGGATCAACAAAGCATAATGAGGTGAATCAAGATTTTAAGGCAGTGAGTGCACGAGTGCATTTAATGTTGATCTGCCACTAACCACAAGGAGTGAGAGATGCCATAGTGAAAACAAAGAAGGAGAGCATTAGTGTATTAGAGCTAATGCTCAAGAAAGAATTAAAGAATTTAGAATTTTCAATGTTATAGGTATCGAGATAAAGTAAAAATAGCAAACTTACTTCATTATACACCAAAAACTGTATTAAAGTGTGAAAAACAAAATATAAGAAAAAACAAAGAAAGTAAATTTTAGAAAAGATGTTATTTATACATTCAGTTGACTATAGCGACAAATGAGCATGAAGAAATTATAAGAATTTGTCCACAATATCTCTCTGACATCTAAGAATGAAAGAAATGTCAAATTTGACAATTTAGAATTTTAAAACAGCTTTTCCACTTTTTGTTGCCATTCTTGCTTACCCAACTTGAGCCCATTTGAGATAGAAATAAGAATATCTGAAAAGAAAAGAAACAATTCCTAATCCACTACAAGAAATTGAGTAGAGAGCAACAAACACCTCTATCAAGCATTTCGACAAACACCTTACCTGCATTGTTTTCGCACCTTCTTTCAGTCATTACTTCCACTAAATTCCACATTCTCATACAAATAAATATCTAACCAGCTTCCCAATTTACAGTGATCTCATGAAATACAATAATGGCAGGCAGTTGAGTTAAGAATTACCTCTTCCATCAGTTTTGCTCATTTACTAGTTTGTCTTGTCTTGGATTGAAACAGCTTCACTCCATTTCGGCTTCTCGTATCGACTTCGCTGCATATAAATTCCGTTTCCGGCGACGGTGAGCCGAGCGGCTTCAGCTTCCCAGGGTTAAGTATTCAAAAAGCTAGAGCCGCCTCATGTATCATGTCACTTCCATAATAAACGACTAGTATAAAAGTATAAACTTTTCGTGCAAGGGTATCATTAATTTATAAATTTTCGTTACGAGTCGTTCGATAATAGAGTGTATTAGAAAAATAATACTTTCTTCTTTTTAAAAAGAATGATGTAATTTGATTTGGAATGGAGTTTAAGAAAAGTCAATATCTTTCAAAAAAATAGATTTACGTATAAATTCGTTTTGATTCAATCGAATCACACAATAACTTACATGAATTTTTCCTCACTCTTTGCACGCAATTTCAATGGCTCGATATTAATGATAATAAATTAATAATAATTATATCAGAATTAATAGTATAAGTACTTTTAATGAGTTAGAGAATTTATTTTATGAAAATAGTATAGATGAAATACTTATTTTTAATTAATTTATTTAATACATACAAAATGCACTGATACAAAATTTTTGAAATTATACTCTCGATAAAGATAAATAACATTTAGTTTTATACTACAACAATATTAATGACTCAATATAATTTTCATCATACATTACGAAAATAAATTTATACTTATAAAATGGTGATTTATGTATTAGATAAATTTTATATAGTAAATCATCACCTATTTTAATAAAGGATACACGAATAATTATTTGATGTAAAAATGCTATAACAAAACGCAATGATTTATTTGTAATATATATTCATACATATTTCCACTAGATTCTTAACTATATGTGATGTCTATAACTTTTAACACTAGTTCTCTGTGCATGAATATCAGAATCATTTTTTGATATAATTTTTGTAATATCATATTATTTTTTTGTAGTTTATCGCGAATACAATATCTTTTATGTTTAAAAGTGTATAATCATTCTAAAAATTCGTAATTCTTTTAGATTTGTAAGTATTCACTATTATCGTAGTAAAGTGTAATTGACACTTGTATCATAATAAGTAATCTTAAATATATTATTTATTAATTTTTTCCTAGAAAAAATATATAATTATCTGATTGAATTTGTACCATTTTTTAAAGTAGACATCTCATTCTTTCTAACAATTATAAATACACTATTTTTTACAATTATTTGCAATCTCATAATCCGTGCGTGTGTTTCACCCCAAATAAAATAATATTTTTTTATTTTTCTTACTTGTTTAATAGATGATCGGGTAAAACCCTGACCCACTCACATTTTAACCTTTAAACCTTTTTTAAACTAGTTCTTTCGATCTACTTCACTTCAAAAGTAAACTTTTTTCTGAATTTCGTTTTAAATATATATTTATGCAACTTTTATGTGTTATTTTTAGTGCTTTGGATGTTTATTTAGTGTTTAATTTAAATTTTTTTCTCCAAAAATACTTTAATCCTTTTTAGACTAGCTTTGTGTTCAAGTGAATTTTACATTTTTCTTTTTTGAATTTGTACGAGATAATTTTGATTTTGGTAAACTATATGAACGAAAATGGATTTAAATTTCTTTGCTGAATAGTAAATTAGGTGTTAAATTGACCAAGTATTATGTCGTTGTTAAGTAGATATTTTTAATAAAAGACCTTAAAGATGGATTGCTAAAACTTGATGATTGAATATACAATAAAGAAATAAGTTTCTCGTTGTAAAGAACCAATTTTTGCTGTTGAGAAAAGCTCTCAACAACCATTAATGGTGGTTTGGGGAAGACGAAACGTGGGACTTTTTTCACTTTGGTTTAACAATACCATGTGTCTGTATTCCATTGGTTTGGGGCTTCGATTTTACCCTTTCATGCGCTTTTCTAGTATGAAATCACAATTACCATGAAAATGGGTCAAAATGACGTATTTATTGTGAATTTAAATGGTTTTGTGGGATAATAGGACCTCCACAAACTTAAGGTGTCTTCTTCAAAAAAGGACCTAAGTTTGATGGGATAATTATGTATTTTCTCTAAGGTAATATAGTGACTCGATCAATAGACTTTCAATTATGAAATTTGTTAGTTAATATTGATAAAATCTATTTATAACGTTAAAATGTAAATGAAATTTTAGTTGAAAAACTAATGAATATACACATTTTTATATGCTATAATTTTGATTTAAATTTTTTTAAATTTAACTTAGAAAACTCAAACCCTTTTTTGTGATTGTGATCTATGTTTAGTATAAAGCATATATATTAATTTGTCTTCCTTCTAACACGTGTTATAATAATCTCATTAACTTTTTAGCAAAATAGTTATTGTATTCATTATCAGTATATCATAGGAGACACGTATTTGTTATTGCTATATATGTCAATCTTTGATGCAAGTATTGTATAGATTGAAAATAAATTATTATTTTTTACTTATAATAAAAAAATAAAGTTGAAAACTTAATTATTCCATCTAACAAAAAAAGTCACATCTAGAATTGCAATATCTCTACGAATGTATATATAGAGTCCTCAATAAATTCTATAATTTGAGAATTGAAGATCTTTATTTCTTTAATGTCTTTATATCTTCTTCTTACAAACCGTAGTCGCATAAATCTATCACCGCACCGTCATCACAAATCTCTATAATCATTGTTGAAAAACAACACAAACATTACTTGTTTATCGCAAATCATACAAAATTTCTTTTTGTACAAAAGAAAGGAGGACGAAGAAAAGGAACAAGCAATAAACTCACACATCAACACTAAATTCATTTCAATTCAGAATGTTTATACTGATATTATTCACCATTAACAATGTTATATGTATTTGTATGTTATTTTTATAAAAAGTAAATATCATGTGAATGTCGATGTATATCAAATGACATAGAGAGACATGTACGATCTTATAACTCTGCCATACATTAGACGTATATTATATATACATTTTATATATCAGATATATACTCATTGCACACCTATAACATACAAATAGCTTAAATCTGATGTATAATCATATGTCTGCTAGAATCATAATTATTTTTTTCACAACAATAATATAACAATTTTTTTTATATAAAAGAAAAAAGAGTAGATTTTCATTGAGTGTTTGTGGCAAAGTTTATGGGAGCAAGAAAAAGATTGTTCAATACTAGATATATCTATTCTATTTTGAGTTGTGTGGGTGGGTAGAGTGAGAAGGTAGAAGAGATCAATTGTACTCATTTGAATGGCTACAATTGAGAAATGATCTCTATTAATTTGCTAGAATCGTTAAATATTGTCATATTAGTAATTAAGTGCGAATACTCAAAATGTTTATAATTTAATTAGAACTAAAAAACATATTTATCAATATAAATTTTTTGAGTGAAGTGCAAAGATATTCACTTTTAGGTCCGTTAATTAATTTATTATTTCATAGGTTTATTAATTTCAGATAAAATTTAAAACAATTAAATTTAACTTTTATAGTTTTGAACTTTTTTATTTAAATTGTACCTAATGAATACGAAACATAATATGCCTACACTTGAAATTTGATATGACTTGTCAATATCATGTTTAAATATCTTTTCTTATTGAAGTTAAAAACTTGATAAGGTCAAATTTTAAATATTGTTGATTAAAGTTTTACTTAACTTGCCAAAATTAACATCATACATTTTTTTTATTGACATATATGTAAAATCAATTAAATCTTTAGTCACATATCTTTGAATATCTCATGTACGACTAAAATGCATACAGAAATTGACTAAAATTTTAGTACACAATTGAATATCCAATTATACTGAAGTACATTTCAAATAAAGTTTCATATATCACAAAAAATAATATCTCAATCATTAATTTATCAAAATAACAATAAATAAATTTATTAGATACTTTAATTTTTATTATATACGAATATACTTCAGTATATATTCTATTCTCCTCGAATCTTATTTATGAAATTATATGTTATTTGTATTTAGTTCAAATGCATGTAAAACTTGGATAAAATAATTACGTGAATTTGATTTTTTTTTAAACGATGATTCCAAGAAAATACTTTTAGTACTAGTTAAATAGGCAATCAAAAGTGTTCCTTTTTTTTTTAAAAATAAAAAAATAAAATAAAAAGGTGTTTTTTTTCTTGAAATTACTCTCTTTGATGAAGACAGGCCCAAAAGAAGTGGAGCCCACTTAAACAAATTTGTGAGGCTCACAAATCGGATTAGTCACCCGAAAACAGAAGATTCTTGGAGCAAACATTTGAGTGAAGATAAACTTGAAAGTACCAAAAAACCCAGAAAGTCCAATTTTTAATAAAAATAGAAATAATAAAAAAGAAAAAAAAAAGAGAGAGAAAGAGAAAGAGAGAGAGAGAGAGAGAAAAGTGGCTTCTCAATGAATGAAACAAACACATAGTAGTTGATTTCATTGTCAAAAAAATAAGAAAAAAAAGACTCAAACCTCAAAGAGTTTTTTTGTTTAAAACAACAAAAGAAAGTAGTAGTAGTATTACAACATTACATGTATGTACATGTTAAATTGTAATAACGTGTTTTTGAAATTAAAAAAACAAATTTTTTTTTTTTGGGAAAATTTAAAAATTATAGAATTACACCGAAAGAAGATGGAATTTGGAACAAACAAGAGGGACTTGTTCTACTATACTGTTCCTTTTTATTCAATTTCTTCTTCTTCTATCGCCTCCTCTCTTCTGTATTGGCTTTATTTTTGTTTTTCTCTTTTTCATTTATTCTTATTATTAGTATTATTATTTACCTCTTCTTCTTTCTCCATGTGTTCTTGGTTATCACGGGAAGAATATATAGTTACCTATCTGTAACGGGGTTGTTTTTCTTTCAATAAAGATTGGATTTTTAGGGTTTTCTTCAACAAAGATCTGAAAAAATGGATGGTGGGTCGGATGGGGAAGGCAATAGGAACCTTATTCAGAGTTCATCTGAAGGACCCAAGAAGCCAAAGAGGCAGATGAAGACTCCCTTTCAACTGGAAACCCTAGAAAGGGTCTATGCTAGTATGTTTTCTTTCTATTTACTGTTGCACTTGATATTTTCTTGATTCTTGATCTGGGGTTGTTTAAATCGTGTGTAGATGTGGGAAATTTGGGAGATTTAGGTGTATTATGCTGTTTATGAGATTGGAAGATGATTTGATGTGGAATTCTTTTGTGTTGTATCTACTTTGCGTATTATGTAGTTGGAAACAACTGGGATGGGGATCCTATGCTAGTTTTCAGGAGATGGGTGAAATTTTGAGTCTTTCTGTGGATTCTACCATTATGGTTCTTTGATAGTGCCTTAATATTGGTGTATGCTGTGTACATCTGCCTATTGATTGTGCTCTGTGTGGAGAAGGAATTTTTGGGATTAATGTTATTGTGGGATATGCTATTGTTGTGTAATATTTTTCTACTCTGCATGTAAATGTGTTTGAATGCTGTCACAGACATAGAGACTCGATGGACAAAATTTTGGTCTTTATAATAGGTTCTGCGATTCCCCCATGCATGGACTGATGTTAACATTTAGTTATCAAATCTATTACTGTGTTTGTGTTTTTGTAATTGTGATATTTGACATGAACTCTCTTTTGTTTTGCTTTGTTGTTTATGCAGTGGAGACATATCCATCTGAGGCCATTCGCGCTGAGCTGTCAGAAAAATTAGGTCTAACGGACCGGCAGTTGCAGATGTGGTTTTGTCATAGGAGGTTGAAGGACAAAAACACATCAGGGGGGATAGAAAAGAAGCCACGCGCTGGTGGGACAGGTGGTAAGAGAAATTTGCCGGAGTCACCTAGAGAGAATTTAGTGGTTGCTGAAGCTGCTAGTGACCGTGGCTCAGGATCAGTTTCAAGGTCAGGTTCAGGGTCAGGGTCAAGTCGGTTTGATAATGGAGATGATATGCCAGCACCGTCCTTAAGATCTTATGAATCACCTAGGAGGGCAATGGAGCGACGAGTAATAGCTTGTATAGAGGCACAATTAGGAGAACCTTTACGTGATGATGGTCCTATTATTGGGGTGGAGTTTGATGAGCTTCCACCTGGTGCATTTGGGATACCTATTGGTAAATTACCTACTTATGCTATTAGAGATCTTATAATATAAATGCACGTATGGTGTTTATCTTCTAAATTTGGATATTAGTATTGAAATGAAAGAATTTGACAATTCATATTGTCCTACATGGTCTCATTTTTCCATGTCTTTGTAGGTGTAGCTTATGATGTTATCTCAGTATGCTTGTGAATGCATATTTATTTTCTTAAAATGATTACAGTTTTGAAACAGAACATTAATTCTGTAAAGTTCAGTGTTAAATAAGTCCAAACGGGATTTGAGAATCTTTTCAGGCAAGAGATTATTTTCAAATAAAACAGTGGATCATTGAATGCCTAATGTTATTGTTTGTTACTTCCCTCTCCAAATTTTATGAGATTATATCATCATATATGTTTGTAAGTTGCTCTTTGGAGTGCTTGTTGCCTCCTATTGATTTGCCTTTGGGAAGGAGAGCAGTAATATCTTGATGTGAATTATAGAAGTAATGAATATCCTTGACTTTATGTGAATATCAAATGAGATCAAGACCTTACTGTATTTATCAAAACACTGCTTTGTGAGTTGCTATCCTGAACTATGCCTCACTTGCTTTGTGAGTTGCTCTCCTGAAAAATGCCTCACTAATATGAGAAACATGACTAAGGGATTCTACTCATTCCCCTTCTGTGTGTTACTTCACAGAATGCTGGTTGTTTAACAATGTTAACGTTTTCATGTTTGTTTCCCTAGGAGCCTCTTATCATTTGGGTTTACTGTTCATGTGTCATCTGCTATAGACCTGTGGCCTTACAATATTTTGTTCAGACCTTTTCGTTTTAAAGCCAGTTCTTTTGGATTGCTTTTCTGATTTGTTTCATCTTTTATATTTCATCTATGGCACAGAATTGGAAGAACGTAGGGACCATTACAGACAATCTTTTGACAGCAAATTGTATGGACCATATGATGCTAAAGTTAATGTTGGATCAGCTCTCTCTCTTTCTCCGGTATGTATAAAGAGATCAGTCTCTTGGTATTTCACATTGCGCATTTGAGTGGTTATAGCCTTGTAGGACGTGTAATATATTGTATCTTTATCCTTTCTACCTTCTTGAGGAGCTACTCTCTTCTCCTATGCTCCACTGGATTTTCTTAGACCCTCTGTTTGGTCACTTTGCAAATAATTTATTTCTTTTCATTCTCCTAGCTTAAATAATTGTGTGGCTTATTTACCGTCATCATTTAGCCTCAGGATCTGTAAGTTTTTGTTGGGATATTGTTCTATATCTGTTGGTGAAGTTATTGCATAATGGGCTGTTTTTTTCACTATCAATTTGTGTGTTTGCTGCAATGCTGCTAGCTTTCATGGTTGTTATCTAGGGGGTAGTATAAAATGTGCCATGTGACTGGCTAGTTTTGGATAATAACATGTCAATGGTAAAACTTGAAAGTGAGATTTATTAGCAGGTCAATTTGATGGTCAAGCTTAGCTCTACTTTATCTTCAGGTTCTGACAAATGGTCATCGTGAACCTGCTGAGCCCAAGATTGCATCTGATAAATATGGACAAATCGCAGCCCCTTACCCTTATGATTCGTCTGTTGACTGTCCTTCTAAAAACGTGGCAACCATGCAACGCAATGGACATTTTGTTAGGGAATCTGGTGTTGAAGGTCAAAGCATCGGTATGATGTCTCAGCAGAGCAGGCAGAGACGCTTTCTATCCCCTTCGCGGGATAATGAATTCGTCCCTGGTAATGAGGACATGTTGCAATTGGATCGGAAGCGCAAGGTAAGTTGAAGCTTCATAAGTTTATCTTCTTGCGGTCATAGAAGCACTACCCCCATGCTGTTCCATTCTCTTTGCTTTCGCAGTAGGCTTAATTGTTGGTTTCTTGCAGAGTGAAGAATTTGGAATGGGAGGAGAAGTTCAAGTCAATGAAAAACGGATGCGGAAAGAACTTGAGAAACAAGATCTTCTACGGCGGAAAGTACGGAATATTTACATTTCTGGATGTGTAGCTTCTGAATCTTAATTTAAAAGTGTAAACATTGGAAAACTATTTTTTTTGTTTCTACAACTGATATTATTATATTTTCCTGTAAGATGGAAGAACAAATGAAAAAGGACATGGAGAAACAGGATCGTGAAAGAAAAAAGGAAGAACAAAGGCTGATGCGTGAACAGCAAAGGAAGGAGGAGCGATTTCAGCGCGAGGAAAAACGTGAAATGGAGAGGAGAGAGAAGTTTTTGCAGAGGGAGCTCGTGAGGGTAGGTGTTCAAAATGAGAATTTTGTTTTCCCCATGCTTGCATTTTTTCCTTTCAAAATATGCTAATTGGATTCTTCGCGGTACTATTGGTTTTGTAATCTTTAGGTGGAGAGGAAAAAGCAAAAAGATGAGCTACGAAAAGAGAAAGAAGCTGCAAAACAGAAGGCTGCTATGGAGAAGGCAATGGCACGCAGAATTGCTAAAGAATCAATGGAGCTGATCGAGGATGAGCGCTTGGAACTTATGGATCTGGCTGCCTCTAGCAAAGGGCTACCATCAATTGCATCTCTTAATTATGACACTTTGCAGAACCTTGAGTCATTTAGAGGTAGGAGTTTGTTAACTTGACCGATTCTATAAAAATTAATTCTGCATGCTATTTTTAGTTTTAATGCTTTAGTTCAAGATTAGGTAATAGCATTATGTTGAAATCTCATTTACGTCGCATTTTTATCTTGTATTCCTTACGAAGAGCATGCTAGATGGTAGGGATTCCAGGAAAACCAATGATCACCTGGAATTTGGTTCAAAGTCTTATATGTAATCCAGTCTGAAGTAGAAATTTACATATTATTCATTTTTCTCTCGCCTTTGCCTTATTTAAGCTGCTTATTTGCAAAGGTCATAAAGTTTTTGGTCTGTTGCTGAAATCTGTCTTATGTGATCCAGAATCTTTGTGTGAATTCCCTCCCAAGTCTGTTCAGTTTAAAAAACCATTCTCCATCGAACCCTGGATTGCTTCAGATGACAATGTCGGGAATCTTCTTATGGTATGCTGCTTGATCATTTAAATTTGTCTACATCACTAGTTGACTGATCTTTCTTTTATTCTTCTATTTATGAAGTATTTGCTGCTTTTGCAGATTAAAGCAATGGCCACTAATTTTGATGATTATCTAAACCACATATCTACTCCTATTTTGCTTATCTAAACTTAATCATTGGTTGGCTAAAGGATTTTAAACCACTCATCAGTACAAACTTATTTATATTTCAGATTAGAATAGTCAAAGTATGGATAGAGGCTTCTTTCTTCTTCCTGGTTATATCAAGTCAAAAGTCAATGTTCTAGTCAATTTAGCATAGGAATTCCTATCTTTTGCAAATTTATCTTACTTGTTTTCTTAAGAGTATTACTTAAACATCAATATTAAGGGTCTTAGAAATGTTACAAGCAATCTGTTAGTGTCATGTGCCCTCTCTCATTGAAATGACTTTGACCTATGGCTTAAAAAAACTCATTTGATTATTTAATTGAGTGATGGAGAAACTGTTAATACTTAAGGATGTTATACATTTAGTTTAAAATGATGTAGAGTAGTATTTGGTTTATATAAGTTTGAATTTTCGGATGGAGTGAAATTTAGGATTTAAAGAAACTGTGTCAGTATTAATTGGCAGACCAAAGTGGAAAATAGGTCATCTTTACTTGGATGGATTGTAATTGTTGAAAACTAAAATAGTAGTCATCAAACTAAATGAAGGATGATAAAACAAGGAAAAGGAGTGAAGAACATATTTGTGCTCTAAACCAAGTTCTGTATGAGTCTTATCTTGATTTGGCTGTTTTGTGTTTTGAGTCAGGTCTCTTAGTGCATTTGAACTAAACATCAAACCTTTTGATTTTTACAGGCTTGGAGATTCTGCTTAAATTTTGCAGACATTCTCGGGCTTTGGCCTTTCACTCTTGACGAATTTCTTCAAGCTTTCCATGACTATGTGAGTACCTTTGGCTAAAGTTACTCGTGCACTGACGTTCTGAGTTACTTTTTCTGCATAGTCCTGGGGACTATCACATTTACTTATCTTCTTAAAAAGTCTGGATGGGGGTCTGATTGCCATAGTTTAATTGTTCTCTGTTCAGGATTCCAGATTGTTGGCGGAGATACAAATTGCTCTTTTGAAACTGATTATAAAAGATATTGAAGATGTTGCTCGAACTCCTTCTGGTGGGCCTGGGACAAATCAGTATAGTGCTGTCAATCCCGAAGGTGGACATCCTCAAATAGTTGAAGGGGTAATCACTGCTGTGCACACTTGCTCTTTAGAACACAATTTACTCTATTGTGGGATGATCAAAGCTTACCAGTTTGTGGACTTCATTGACAGGCATATCTGTGGGGTTTTGACATACGCAATTGGCAGAGGCTCTTAAATCCTTTGACGTGGTCTGAAGTACTGCGCCAATTTGCACTCTCTGCTGGATTTGGACCTCCATTGAAGAAAAAGAGAGAACGCACTTGTTTGAATGATTTTGATGAGGTGCACCATTTTCTGTCCTCATTTTCATCTTAGCCATATATCGTGGCTTCTATTTTTTTCCTGTGGCTTAAGATATAATATTTTGTAGTAATCTAAGTAAGGGATATTTTGACATAGGTTTGCTGCAGATGGGAGACATAGTGAACTTCTTAGTAATTGGTTATTTTGATGAGATGTATACTTCAAAAACTCACTTGAGATGATTTTTTGTAATTGCTCTCTGCTATTGCCATAGGACAGTAGTTGCAATTTGGATAGATGTCTTCTTCTAAGCTATTTTGTGCTGTGTAAAGTCATTATCTCATGTTTCATTCTGGTGGTGCTATTTCTATGGTCATGTATAATATCAGCCCAAGTTCATGATCCATTAGCTAATCTGCCTAATTTTGATCATACCAGATTCTGTTGATAGCACAGCATTTTTTGTCAAGACACTCGGGTCTTGATTGAATCATCTTGAACCACTAGGATTCAAACTGTTTCTTCTTCCAATTGTGTTATCCAACCATTGTTTCTTTCATGTACTGGCAGTCAGTGAAGTGGGTGAAAACTAGGGGAGACTAGGGTCAAATCCCAGGATAGACAACCTAGGCTAGGTGATTTTTCCCCATTTGTCCAAGGTTAGGTGAGCAGAGGCACATGGTGTTCCTGTTGGTGGGAGGTAGCAGGTGGAATAGTCGAGGCGAGTGTAAGGTGGCCTAGGCACAACTATTTTAAAAAAAGAAAACGTTGGTATATATGGGGCTATGTAGGTTTGCTTATTGAAATGCTGGTACAAAGTTGGATGACAATGGGAAAGTCAATCTGCTACTGATGGATCTCACCGAAACTAGCTCCTTAGCCATAAATTATTCCACCTTTTAGTCCATCATCCCAAGCTATTGCTCTCCCAACCATCTCAATTAGCTGATATTGCATACTTCTTGAATCAATTAGAAGCTTTACCTTTTGGACCTATGTGATGTCGTTTTAAAATGGAACTCCGTGGTCATAGTCGACCTTAAGTTGCTTTGAATTGAAGCTTAATTGTTGTTGTTTTGTGAGATGCTGGTTTGCGGTTAAATGGTAGTTCTAAGATAATCATCAGAGAGCTCCCTCTTATCGTAGAATGCTCTGTATCCGTTCTTCGACATTCTACGTCAAATGGATGGTGCACTATGTCTAATTATGGTAATGTTCTTTAATTATGCAGACTAAAGGTTGCGAAGACATTGTGTCCAACCTTCGAAGTGGTTCGGCAGCTCTTAATGCTGTTGCAATTATGCAAGAAAAAGGGTTTATGTCGCAACGCAAATCCAGGCATCGGTTGACACCAGGAACTGTGAAATTTGCTGCTTACCATGTTCTCGCTCTCGAGGGAGACAAGGGCTTGAATGTTCTAGATATTGCGGAAAGGATTCAAGTAAGTATTCTCTTGATTCACATTGTCACTGTCTCGTGTTAATTTGGTTCGATTTGTTTGAAGATTTCTTGTTAATTTCTTCTCTATGCTTTGTTCTACAGAAATCTGGTTTACGTGACCTTTCAACAAGCAAGACTCCAGAAGCCTCTATATCTGTTGCTTTGTCAAGGGATCCAATACTTTTTGAAAGAATTGCTCCTTCAACGTACAATGTTCGACTTGCTTATAGGAAGGATCCTGCTGATGCTGACGCAATTATTTCAGCAGCCAAGGAGAAAATACAAAGATATGCTAATGGGTTTCTCTCTGGACAAAATGCTGAAGATGAAGAAAGAGATGATGATTCTGAAGGTGAAGGTGATGTTGCTGAAGGTCCAGAAGTCGATGACTTGGGTACTTCATATGGTGCTAACAAGAACAATGAACAAAGCAGCCTACTTGACACTTGCTTGGTGAATGGAAAAAGTAAGCTATCTGATGAGATTGGACAACAAAGTAGAGTTGATGTTGGTAAGGACATGTTTCTAATTACTAATTTTTTTTATGCTTTATTTTTTTTATTTTTTTGATGTGAAAGCACCTCATTGTAGTAGTTCTTTGGAAACACTATTTTTCATTATCTGTTGATGCACTCTTATAGGTATTGCGGGAAGTAACCCCAGCCAAGACTGTTCAGAAATTGATGAGACCAAAGCAGGTGAGCCATGGGTTCAAGGACTCGCTGAAGGTGAATACTCTGACCTATGTGTTGAGGAGCGTCTAAGTGCTCTTATTGCCTTGATTGGCATAGCAAATGAAGGAAATTCTATCCGTGCAATTCTTGAGGTAATAGATCTGGTAAATTTATCATTATAGACCATTATTCCATTACTGTCTCTTTCAGCTATCTAACAAAGTTGGTTTTGTAGGACCGTCTGGATGCAGCAAATGCTTTGAAAAAACAGATGTGGGCTGAATCCCAATTGGATAAAAGACGATTGAAGGAGGAGACAATCAATAAATTTAATGATAGTTCCTTCAATGTTGTGGTTGAGGGTAGCCAAAGCCCATTGGGATATCCAAACAATAAAAATCATGGGACATCACCAACCACACTGGTAAAGGATGACTCTGCTGGTATAGTGGACAATCTTCAGAACCACTTTGAAAGCATTCCTGCTGAGAAGAGCTCAGCCGCACAAGAAACCTTTGTGGGTCAATTTGCTGTACCAAGTGGGAATACAGCAGAAAGGTCACGCATGCAGTTAAAATCTTTCATTGGCCACAAAGCAGAAGAGATGTATGTGTACAGGTCCTTGCCTTTAGGTCAAGACCGCAGACGCAATCGTTACTGGCTATTTGTTGCCTCTGGTTCTAGCGAAGATCCTGGTTCTGGCAGGATATTTGTTGAATCACCTCATGGCTGCTGGAAACTTATTGACACTGAAGAGGTATGCTCCTTCCATTATTTCTTAGAATGCACTTTGCTGTTAGTGCTTCAAAGTATGTTTAGTTGGCTGAATATATATTTTACCCTAGGGAAAACACTTGCACTATTTTGGTTTTAAAAAAATAAGAGGCCAGCCCAGTGCAACACGCTGTGCGTGGGGGGTCCAAGGATGGGTCTGACCATAATGGCTCTATTGTATGCAACCTTACCCTGCATTTCTTCAAAGAGTTTTTTCTGTATCTAGGTGTAAGAAATGGCAAGTTATGACTGAACAGGATATAACAATTGACAATGTCTGGTAAATGAAGACCCTGGATGAATCCGTAGTTTAGACTTTAGAGAGAATTACATGTCTGGTAATACTCAACAAGTGTTGTGGGAATTGTTGCTTTTCTGGACTAGAAAGTTATCGGGTCAGGGAAACACCCTATATGTAGTTATATAGATCTTAGCTAGGTCTTGTCTGTCCTAAGAATATCAGACCTAGCTATTACCTGTTTATCTACTAATCCTTTATTTTACCTGCAGGCATTTGATTGTCTTTTGGCTTCTTTGGATACTCGAGGGGTTAGGGAATCACATTTGCATATTATGTTACAAAAGATTGAGGGTCCTTTCAAGGGGCGCGCACGGCAAAACATGTCTTGTGGAGCTAGTTCAAACCCAACATCTGGTGCAAGTGCAGACAGTCCTGGCAGTGCCATATATGGCGGGAGTTCTGATAGCTGGGAAACATCTTCGTCTTTTAAAATTGAGCTCGGAAGGACTGAGGAAGAGAAAAAGAATGCCTTACAGAGATACCAAGGTTTTCAGATCTGGATGTGGAAAGAATGTCTCAGCTCATCAATTTTATGTGCCATGCGGTATGGGAAGAAAAGGTGCTTGCCACTTTTGAGCATTTGTGGCCACTGTTTAGATTCTTACCTTTCTGAAGAGGGTATTTGCCCTTCTTGCAACAAGATGAATCGCGAAGTTGACATGAACGGCAAGTTCCTTGAGCAGGCAATGGATTCTATGGACAATCTGAAAATTGATTACAATAATTTGGTGGTTTCAAACTCTTGTCCTGTAAGAGTAAGATTAATGAAGGCCGTATTAAGTTTCACTGAGGTGAGACTTTTGAGATATATCTCCGAGAATCTGGTTTTCTGTTAGGCTGTCTGCCTTCACTTTTTTCCTTCTGTATTTGTCTTTCCTATGTCTGAGACATATGAACATGAAGTACATATGTGATATGAGGCACAATCTGTTGACAGCTTTTAGTTTCTTATAGCATGATATTTAGTATTAACTTTGTCGCTGGAATGCACAGGTTTGTGTGCCATATGAGGCACTTCAATCATCTTGGACAGAAGACTGTAGAAAGACATGGGGCCTGAAACTGCAAAATTCGTCATCTCCTGAGGATCTTCTCCAGGTATCTCACTCCCTTCGACTCGTCTTACATGGGATTACTGTTTGAGAGTCTTGTGTTTTACAAGTTTTTGAATGTTTTTTTAGATTTGTTTGGTTATAAACAAATATGATTTTTAGTTCTTTTTATGAAATGCATTACTTTCTCGAATTTCCAAGAATGTTGAAGATTCTTTTTTTCTTGACATGTGCGAGTTTACTACGAAAATATGCTTTGGGGCTCATCTGTACCCCATCATTAATCATTGTTATTTGGACAGTAATTATAATTTTTGTTTATTTCATTTTCTTGGGTCAGTCTGATTTAGGCTTACAGATTGAAGTGTCTTGTCAAGGTACAATTTTTTTTTTATGATGTTGAATTAAGGTGAAAAAAATATATATGCTACTATTATGTATTATAATGAACTGGCAGGATTTCTTCCGGAGTGAGTTCTCTCTTCTTATCCTTTTGAATAAAAGAGGGAGAAAGAGTAGAATTTAAAAGTGAAGGTTACCTCCCATCTGGGAATTGGTTTTACTCCTGCATGGTTGTTCCTCAAAACAGTTATTTTGGATCATCTAAGTTCTGTACTTTGCCAGGAAGAATATGGCAAATTCAGATAGTTCGGCTGATCTGTTTGCTGTTGCTGAACCTGTTCCTATACATCCCCTCCAAATTCAGAAGCTGCAAGAAGAAATGGCTCTTGATTTTTTTTTTTTTTTTTGGGCAGATTCTGACTCAGTTAGAGGGTGTCATCAATCGTGATTACTTGTCTGCTGACTATGAGACTGCACAAGAATTGATGGGTCTATGTGCTTTATCAAGAAAAGCTGCTCTTGAATCTACTTGCCCTGAACCTGTGCCACAGCTCCCATGGATACCTCAGACCACCTCGGCAGTGGCTCTCAGACTTTTGGAACTTGATTCCTCCATTTCCTATGATCCTCAGCAGAAAACTGAGGCTGAGTTGAAAAATAAAGTAGATTGCCTTCCAGTTGAGTTGTCTTTCCTTCTGATTTAAGTCATTGGTGTTATTAATCATGTTTAGTTTTGCTGTTTATCCATGTTTATTTGCACTGCATACTACTGTCTTTGTGGATTTATTTGGTGAAAGAAAAATTTTCAACTTGTATATGGTCCAACATTTGATCATCCACTGGCTAATCGCATCTAGGACTGCAGATAATACCTGTGATAAATGCTATAATTTTGGCTAATGATGTTCTTTCTTCTGAATCATCTTGATGACTTAATTTTTCTTGCATACAGAAGCCATCTTTGGGGTATGCTTCTTTGAAAGATATGCAAAAGATAGAACCAACAGTGATGGATCATGGACTAATGAGAGAGGAAAACTGGGATTATCTCAGCAATATGCCTAGCAGCTCAAGAAGTAGGCAAGTTGTTCGTGGGCGGGGAGGCAGTCGTCCTCGTGGAAAGCTGCAGAAAGGAACTACTAGCAAACCACCAGAGTCTGGCAGGGCTGTTGTAAGTCCTAGTGAAACGTTAACTCAAGTTCTTATTAAGCAGGGAGAAACGCATGGGCAGAGACATGTACGAGGTCGCCGAACTGTCAGGAAGAGGAGAATAGAACAGAAAATTGTGGAAGAGGCTCAACCAGATTATTTGGGTGACAGAAGCAGCCGACTAAGTCTTGTAGTATCACCTAGAAAGCATGTGACGGAAGAGTTCGACATGAATATGGAAGGAATAGAAGCCACAAATGACAATAGTATTAGTATGGAAGCTGCTGAATCTGATGATAGTGCTCCTGAAAATACATATGATTTTAACAGGAGTGATTTAATGGATATGTCAGATGAGGATCAGGTTGTTTCTGCTGGTGAGGGAATTGAAGATGACAATGACGATGAAGGTGATGACAACGACAATGCTGATAGATACAGAAGCCATGGTCAAAATCTGGGAAGATATGTTAACATGGATGATGACGACTCAGATAGGGATGGGGATGTCAATGAGGATCAAGAGTCGGGCTCTTCAGAGTCTGAAGATTATAGTGATTGAGGTTGCCAAGATTTTTGAGGGGCTTGACAACTGCAGTATAGCTCTGATGGTTGATCGCCAGAACACTGAGGTCTGGGGTGCGATGCATTCGTTCTTCTTTTAAGGAACTTTGGTATTCTTTTGAGATGAAGCCCAAGAGCCGGCTTGCTTGTCTTTGTGTATAGTGTTAAAGGAGAAGAGTTTTTATTACATTTTATCATCATAGAACAATAGTATAAAAAATTGATAGTCAGTCAGAGTTCGAATACCGTCGTGCAATCATCTATTAAGCGGCTGTTGGTGATCAAAATCATCTTTGTCAAGTTCTACAATCGCACATTTCTGATCATTTTTACTTCAATGTTTAATGATTGATGGCTTATCTAAATGATAGCTTGTTAGGCAATATCTTTTGCTTCATTGTAATGTAGTCGACAAGTATCTAAGCATTTTTAAAAAATACCTTTTTTGCATTGAAGAAAGTACATTTCGTAAAGTGTTTGGATAAAAACATTGAAACTACTTCCTGCTATAGTTAACCAATCTGCAAAGCTACAAGATTTCACAATGCAAGTTTGTGCTCCACATAAATAATCCACCTCCCTATGCAAAGTACATGAGGAGTCGGACACCACAGCAAAAGAATATTGTTGAAAAGTTAAAAAAATAAAAATGTCAAAATACTTTGCGACTCTCACATATTTATTGACTTACACAGACAATTCGAAGCTATAATATGCAAACACTACAAGGGAACCAACTACCCAAGATAGTAAATAACAAAAGTAAATGATAAAAGAAAGTAACTAAAACAGTACACAGACTGTGTAAAGATGCTATGGGTTTTGGCCTAGGAAGGAAGCAACCTCTTAATTCCAGTCTTCTGATCTGCTGTTAACCTTGTAGGGAACTTGATATCAAACTTGATCCTCAGATTTCCTCTCTTTGAAGGATCTTTGGGTATTGGCATACCTTCCTTTGGGACAATCTCTTCATAGTTTGGGTGTATTACCTTGTTGATAGGAATAGTCAGTTTTCTTCCATCGAGCGTTGTTACATGGGCTGTGTAGCCTGTTAATGCTTCAACAAGTGAGATATTCTGATTGATTACAAGGTCATTCCCATCCCTTGTGAAAACACTGTGCGGCTTCTGATCAATTGTGAACACGAGATCTGCAGGAAGAACGTTTGGCTCTTCATTTCCTTTCTCTGTGAATGTAATCTTCGTTCCCTTTTTCCAGCCAGGTTTGATTATAATGGTCAGAATTTCTTCTACTGGTAAAGTCTTCCTGCACACAAAACTAGTTGTCAGAATATCAACAGCAATAGTGACAACTTCACGTAATTCGACCAGATGAACAAAGTTGGACATTACGCTGTTCCTTTATTTGTTTCTACAGCAATGAATGATTGAGAAGTTATAGCTACAAGCATGTTTTTGGTCCATGCAGCTCATGAATGTTCAGCAAACCAGAATATACATTTAAGCTATTACTCCTATCCTACTCATTCTTTTATAATAATACCCCTACAATTGACACTCGAGCATAATTTAGAAGTAAGAACTCAATTCACATTCATTTTTGCCACAAATTACAAGCAGAGTTTTTGGTCCATGGAGCTCATGAATGTTCAGCAAACCAGAATATACATTTAAGTTAGGCTTAAGTCGTCTGTAACCACGTATAAAGTTGTCCGTGTACAACTTACTTAGGCTTGTTCCAATTGAACACCTTTATTAGTAAAAAAAATAGGCAATACCTGGTGAACATTTTTGACAATCAACTAAAAATAGAAATTGTGCGCCATACACTCGCAACGATGTGGCATAGTAATTAGTCAGAAAAAGACATGTGACATTAGGCCCATAATAACAATTAAAAGATATATTAAAAGATAAAATAAAATAAAAGCACTATGTTTTCAGCAATAAGAAAAAACGCACCCATCCAACCCCGACGTCTATCCTTCCTCATGTTCTTCTTTGTCTACACATACAGCCGCCTCCGGCTGAAACCAAACATACTCCGATAACCACACACCTACCTCCTCTTTTTTAACGATTTCTAAGAAAATAAAATAATTTCAGATCCATATTCGTCTTCTCGGAGAAAATGGAGTTCCGCCGGAATTGTTTGTGAGTTGCAACTCAATTTGATTTTTATTTCTGAAAAATCTCTCTTTTACAACTCAAATGAAAATCTTTATCAGTAATTCTTCTATATTTTGTGTTTTAACTGCTTATCTATTTAACTGATGTTTTCCGATGAAGGAAATAACAACGATGGCATTGATTACGGCGGAATGATGCTAAAAGAAAGAAAGAAGGAAGGATTAGATGGAAAAGGGGTGTGTCAAGGGATGGTGGCGATTTGCATGATGAGAATACCGGATGGAAGTCGAGGGGAAGACAAATTGGGTAAGATGACGCTAGGGATTTTAATTTTATATGTTCAAATTACGATTTTTCTAATGTTGATAATGTCTATTTTTGATTGATCTGCAGAAAAAATAAATAATTATGGCTTCACAAGCTTTTTTAAATGTGAATTACACTCATGATGCCATGACACCAAAAAGTACTTAATAGGTACATGTTAAAGTGATCAATAGGTCAACCCCTAGCTGAGGTGTCTAAGCGGATAATGCGAACAACTTTAAGTGACCGCAGACGACTTAAGTCTTTAAGTTATTACTCCTATCCTACTCATTCTTTTATAGTAATACACCTACAATTGACATTCAAGCATAATTTGGAAGTAAGAGCTCCACACAATGCCTACATTCACATTCATCTAGGGCATAAATTACAAGCACAATTTTGGTCCATGTAGCTCATGAATATTCAGCAAACCAAATTATACGTTTAAGCTATTACTCCCATCCTGCTCATTCTTTATAATAATACACCTACACATTCAAGCATAATTTGGAAGTAAGAACTCCACCCGACGCCTATATTTGCATTCATCTTGGCCACAAATTAAACACAAATACTTAAAGAACACAACAAAAACTTGTGCAGCAAATACAAGTTTCAACAACCTGAAGGCTACTTGGTGGCAATCAGGTTGCTCTCCATAGTGAACAGTTATACGAGATATAAGAGAGATCGGCTACACAAGAATTCGACAATTAACAAGCAAAAAATCCATGGATTGAAGTTCAATGATCTCAACAGATAATAATTCATAAATTAACCAAGAAGGGACCATAATTATAAAGTAACAGAAAGGATAAACATAACTACTTAAAAATACAAGCCAAATAAATAGTAACAAGCATATCATATCTGAAAATTCTGATCAGTTTACTTACCCACTTGCATCAGCAATCTCCCTAGAGATCTTCATCTTCTTGGTTGTCCCACTATAAAGTTCTTCTAGACTACAAGGGACTGTTCGTTCAATCGGTGGCGCCTTCCGTATGGTTGGTCTGCCTTCTCCAAATGAACTGAAGATATCATCCCCAAACATTGAACTAGAAAACCTTGCACCTCTCATCCCACCACCCCCGCCTCCCATCCCACCACCCCCAAACGGGGTTTGAAACCCGAAAAACTCTGCAAAGATATCATTGGCATTTCTTGGATTGAATCTAAACACGTTTGGTCCATCACCTGTATGGAAATATGTAGCCCCACCAGGTCCACCAGCAGCAGCATCTGGTGGTGGCACTTGACCTTTAAGGCCTTCTTCCCCATACTGATCATAAATTGCCCTTTTCTGTGAATCACTCAAAACCTGCAAACACAATTTCAACATAAAAATACAATCTTGAAAAGATAATTGAAAACCCTATTCAAGAATCAACTCATTGGGAATCAAGAAAGAGCCAAAACTAGCAGTAATTAACAGAATAGAACATAAAGTTTGCAGTTTTATTCAAAAACCAAGAACAAGAATTGTGAATTAAGTACCTCATAAGCTTCAGATATCTGTTTGAATTTAGCCTCAGCCTCTTTCTTGTTATTTGGATTCTTATCAGGATGCCATTTCATAGCCAATTTCCTATAAGCTTTCTTGAGTTCATCATCTGTAGCACTCTTATCAACTTGCAATATCTTATAGTAATCTACACCCATCTTCTATTACCAGTTATCTAACTCAAAAATTGATATAAGAGGCAAATTTATGCAGAGGATATGTATGCTTGTGTTGTGTAAATTGAATGTTTGAAGTTTTGGTATTTTGAGATTTGGTTGTGGGCAGAGTTATATTAAGAGAAGGAGAGATGAGTCTAGAAAAAACAGAGCAGTTTTAGAAGGAAGAATGTAGAACTTTCCGGACTTCAGTTCACTACTGTTATTTTGACGTGCAAACAAATTCGCTATTTCCAGAAACCCTTTTGACACATTCCGACTAAATATTTATTTGCTATGTTTCAATTTATATCATACTTTCATTTTTGAGGAGTTAAAAAATTTATGCATAGAATTTATAATATTTTGGGACTGAAATATATATATTTATATACTACGCAAAAAATATTTTATAGGAGAATCTTAAGTCCGCCTACGTGGCACCACTACAAGCCAGGATTCTCTTTAAATTTATTTTATTTCCAAAACTAACACACATCTTTTATAAAAAGTTGTGACATTTATGCATTTTTTTTTAATTTTATGAAAAATTGTAATTTTCATGAAGTGTTGCGACTTTTATAAAAAGTTGCGATTTTTATAAAAAGTTATAACATTTTAAAGAGTTACGCCTTTTACGGAAGGTTGCGACCTTTCCGAAGGTTTGCAACTTTTCGAGATAGTCATAACATTTATGATAAGGCACATTAAATATTTATTCACACTATCTTTTGTCCTTTGTTGTCCATAAATAGATGGATTTCCTCTCATTTTAAAATAATAAAAATTCTGAATTCTTCTTCACAATTAATTATTTGTGTACTTTGCTCATATTGAATGACTTACTGACATGATCACTTATGTTACAAATCCTGGTATATATTTTTACAATCATTAAGTTATGCTTATGTTTATAAGGATAAATAAATTATAAGATATAATAATTTTCATTTCCATATAATGTTTTAGTTTAATGCATGATAGGTTTTAAATATTATTTTTATAAATTTTGTAATCGCGCGACTAATTTTACTAGTAACTGATAATTCAAAATTTGACTTATTTAAATCTGAAAATTTGAAAAGTGTCACATAAATTAAGACGGATGAAGTACTAATATTTCATATAATTCAAAATAATTACGTATAACTCACTAAGCGGTCGTTTGGTAGGCCGCATTAAATAAAATAGTCCATGTATTATAGATGGTATTATTTAGTACAACGTTTGGTAGGAAATTGGGTCTATGTATAATAATTCATGGATTAGTTATACCTCCTACATGGTATTATATGATGTATTACTAATACCTTCTATTTGGAGGTATTAGCAATACATGGGATATAATACCATGGGATAAGTCTACTAAAGACAAAAATATCCCTCAAAACATTTTATTATTTGTTTATTTTCTTGATTTTATGTTTTATGGTTGTGCAAGTAAATTTATTTAAATAAATTAGCTTACAAATTATTTAACTCTCTCTAAATAATTTGTAAGCTAATTTATTTAAATAAATTTACTAGCACAACCATAAAACATAAAATCAAGAAAATAAACAAATAATTAAATGTTTGTGCGGTTTTCTAATATTTTGTATTTTCAACAATTTATAACATTGAATACATACAAAAATTACAACTTGCAATTTTATTCGTAAATGTAGATGATTTATTCAATTTTACTATTGTTTACCGTCTTTTCAATTTTAAAAGTTGATAGTTTATCTTTTTTTAAATTGAAAATTGACATTTGTAAGTGATCAATTAAATAAGATGACAATTATTTATCCTCAAATAATTTAAGAAAAAAAAGGCAAACATGACGATAAAATTGTTCTTTTCTTAGCTAGTTAGAAGGTCATAAAAAAATATTATCCGGCAATTATTTACCTTAACCCAATTGCATAAGAATTTAAAGGTATAATTGGAAAGAAGTTTTTTATAAAGTTTTAATCCAAACATAAGATGAGGTCGAAAATAATGAACCAAACACTTGATAAAAATAATCCCTGTATTACTAATCCCTGCACTATTAATCCCTGCATTACTAATCCCAGCATTACTAATCCCAGCATTACTAATCCCTGCATTATCAATCTTTGTACCAAACGACCCCTAAATGATAATTTTAACCAGATAGATATATGTATTATGCTAGGGTGTCAAAAAATGAATTCAACTATACATAATCCATTAGAATTTTAAGGTTTGGACTAAAAAAAAATTGAATTGTGTTTAATCTCACACGATTCAAGTCTTAACCCATTTCAAGATAATCCTCAATGGAGCCCAATTTATTTTTAATTTTAACCCGTTTTCAGTTTTTTCTTATTTGCATTGATATAATAAATATTTATATATTAGAGGTATGAATTACTATCTATTTTTATATTTTTTTTTAGAATTTATTTATCAATTTGTAAATTTTATTTTTTTTAAAAAAACTTGAGTTGAAACTCATATTATGATTATAAAACTTAAATAATTATATATTAAAATTATTGAGATTAAGTGCGTCAAATTGTGTTTAATAAACTTAATATTACTATTTATTTGTTATCGGATATACTACAATAGAAAAAGAGGCGAAGAGAAAAGGAATGAAGGCGAGCGAGATTGTTAAGATTTTGCCCTAGTTTTCTTATTATATTCAAGTTTAACTTGTTATTTGAAAGAAAGTTAAATCATTATCATAATTGCTTTTATGTTTTTTTTTCGAATAATTTTTTTTTCTTCATAATTGGTCATCTTGTTTTAGAGAAAAAAGATTGGTGATCTTATCTTCTCATAAGATAACACAATAGCACCCTCAATATACAATAGCATCCATAATATAAATATTTAAGAGTTTTATGTATGGTATGATTTTCTCCTTACAATTCTTTATGTGTTATATTAATTTTTAAATATGTAAATCAATTGGCCAACTATATAATAATATTAAGTTTCTTTTAGTATATAGTCTTATTAATTTCCTGATTTATCTTAATCATAATTTGCAATTATAACTTTCCGCATGACATTTTGATTATTTCAAATTCAACAAAATTGTCTATATATATCACGAATAGATACGAATCATAATATATACATGTATATGATATACTAAATATGTTCTAAAATACATATACTTAGGGAGAAAGGCGATACATGTGAATTAGATACAATGATTACACCTAATTTTAATCCATGTATCTGAGATACATACATAAATATAAAATTCAAATTCTAGTAAGATTCGTAATATTAAAACTCCCTCAAAGAAAAGTAACTTACTCCTTAACTAGTGAGATTTATGGTGTTTACCCTTTTTTCTTATGTCTGTAATATGTGCAATGAAATCTGAATAAATATATATTTATGTTCTTATGGAGCACACAAAATATATAATAATCTCTATTTATAGTATCTTACTATGTTTTTACACTTTCAGAATGTTTCATTCTCTATTGAGAGACATATTGGAGTTTGAATATATTTACATGCGTATTTTACGGAATACTCAAATCTATAATAAACTCTACTCATAGTACTTTCCTACCATTTCAGAATGTTTCATTTTCTCTCAAAGATTGTTCAAGATAAATCTAATGACATTTTGTAAAAATTGTTTCTTTTTTGTTTTATGTATCGTTTAAACATTACATGAATTGAAGTATTGAAGAAATAGGAAAAAATTATGCTAAATAATCATATCATATATTTCACTTACAAATATTAGATATACCCAATTAACATTATAAATTCTAAATTATCATTACAATTTACGAGAAAAAATAACAATTTTTTTTTTTTTATAATTATTTTTGTCGATTCATTCCCTCACGAGGAATTTCTAAATCATTTGACTCTTCACCTATTTTAATATAAAGAATTGATTAACCTAATAATAAAGGAAAAAGGTTCAAATATGCCCCTAAACTATTCGAAAAGGTCTAGATACCCTTCGTTTAAAGTTTGGTTCACTTATGCCCTCGTCATCCAACTTTTGGTCCAAATATGCCCTTATGGGCGTTAGTTGACATGTTGGACATATCCAACTCATTTTTCATTTCTTTAAATGCCACATGGAATTGCCATGTCATTTTGACTTTACCACATGACATTTATATGAAAATGGTAAGGTATTCGGACTCATAAACACCTAATCCGACCCATAAATCAACTCCTTTTAAATACACTATCCGACCCATTTTTAACAATTTTATTTAATTTTTATTTTTTTGATAAATTCAAAAAATGAGTAATTGATTAATAAAAAATAGAAAAATATAAAAAAAAAGATAAAATTAACGCCAAAAATTCACAAATAAATATAGTAACCTTAAATCTAACATTTCAATATTTTTTTAAATTTTTTAGTTTTTTGGTAACTCGAAAATGAGTAATTGATTAATAAAAAATATGAAAAAAATTGAAAAAAATTATAATATTAACGCAAAAAGTTCACAAATAAATATAGTAACATTTCATTCTACAATTTTTTTTTAAAATTTTTATTTTTTTCGACAAATCACGAAAATGAGTAATTTATTAATAAAAAAAGAAAAATATAAAAACAAAATAAAATAATTACGTCAAAATTCACAAATAAATATAGTAACCTTAAATTCAATAATTTCAATAATTTTTTTATTTTATATTTTTTTTTATATTTTCCTATTTTTTATTTGTGATTTTTTTGCATAAATTTTATATTTTTCATATTTTTTATTAATAAACTCATTTTGGGATTCGCCGAAAAAATTAAAAATTAAAAAAGTGTTGAAATTGTTAAATTTAAGGTTACTGTATTTATTTTTTTAATTTTTGGCGTTAATTTTATTTTATTTTATATTTTTCATATTTTTTATTAATCAATTACTTATTTTCGGGACTTATCAAAAAAAATAAAATTTTTAAAAAAAGTGTTTAAATTGAATTTAAGGTTACTATAATTATTTGTGAATATTTGGCGTTAATTTTATATTTTTTCATATTCTTCCTATTTTTTTATTAATCAATTACTCATTTTCGGAATTTATCAAAAAAAAATAAAAATTAAACAAAATTGTTGAAAATCGGTCGAAAAATTTATTTAAAAAGGGGTTGATTTATGGGTCGGATTAGGTTTTTATAAGTCCGAATATCTTTCCATTTTCATATAAGTGTAATGTGGTAAGGTCAAAATGACATGGCAATTCTATGTGACATTTAAATAAATAAAAAATGAGTTGGATATGTCCATAATGACAACTAACGCCCATAAGGGCATATTTGGACCAAAAGTTGGACGGCGAGGGCATGAGTGAACCAAACTTTAAACGGAGGGTATATCTAGACCTTTTCGAATAGTTTAGGGGCATATGACCCTTTTCCCAATAATAAAATACAATCCTTATATTTCAATATACTTACTAGGAGTCTGAACATAAGCACTCAGCAATATAACTTTTAAGAAAATATTTAAAATTAAATTGAAAAAGTATTTTTAGAAATTAAAGTTATATTTGAACGTGTATTATTTTTTTTTTAAAGAAATATTGTGAGTGAATCGACAAATCTATCTTTTAATATTTGAAGCTCATTTTATTTTATTTTTTAAAAAAATTCACTCTAATATATAACCATAGTCCATATGCTATTCTTTTTAGAAATTCTAATTAAAAAATCAAAAAGAAGGAATGTATTTTTTTTTCTTCTTTTTTATTTTTTATCTCGTTATAAAAAAATTAATTAAAAAATAAATGTTAAAGAAAAGATCTCTTTTTTCTTAGACTCCAATATTTTGATATAATATAATATAGATGATGTTTGGAGCATTTTTTATATGATTCAAAAATAAATGATTATTTAAAAATCATAAAGATGTATTAATTAATTTTCTACCAGAATACTTCCTTCGTAATTGTTTATTATATTATTTTAGGATGTTCAACGACAATGTTCATTTATGCAATTAATTAATAATTTTATATTTAATTTTTAATTCTTAATTCACAATTAATATATTTTTAAAAATATTATATCATATCATAGTCAAAAGTGTAAACTCTCTTCCGTAGAAAGTTGTCAACCTTTTCCCGTGATGACTGATTTACTTCACTACACTTGAGTTTCAGAATCCTTCAACTTTTCAGCAATGGCTGCCATTTCAGTTCCTCTCCTGGCCGTCCGATCACCTCAAGCCAACCTTCAATTCCCCTCAATCTTTAATCTCAACCGTCCATTTTCCACTTCACTCTTCTCCAATGCCTTCAGCCATTTGAAAGTCTCAAGTACTACTTCTAGTTCTAACCAAGTCGTCACTGAAACAACTTGTACCTCTAGCTCAACCATCAATGTCCAAAACGACGACGCTTTAGACACGACCCTTTTCGTTATTCGGGCTAAGAACCGAATTGGCCTTCTTCAAATCATTACCCGGGTATTCAAAGTACTCGGGCTCATAATTGAGAAGGCTATTATTGAATTCGAAGGTGAGTTTTTCGTGAAGAAGTTTTACGTCAATGATTCTAATGGTAAGAAGATTGAGAAAGTGGAGTATTTGGAGAAGATTCAGAAGGCATTGTTGGAGGCTATCGACGGCGATGATGGTGGCGCCGGAGTTACGGCGCCGTCGGTTAGTGGGAGAGGGGTGGTTGTGAGGAAACCTGGGTTGAAGATGGAATTAGGAGACAGGAAGGCGAAAGTAGAGAAGATGTTTGGGTTGATGGATGAGTTCTTGAAGAATGATCCAATTAGTTTACAGAAGGATATTCTTGATCATGTTGAATTTACTGTAGCTAGGTCAAGATTCAATTTTGATGATTTTGAAGCTTACCAGGTACTTCCTACTTGAAGAAATTTTGATCAAGATTCAATTTTGATGAATTTACAGTACTTGTGTAGCTGTTACTGATGAAATATGGACAATGCAGGCATTAGCACACAGTGTCAGGGATCGGCTTATTGAGCGATGGCATGATACTCATCAGTATTTTAAGAAGAAAGATCCTAAGCGAATATATTTTCTTTCACTTGAATTTCTTATGGGTACTCGACATTCATATGCTCATAAAATCATTTTCTTTTGTTGCATCTAATTGGGGCACAACTAGGCCTTCCGTATTTAAGTATTCTTTTGTCTGATTAAGTTTTTTCTTTACTTGATCTGTCAGGTCGTTCTCTAACTAACAGTGTCACAAACCTTGGCATTCAGGACGAATATGCTGATGCTTTAACTCAGCTTGGATTTGACTTTGAAGTCTTGGCAGAGCAGGTTGGTGAAATCTCGAATTGTTGTCTCTGATTCGCTAACAATTTTTTGTGTCTGCAATATGTCACAAACTAGTAAGTACTGAGTATGTTTTTAGTGGTTACTTTGGATTATATGGACTTTTTTATTTATTTATGAATTTAAGTTAATCTAGAAAATTTATGAGTTGTTAAAGGACATGATAGGATAATGCTTGTATATGAAAATGAAATAATTTCAAATTCACAGGACAACTTTATTGACTGACCTTGCTTTGTACAATTAATGAATATCAGTTGATCTGCAGCCATAGGCACTGTTAATTATTGTGGTAATCAGTCTAATTTTGAAGAAACTTGCATTTACAATTGAAAGAGGCGTCTTCTCCATCTTCATGTTACACACATTTGGCTGTTCCATTGCTTCCTTCAATAAATTATCTATGATGATTTTGTTTCTAACGATCATCTGTTTCAAGGAAGGAGATGCTGCCCTAGGTAACGGCGGCCTAGCTCGCCTTGCAGCTTGTCAAATGGACTCCCTAGCGACATTGGACTATCCAGCTTGGGGGTATTGTTCTTCTTGTCTAAAATCACTTTGGTTCTGATATTGGTCGCTTCTTCATCATGGCCTTGGCTTTTGAATCTCCTTGATTTTCTCAAACATGCTAAACAACAGAATCCGTCAGAATAAATGGGTCTCTACCTTTTTTGAACAATACCCTGTTTCATGGCTGCATTGTCATATCCAGATAATAGCCACCTTTGTGATGATAAGATCAGAGTGTTTGTTTAGTTCTTTTGTTTTCTTTTCTTTTTATAAGCAGAGTTTCTGTATTGTTCCAAAACCAAAATATCTGTTAGGGATCCTACAGAATTTGGTGGGCTGCTTTTATGGAGTCGTCCATCTAAAATTGGAATTGTAAGGTCTAAACAAGTGTTGTCTAACTTTTCTTCAAGGATTTGTCCTTCATTTGAAGTTTTCTTATAAAGGTCGATTGAGTTGGGATTCTCTACATCTATTCATCTTCAGTTATGGATTACGCTATCAATATGGATTATTTCGTCAGATCATAGTGGATGGTTTTCAACATGAACAACCTGATTTTTGGTTGAACTTTGGGAACCCCTGGGAGATAGAGCGTGTTCATGTATCATATCCAGTGAAGGTTTGCAAGTATTTACTTTTCCTCCTCTTTCAGTGTTTATCCTAATGAAACATTTTATTTCTTGTTTTAGCTCTTGCCCGGGTGGTGGTGGTGGGGTATTTGATATTATCTTCTTCAATCTTTTTGATTGAAATTTTACTTGTTGCTAACTTGCAATGTGCTTTTTATGCAAGTTCTATGGGACTGTTGAAAAGGAAGTTTTAAATGGAAAGAAATGTAAAATTTGGATACCTGGAGAATCAGTAAGTGCTTCTGTATTTTGTAAGTCTTTCTTTGTTGAGAAATTTAGACTTACTGTCATGTCATATTGCCAAATGAAAAATACAATAACTTGAGCATTTCTTTGTCTCTTTCTTGTAGGTTGAAGCAGTGGCTTATGATAATCCAATACCTGGTTATGGCACGCGAAATGCCATCAACCTTCGACTGTGGGCTGCTAAACCAAGTGATCAATATGACATGGTAATTTTTTTTTTTTTGAGACAGTAACAACTTGTATTCTATTCCAAAACAAAAACCAGAATCTGCCACAACAAGTTACAGATTCTTAATTACAATTGTGGAGAGTACCAGCAAGATCTTTAATCCTATAGCAAAATTTACAAGGAACCTAAAACATCTTTAATTGATTCTAGATCTACCATGTACTCCTGTTTACACCAAAAAAGAAACAAAACTAAGCAGTTCATCTTAATCTTCTGGATGGAATTGCTCTTGTTTTGGAAGCATCTGAGATTTCTTTCTTTCCACACGGACCACCAGATGCAAGCCGAAATGATTTTCCATCTTTCTTTATGCCCGGAAATGCTTGCATAACTGCTCCATAACTTCAGGGTCTCCGTAACTTTCCTAGGCATAACCCATTTCATGTCCTTCTGATTGATAAAAACATTCCACAAAATGTTGGTTATTCTACAGTAAAGGAAGAGATGGTTGACAGTCTCTACTTCTTCTTCACCACATAGAAGGCACCTAGGACTCAGTTGAATATTTCCATGAGCTTTTCCTGGGTCAAAACTGTCTGCATAGCAAGGAGCCAAGTAAAACAAGACACCTTGTAGGGAATTTTTGTTTTCCATATCAACTTCCATGGCCACCCATTCCCCTGACTGTTACAAGGATTAAGTTTTTTGTACGCTCTTCTAACACTGAAATTGTCCCGGTTGTGATCCTGCCATACCAAACTATCTTGTGCATCAATAGTTCCTTTGAACTGCCCTAAGACCTTGTAAAACTCCACCAACCTTTGGATCTCCCAGTCATTTAGAGGTCTTCTAAAGCTCAGATTCCACCCTTGGTTTGACCACATCTCTGCTACAGTGGCTCTTTGCTTCTGGTTTAGGGTGAAAATATCCGGGAACAAGGTTCTTAAAGATCCTTGTTCTAGCATGTTGTTTTGTAATTGTTTCTGAAAATGTCTAGTGGGGATGCTGCAGAGGAGGCATCTATAAACTTTTGAGGGACTTACAGAGTGGTGTTTTTTTTCACCGTGTGACTTTTCCTTTATATGTTTTTCTGGGGTGGGGGTGTATGTAAAAGGAAGAGAAGAACTTCCTTATCAATTTAATCTTGTTTCTTTTTTCTTTACTGGCTTGTGGTTTTGGTCACTTTCATCTTTTGTCAAATGTGAACTTCTTACCTATCGCTGCACAAATTAGAACCCTTTTATTTTTTTGAGAATAAATCTTATTATGTTGTTTGACATCTCTCTACCTCTTAACTTTCACATGGTCTCCATTTCATCACTTGCAGGAGTCTTATACCACTGGTGACTATATTAATGCTATTGTTAACAGACAGAAGGCTGAAACTATAAGTAATGTGTTGTACCCTGATGACCGTTCTTACCAGGTATCTCCATTCTATATAAATGTCTTGAGGAAGTGGATAAATGTAGAGTTCCTTTAGTTCCTCGGGAGGCTAGCCTTTGGGTTATGAACCTGCCTCGTGCTATGTTGGAATTGCTTTGGTGCTTGTTCTTTTGAATTCCTGTCATTTAAAAGGTTTAAAAAATGTGAAACTTCTGAATTAAGATTCGATTCATTTTTCCAATCTACCGTGCCGTCCAAGTAATTCTAAATGCTTTAGGGGCCGTTTGGTAGAGTGTATAAAAAAATGCTAAATAGAGTGTATTAGCTTGCATTAGTAATGCTTGTATTAGTTATACATAAATTATTTCTTCCGCGTTGTTTGGTTTGGTGGAATAAAAATAGCATGCATTGTGTAAAAATATTTATTTACAAAGATATCCTCCACAATAACGGTGAAAAAGATGTAAAAGTGTTATTGAGGAGTAATTGAGTCTTTAACCATGCTAATTCATACATTAAACCCCTTTGCATTGCTAATACCTAGAAATCCATGGTATTAGTAATACTCCCCAATACACAATAGAGTGTATAATTAATGCAAGCATTAGTTGTACATTGCATGAAAAAGTGTACCAAACAAGGTACTACTAATATGTAGAGCTAATGCATGCATTAATTCTGCTAATACACTCTACCAGACGCCCCCTTAGTCTTGAATAGATGAGAAGAAATCACCAAGTGTTTTTCCTTAGCTGGAATTTAAACCTGGGATTTCATGATTTTTCCCACTTCATCGACCACTTGGTCACACATGACACCCTTGCAACTTGAAGCTTGAGAATATATTCTACATTTGGGGTTTCTTATGTATTCTCCAACCATTTTGAGCAACATATTCCTCAACTTTTTTTATGTTCTTAACTTTACCAATTCTCAATAAAAACTTTCTTTGATGTTCTTTCTTCAGGGTAAGGAACTGCGGTTGAAGCAACAGTATTTCTTTGTTTCAGCATCACTACAAGACATTATAAGGAGGTTTAAGGATTTACATAGAAACTTTGATGAGTTTCCAGAGAAGGTATTTACCTTACATTTTTGGGGCCTGTGATCTGTGGAGTTCCTTATAAGCATACAAAGTCATGCCATCCATAAAACAATGGGCTCAACTCAGTGGGCCTTGCTAATTGCTACGGGTTGCTCAAAGACTATGATATTATAGTTTGCTTATCATGGATAAACAAATACTTAGGAAAGTTTTTCAAGTCACTTGGTTATGTTGTATTAACATGAAAAGGCATTGCATTGAAGCATAGACCTCAAGTATAACAATATGATTCCTGAAAAAGTTGCATGTTTCACATTCTAATCCAAAAAACAAAGTCTATACAGTGGAAAAGATAGTAGCCAAGTGCCAGTTGTACTCACTCTATTTAGTATTAATATATTTGGTTCTGGTTTGCACTGTTTCAAGTTAGTTCTCCTTTCAATTGAACTTAAAGGCTCTAGGCAGAAGTGATCTGGACTAGCTTGTCTTGAGGTGAGCCTCAGGGAACGCCTCGTCTCTGCTCACACGCTGAACAAATTTGTCTCACTAATATTTATTCCTGCTCCCCCCACGCACACACACACTCACACTTCTATGCAGATGCGTAGAATTTTTTTTTTTTTTTTTTTTGTGCACAAGTTTAAGCCTCTTCCTTAAGATCCATTCAATTCCTTATAGCACATTTTTGGCAAGTTGAATACCTAAGAATCCTGTTATACACCTGCCGTTTTGGAGGTATGGGTGGTGATATTCTTTATAATTCCATTATACTGATCTTCTTAATTATGGTATGTCAAAAGAATTTCTACTTTTGGGCGGCACACTTAATCTGAGCTTTTCCTACTCTAAAATGTATTTTGAAAATATTATTATTTGTCGCATTCATACAGAAGATTAGGGTCTCAAAAGGAAAAGGAAAAAGTAAGCCTTTTCTTTAACAGCCAAACACACATGGCTGCATTTGCTAATTTATTCGTTTGAGTTTTTGTTTTCAGGTTGCTCTTCAGATAAATGATACGCATCCATCAATATCCATTGCTGAGGTAATGAGAGTGCTTGTTGATGAAGAGCACTTGGATTGGAGTAAAGCATGGGATATTGCATGCAGGATTTTCTCAGTCACCATTCATGCAGTACAACCTGAAGGACTTGAGAAAATTCCCGTGGATCTTTTGGGTAGTGTTCTTCCTCGACATTTAGAGGTTTGTTTCTTGAGAAGATTTTATATTATCTCATATTAGTTTTTATTCTGTGCTTGAATTGGTTTTTCTCTAATAGTGTCATCCTTTTTGCACCAACCCTAGCTTGTTTTATTTGTTTATCAATTGGGGAGTTATTATCTTCAAGATATTTTGTTAAAAAATCTCTTATCTGATTTGATGATTCATTTTTTGTTCCAGATTATATATGAGATAAACTATCGTCTCATGGAAGAGTTAAAGAAGAGTTTTGGTCAGGACTATGATAAACTTTCCCGAATGTCAATTATTGAGGAAGGTGCTGTGAAGGTATAGAAGACAACCTTTTGATCTCGTTTCTGTTTTAATTAATTCATTCAGTGATTAATCAAATTTGATATTTTCCTGCTATTTAAGATTTTTTAATAAATAAATAAATAATCTGATGCTTTTCAACTGGACCAAGCTGTAGTAGAGACATGTAGAGGTCCCAATAATGTACAATTGTACCAACCACTACTACTCAATCAGTTGGGGTCAGCTATATGAATTCTGATCAACAATGTCCCTCCATTCCGGCTCGTGGTAATCCTATATTATGTACCAATGAATATACTAATACTGCAAATTTCCACATCTACAAACTAGGATCAATTGTTTTCTTTGAACTCTGTGATGCTTGTTTTACATAAATCATGTCTATAGAAACTTAACAAAGAGGAGAGGGAGTGATCAGGTGGGAGACAGGAGAGAGAGAAAGAGAGGCCAAACAGAAAAAAAGGTTATTTGATGAAAACAAAGGTTATGATGTTCATGCTGATTACTTCTCACTTTCGGCTTGATTTGAAGGTTACGATGTCCATGCTTGTTACTTCTCACTTTCAGCTTGATTTTATATGGTCCAAATTCGTCTGACAATCCATGACGCATTTGTATTCTGCCATTTTCACTACTCGAATTGGGTATAGGCGCGAGTAAATAATCCTTGTTTTTCTGCAATAGCCAATTTTGATTTTGCTCCCTATGTGGACAGAGTATTCGGATGGCAAACCTGTCACTTGCATGTTGCCACTCTGTGAATGGTGTTTCCAGAGTGCATCTAGAGACACTTAAAACAAGAGTGTTTAAGGTAATTTTGCTTCTGCACTTTTCTGATTTTTCCCTTTTGCCCAATACTTCATGAGAACTTGATTTAGATCCTGTAATAATATGTCCTTTTACCTTCGCTAAATGAATGCCACTCTCTCTAAGGCCTATTTCAGAGAGTGCTTTGCCAGAATCTCTCTTCAATTCACCGTATAGATTCTTTATAATGTCAAAAGAAATATTTAACTCCTTGGGATTTCTTTTTGTTCTTATTTACTCGGGTTAATTGAGAGATTGAAGAGAGCATAATTGTCTGAATAAGGAATCAACTAATCAGCTTGAATTTAACAATTGTATCCTATTAATTTCTTTCCTCTGTTCATGGACAAGTTATACTGAGATATAATATATTGAATAACAAACGTTTGATTTTTGATGCATATTCATTTGTTGTTGGACATTTTGTTCAATGTATTGTATTTTTTTGGGATCAGGAAAACCTTTCGGAGGAAATTCAATGTATTAAAAATTAGATATATGATGTATAACTTTTTTTTTTTTTGACAAGGAAGATATGATGTATAACTTAAAACATGTATTTGTGACACCTTAGGCAGACATCACTTCTTTGTCATATCTCAGAACTTTGATTGGATAAAAGGTTGGCTTAACTAAGAATGACACAGTAAACAATTATGCAAGATTCTTTTTCCTTTTGGGAAAATGAAAAGAATTTTCTTAAGGTTTTGAAGATGGAGGTGAACTGAAGACTGAACTTTTGTGGCACTAATGGCAAAATTTGGTTTTATAATTAGTTTAGATATACAAGTAGTAGTGGGTAGTAATAATTCTTAGATAAACACTATCATGATTTTATTTTCATTCTCTAAAGAGACTTGAAAAGGTGTTGATCATTGTAGGTATTTTTAGCCAGTTATTGTTAATGCAGCTAGTGTTTTTCCACATTATATTTGGTACAAAATGATACGTAGATTGCACCATAATTGATAAGTATGTGGGATTATATATACAGGACACAAAGCTGGCGACCGAAGGTCTGATTAATAATGTAGGGTTTATAGAATATCTCATTTTAATGAAATCAAACAACTCCGTAGGTCTTATTTTATAGGTCTGCTGTTAATCTTAGTTTTTGCTCATAACGTATGAAATAGCTAGTGAAAACATGTTTCAAGAAGAGGTCATTTTGTAATTGCTGTCTCATGCAGGACTTTTATGAGCTGTGGCCTCAGAAATTTCAGTGCAAGACTAATGGAGTAACCCAGGTGCATAATTAACTGCTTGTTTAATGACTCCTATCAGTTTCAAGATTTCTGCCTCAGGTTTACTCTTGACAGCTATTCTCCAAAAATTTCTGTGCATTCTTTATGATCCAAACCTTCTGCTTTTCCATTACTGCCTTTAATCGGCAGTGTCTACTTGCATAATAACAAGGTTCATATCTAATCTAAAATATTTTGTATCTTCCTTCTATCATCATAAACAATTTTATTTGGGGGTAGGGGATCTTCCATTGGAGTTCATCATGGGCATGTAAAATGATGATATGAAATAAATTTGAAGCATTGTGCTATGATCTTCACTATTTTTAATTTGTTATATGTCAGCGCCGTTGGATAGTGGTGAGCAATCCTAGCTTGTGTTCAATCATTTCAAAATGGCTTGGGACAGAAGCATGGATCCGTAATGTTGACCTCATAGCAGGTTTAAGAGAATATGCAGAAGATCCTGATTTACACACTGAATGGAAGAATGTATGAGATCCTTCTTTGCACTCTCAATCTTGAAAAGAGTAGTTGCTTATTTGCTTTGCAGTCTCTAATACATTTTGACTTCTGACTTGTAGATGAAGAGAGTTAACAAAATGAGGCTTGCTGAGTACATAGAAACACTTACCAGTGTGAAGGTTTCTGAACATATCAATTTCACTTCCTTCTTTGCAAGACAACCTGCACATCTGTTGTCGCCTGACCAAGCTATATACCCTATATTTCAGGTCAGTTTGGATGCAATGTTCGATGTGCAGATAAAACGAATACATGAATACAAAAGACAACTGCTCAACATATTCGGTATCATCCACAGATATGACTGCATTAAGGTATCCGTTCTTCTTCTTAGAATAATATTCCTGAGCCAAACCTGACTGTTTGGTAGAGATATAACCACATATTCATGTACTTCCTAAACTAGTAAGTAATTTAAGTATTACCTTGTTCAGAAGATGTTTCAGGCAGGCCAGCTTTGGTAAATATGTAGTGGCTTAAAAAGTGCCAGGAAAAAAACTTTCTACATCGATGTGTATCATCAACATCTTTTTTTCTTTTTTGGAGTTCAAACTCTGAATCTTTGAGCCTAAAGACACTTATTTTTGCCGACGCTGGTTCAGATGTTATATGGAATCAAGCAATGGGCATTTGTCGTGGACTTATATGCTTATGTGCAAGGCCAAATACAAGCCCACGGAAACTAAGCTTAGTTGTTGTTAAACCAGATTAGAAACCAAGCTATTTTCGAAAATAGAACTGAACACATGATTTCACCACCAGCTGTGAAAAGTATCAAGACTAGTTGAAACACTTGTCTTAGCTAAAAAAATTCTTCTTCTTGCCCTTTGAATCTTTGTTTTTGTCCAGTGACCTGATATTCTTTATCTTTTTTTTCCTGTCATTTCTTCTATAGAATATCACGTATGCTCCAAAATCACTTTTGCTGAAACACATAAAATATCTAACTTACCTCGTTTATTTAGAATATGGATATGCCTATTGAGTATCATCTAATTTCTTGGAGAAGCTCCAGTAGTTCCATATTTTTCTTCACAATTCTGTTGAACTATACTATTTTTAAAAAAAAAATTCTACTTAACTGTACTAGAAAAATTATCTCCCTATACATTTATAGTCATTATTTTTTGAAGAATATGGATGAAACTGACAAGCGAAGAGTTGTACCTCGTGTATGTATAATTGGTGGAAAAGCTGCCCCTGGTTATGAAGTTGCAAAGAAGATAATCAAACTTTGTCATGTGGTGGCTGATAAAGTTAACAACGATCCTGATGTTGGGGATCTCCTGAAAGTGGTAGGACAATGATTTGATTTATTTGTTTGAAACCTCAATAAAGTATGGTCTCTTCATGTTTATATGAAACCATTGTCCATGCTTTGCTCTTTGAAAGTTGGAGCATGTCCATTCAGAAACTTCATCTACTTTTGGAAATACTACATGGGGTGATGAAAAGAAATTATAAAAGAAAACAGAAGGGAAGGGAAGAGAATAGCAAGAAGGTTCTAAGCATTACTTTCTTAGGCCCTAACAATCTGCCCCATAAACCATCTCCTGAAATGATGTGTTCATTCTATTGTCGGCCCTAATTGGAAAATTTTGAGGAAAGTTATTGAAAACACTTTTACTATTTGGCTGCAGAATTTCGAAATTGTTAGGTTTCATAAGACTTCACACCACTTTGTCATGTCATTGATCTAAAAAAAATTGTCTGGGTTTATTTTATGTCATCCTTGGTTTCTTTTCCCCATCCCTATTGACAGTTCATGTGCACTGTTCCTGGACTGTCAGCATAAATGTAGTAAGAATTTTTATACTTCCATTTTTTGCTGTCATTATAGATAGCAGGACTCAACAGAAATGAACTTGTCTTCTGTCGTTTCAGGTTTTCATCCCTGATTATAATGTCTCTGTTGCCGAACTAGTAATTCCAGGGAGTGATCTTTCACAGCACCTAAGGTTGCATTCTCTTTTCTTTTTTAAAAAATTCTTTTAACAGATGCACTGCTGGCTTTAACTGGTATCTATTACTCCAGTGTTCGCAGTTCCCTCCAAAGCTTGATGAACCAGGAATTTTATGTACAAATGTGTGCTAACAACTAATAGAAATCATGTGTATATGATGCAGTACAGCTGGACATGAGGCATCTGGAACTGGATGTATGAAGTTTTTGATGAACGGTTGTTTATTATTAGCAACGGCAGATGGCTCAGCAGTTGAAATTGCTGAAGAAATAGGGGCAGAAAACATGGTAAGTAGTGTTAGGATTCTTCTACAGACTCCATTTCACCTGATGATAACTGCACTTGTTCGGTGTGGTTAGAAGGATAAAATCTACATTGAGCAACCACGCCGAGACTTCATGTATAGAGATAATGTGTTAAATAAATATTCGTTTTGTTATTTTATTTGTTTTGTTAGTTCATCTGAAATAGGCTTAGGCTTCTTTTCCAGATTTCCACTTTTCAAATACTTTCAAATGATTGAGCAATTGACTGAGTAGTAACAGTAGACGCATGTAAATGCTTGATAAAAAGAACAAACAAAAAGATAGACCAAGTGTCATAGGATATGTTCCCCTTAATTGATTCCATTTCCTTGTTTGATATCTTTATTTTGATCTTTCCTTTTGCTTTTTGTTCTCCAGTTTCTTTTTGGAGCAAAGGTGGATGAGGTTCCAGCATTGAGAGAAAAAGGAACCACTCTCAAAGGTTCACTTCAATTTGCACGAGTTGTAAGGTATGCAGTGTAGTTTGAGAAATCTTTCCCTCGACATTTACGGTCTATTCTCTGTATCTATCAGATTGTTCACAATGAACAATCTGCTGCTGGCAGCCTTTTCGTTTCTGTTGTGTGCCACAGGAATGTGGCCGTAGTCTAGATAATCATCGGATATGGTCTTCTCTCTCTCTCTCCAGTCACATTACTCTTTGTTTTTTCACCACCAAGATCGTCTATACCATGTCTCATCCACTAGTGTGATTGTCAAAGCTGGTGGCCATATCTTTTTGCCACACCAATGGTCTTTAGATGTGGCATCACTCATCCCCACTTAAATTTTCTCTACTTTTCCTTAACATAAATGAGTTGGTGCTTGGAGAATCATTCTGACAATAGAGTTCGTATTCCATCTGAAGTATTTCCCGTCATAGTTTTAATTTCAATGCAGTTTGGGAGTTATGTAGCTGCCCACTGCTGTAAGCATGAGTGTTCATTGTTGACATCAACCTTTAGTCAGAAACACATCTATAGAGAATTGGTTAAAGCTTTCTATAAAAATAATCTGAATGATGTTGCATATTAAATGACCATGTACTTTGTTCTCTTCTCCTCCTTTTTTTGTGCTTCTATGTGGCACTTTATTTTAGACAAGGAATGTGCTTGTTTCTCTTAATGTAATGATTAGCGTGCAGTGAAGTGTTCCTCTATGTTTTGGGTAACCTCAGGTATGGTAAAAAGATTTTGAATGGACATATAGTGCCATAACTTTCCATATGCCTTCCTATTTCACAGGAAATCTTGATTATCATAGATAATTAATACAAGCAAACAACATAAAGAAGTCAGAAGGGAAGTACTGTTATCATTGTAAATTGTAATATAGCTCCGCGGTTGAAGCTTTCCTGCTGACGTGCATAAAGAATTTATTGAAATTTTAACTCACAGTTTTCTTTGCAAAACTGGAAAAGAAACTTGTGAAAAATGAAAACAGTAGAAAGGAAAATTTTTTAGCTGATTTCATTGTACTGTATGTGTAGGATGGTGCGGGATGGTTACTTTGGCCTCAAAGATTACTTCAAGTCACTATGTGACACTGTAGAGGATGGTGGAGACTTTTATCTCCTGGGATATGATTTTGCTAGCTATTTAGAGGCTCAGGTAATCTGTTATTGCAAATACAAATACTCCTGTTAGAAATGTTCATTTGAAACTGACAGAACATGATGATGACAGGCTGCTGCTGATAGAGCATTTGTTGATCAAGTAAAGTGGACCCAAATGAGCATACTGTCTACTGCAGGTTCTGGAAAATTCAGCAGCGATAGAACCATAGAAGAATACGCACAACAGAGTTGGGGCATCGAACCCTGCAAATGCCCCTTCTGATTTGCAAAACATCGCCTTTCATGCAGAACTAACATGGCTTTACTAACCGTGCATCCTAATCTGGTGATTGAAGAATCAATGACTGCAAGAAACATTCCAAGGAAGCTCTTATCTGCAGTTCATCTGTATGTCTTTTCGGAATGCTCATGTAACATGGTTATTTTTTGACAGTTTATTTATTTTTCAACTTGTGGTATGCAAAATCCACAATCATAGGATCTTGAATCACAGACTTTCATGTACATGGTTCATAACTATGTCCACCATTACACACGGAAATTAATTACAAGAACATATATGAAGATGCAAACGATTGTTGGGCAATGACACTTCCAGGAAGTTATTATCAAAATGGCTTCCTTTGCTCATCTCTCTTTCGTATTTAAATTTGACTAATTACAAGATGGAGAGATTATTTTCGAAAAATGTTTAACCGTATTAAATTGAAGTACCAAAAGAAGAAAATAAAGTAGAAACATTAACAATAGCAAAATTATAAAATAGCTAGAAATTGATACGTTACAAATTGATAAATCTGAGCTCTATTTTCGATAGTGTAAGAATATTTTTGAGGGTTTTCCGGTTTTAATGTAATTACCGAATCAAACCATTGAGACCGCAAGCAAGGGGCAAAGAGTAAACGAGTATTCGTATTTTAGCAGCAGCTCTTCAGCATTCAGTAGGAAAAATGAAAATGGAGATGACAATCTTCATAATTTTGTTCGCCGCCCCATTTACTGCTCTCATAGCTTCGACGGCGGCTCTCGTTCCTCCGGTCGAATCTCAGATTCCGTTGTCATCTGGTCAGCAGAATCAGAATTCGGTCATCTACGAATTGCAAGAAGCGAAGATCAAAATCGCTCGATTAGGTTATTTCCTTATCCTCTCCTCATCAGTCATAGTTTTCGCCATTGAAATTTCGAGCTTGATATAGCTCAATGGTCAATGCTTACATTTCTAGCGGTTTATATAAGTGCATAGAAATACAAGTAAATTGCATTTACTTGTAATTACTCGAATAAACGTACTTAAAAGAACTGCATTTTCATGAAATTGTAGGCACAGATAGAGTGAGAGAAGTGAATTTGGATTTGAACCAAGGCGTATGGTTATTGCCGGTATTGTAGGAACTGGAATTGTATATGATATTGAGAAGATAACTTGGAAAGGATAGTTTTAACTACGAGCAGCTGTAGAGGGGCAAAAAATTGTATCTTTAGAATGGGGTCTGACTATGACTATTACTATTTTTTTGATTGAAGTGACTACAATGCATAGGTTTATTGCTGGAAGAAGGGATAGCCCAAAATCATTTTTTTGCTCATGGATTATAAGGATTTCAGTAAATTTTTCATTAGAAACTGGTTGGTATGAGTGCTTCATTTCGTAGACAGGCTCTTTTATTCCCCTCCTTATTTTTAATTATTGATCAGTGGGGAAAGATTTGACTGGGTTATCTTGTATGATTGGAATATGTGATACAAGTTTGTCACTATACATAATACATAAGAGACCAACATGAAGGTAACATGTATAAAGCTTGAATAACTTGATATTAGTCATATCTCAATTACTAACCAAAAAAAAGTCATCTCTCAATTGAACAAGGGAATTGTTTTTATGTCCTGTTACCTTACAATTTTCTGGCATGCTAAGAAGCCTTATTGAGACATCGTATTTAACATGTGCATTGAAAAATGTTAGTATTTCTTTTCTTTTTCCTTTCCTATTAAATTTGCATTGCATTGTAAAGTCAGATTCCTATATTTTTTTTATTTTGTGTCCCTAATGGAGCTTCCAGCTCGAATGAAGGGCCTGTGTTCGAATTAAGCTTGTGTTCTGATGATCGTATTTATCCACTTTAATAATATCAATACAATGAGTTTTATACCGTGCAGTTCTAGGTCTTCTCATGCATTAGATAAAGATATCCATTCAGTGGCATTTTTCATGAGAAGTATACTATATCTTCGCCTGCTATTTATTTTTCTACAAGGTCCTGTAAAATTTTAACATTGTGCGTCTAATTGCAGAATCCATCCTTGGTGAAAGTATGCCAAATTTAAATGCTAAAATCCAATACATCAGAGAAACCGAGAAGAAAATCGAGGACATTAGTGTAGAAATTGACAATCTTACAACTGCTTTGTCCAAATTGCAGGTTGGTTTTTGGCTAGTTTCCAGTTTCTCATGTCTGCTAATATCTGACTTAGATCTTGTGTTATTATGAGTAGGATCTAAATTTGTTGAGGACTTGAGGTGTAATAGGTTGATATTTAGTGACAGTAATGGAAGGGACTGACCAGGACCTTGTGGTCTAAGGTCTTTAAGTATTTCAAATAAACTTGATATGGGAAGCAGATATGGCATACCACCAGAAAAGTTATACCTCAAAGGCTCAAACCTACTTCGCCAAATGTTTTGTTTCATTTGGTTAGGTTTGTAGAATATTTTCTATGTTTAAGGGAATATGTTCATTGAAAAGAGCACCTATGCCTCGAAATAGCTAAAAGAAACCGTTAGATAATCTCCCTTTTATCAACTTAATAATGCCAGACATATTTTGATATGTTATGCTAATAATCTAAACAGTATTGCCCTAATTTCCTTGTGTGATTCTGATAATTTGATTACAATAAATGGAAAGTTCTGGGACTATTAAGGTCGTGTGGCTTTGTTGTTGCTTATAAGTTTGTGAACCCCTAGTCCATTATTGATTCACATGTTCGTACGTTAAGAGGTGGTCTTCAATTCTGTCATTTTATTGAATATGATTCCAAAAACAGCTTTGCAGTTATAATGATTCTAATTTCTTGCTTTGATCTTTCATTCGGTGACCAATATTGTCTGGCCTTAAGTAGGTAAATGGACATGCCTTCATGCGAGTTGTGCTAAATATTACTAAAGCGTCTATAATTGATACAACAACCTATAAGTGAAATTCGTTTCAATAAGAGAAAATGGAAATAAATGATACACATCCATTCCTCATAAATGTATCTTTTTCTCTTTTCTTCAGCATCACTCATCAAGGATTAGCGCTCTAGAAGAAGAGGTATGATTGTCACGTTATCGCAGATTTTTTTCTCCATACAGTTTCTCATCTTATAAAAATGAAGGAATTGAGTAGGTACAACTGCTTTGGGATGCGGCAAGAAAAAATAACTTTGAAATTCATAAATTGGAGTTCAAAGCGCAAGATGCAGAGAAAAGATTAGAAGTTCTTACCTCTCAAGTCGAAAAGGTAGGTTTGCTAAAGCCATGAGTAAACAATTTCAGTAATTAATGTTTTTCTAGTGCTGGTCAAGTCGAAGAAAGTAAATTATTTTAAAATGTTGAGTATTCTTTAACATCCTGATAATGAGATTTCTGTAAAAGTGTTTTGAAACATCTTTATTGTATGCTAGGTAACACGATGCTATCTTCTTTTTATTATTATAACCTAGAAATCTCCGAAGACCCATGAAGCACAGTTGAAACTCGGTGGATGATGGGCCTTCCCCTCTACTCTTCGCCGCTTAAGTACTAGATTTCTGTCAGGGGCACGGTTCAAACCTATGATGCGCACCTAACTCACACATTCCGCTCTTTCCACCTGAGCTAAGCTCTTGGGCGAACAAATGATCTTATTTCATACATAGGAAACAGAAATAGTACTTAATGGATAACAAGATGTCAACAGCAATAACGTCTTTCTCCATTTTGATCAACAATTTAAAACGTCTTTCTTGGTTTTGGAAAATTGGTATTGTTGTGACTATCAATATACACTATTTCATTATAAAGGAAATCTATAGCATTCAAAGAAAAGAAAATGTAGAAGAGCACAGTATACCTTTGTCCTCTTGAAAGAATTTTGTTCACTTTTTTTCCTGAACAAATGAAAAGGTAATGACCGGCTATGCATTTACTTTTAGGCAAGAGATGAGGGAAAAAATTTCCGTTTGAGTATTATGATTTCCGCAATCTTTCATTGATGAACTTTTAACTTGGTTGACAGATGGCTGAAGTTATATCTGAAAAATGGATTCAGATACAACGACTTGAACAAGCTGTTCAAATGGCAGAGGTATCCTCTAGTTTACACCTTGGCTTTAATTTACCATTAACTATAATAAAGTTGCAGCCAAAGCTAAATCAGAATGTTATATGTCAGATGAGAACACAAAAGGTCAAAAGGCAAGTAACGTTCAGTAAATGTCCATTTGTCAAGGTACTGGAAGTCATAGAATTTCCTAGCTTGCCAACTCCTTTGGAACATCGTATATACAGATGGCCTTTATTACTCTTGACATTATCTTTGAAGAGAACTAACTCTCTTGTGTCTCCAGTTCATCAAAAACGTTTTCGGCCATCACCTCGAAACGTTGAAAGGAATTCTGCATCCATATGGATCATACAGTGCGGCTGATCCTAATTCCTACTGGGCTCAAGTGTTGCATCACTTGCGGGGGGCTTTCTCATCTGCAAAACAATACCATTACAAGGTACTCAAATTTCCTTAATTATGAGGGTGGGGATTAAATTAGTGGTCTTGTGCTGGTTAATCACTTGAATGAGCAATATCAGGATAATAATTTGTGTTTGACATTTAAGTTGGTAACTGGAGTATGTTTGAACTAGGGTCCACACAATCTTTAAATTCTTCTGTACTTTTGGGGTAAGATGGATACCTAGACTTTCTGGAGCTTAGTGTACATGAAGGTACCACTTTTGTATAGTTATCGCCTTCGCTGCTTGGTTTATTATTTATGTAATACTGATGTTTTACAATATGTGTGTGTGTGTGTGCTCCTCCCACCCACCACACACACACACATTGATATGATATTCAAGTTAGCAACTGGAAATGGGAAACTTCACCCTGATTATTAAGTAGTTGTTGGTTGTACATCCTCAGAACATTGATCTGACAACTTCCGTACTATGCAGCTGCAGAGGTTTGTAAAGCAGGAAATAGAAAGGAACGAATTCCCTACGGCTTTAGCTAATGAAGAAGTAGTGTTCTTAGTAGTAAGAATCTAGATGCTGCCGAGTTTGTAAATTTTATTTCTCTTTGCATGTCAATATATAATAATTCTCTAACTTCTGTCTTCCTTTATGGAAATCTGTTTTGTCGCAGGCCTCAGCTCTGATCGTGTTTCCAATTTTAAGTGCATTCATGTTTCTCTTCTCACACTTAAGCTTGGCCTGGGGGAGCAACTATTGATTTACCAAATCATTAGCACATGGCAGCCAGGATATGCATGTAAAGTAACAAATCATCAGCATGTGAAATTGTTGATCTCTAGTAAAATTTTGTATATAATTCCATTTCACCTTGTGATTAGTCTTGGCAATACCAGATTCCGTGAATGCAACTGCTGATTTTCATATGCTCTTCCTAAAAGATTGTATGATAATGCTAATGAAATGTTGATTCCAACACATGAGCTGATTGTATATTTCTGCCTTTTCTACATGCATGTATATTGGTATGGTGTAAATAGTTGACGCAGATTCTTTGATGTTTTTTCTTCTTTATTTTCCTGTTATATATTATTACAATAAACCAATCCAAATTTTATACATTGAATACTCAGGAGGGCCAACTTTGCAATATTCATAACCTATAAGGGTCAAACTGAAATTATTCCAAAAAACACCACTTGCTCTTTCTACCACATCCTCATTTTTTTTATCTTCATCCAACCTAAGGATAACACAATTCTCTCAACAAGATAACAAAAAATAAAAATGGAAGACACAACATGGAATCAAAGAATTCAAGCATTAACACACATCATACTTAATCCCACAACAAAACCATCATTTGAATCCCAAATCTTTATTTCTAACCAAATCCCTTGTTACCTCAATTGGGACTATCCCCCAATTCTGTGCACCAAAATCACCTTCCCTTGTGTATATCTGAAATGGGCTTTCTCATATTACCTGAAATGGATTTCAAGACTTGGTGCACCTGAAAACTTCTTGGAGATCCAAATGCCCATATCAACAACCCCCTCCATTGATACTGGCAAAGGGAGTGGAGGAAGCTCAATGGGGAGATGAAGAAAGAAGACAGTTTGTGAGGAAAAGGTTTAAAAAGAGAATCTTTAGTAGGGAAGGGAACATTTTTGTTCTAGCTATTTTACCTAATATCTTGGCACTCTTGTTTATCTTTCGTAACCCTTATCTCAAATTCATGAAGTAGATTCTTGAATTTGACAAGTTATTTTTTTGTCATCATAGGGTTTTATTTTTCTTTAATAACAATATACTCCATTTACGCAGCCTTATTACTACCTCGTGAAGGTAGAATTTTATCCTAATTGAATAAATCAGATGTTCATTTACCTAATTGAAAGTTGTATGTTTCTTTTTTCATATCAATGGTTAAAAAATAACATACTTGATGTTCCACAATGCAACACTTTCACTTAGCTGAATAAGAAAATGAAAATTATTTACCTAATAAAGAAAAGGGAGGAACTGAAAAAGTTGAAGAAAAGCACGCAAATTGGCAAAGAGTCCCATTTTTACATTCAAATCCATTTGCGTATGCAAATTTATGTTCCTAGTAATGATAAAAAAGAAAAAAAGATTCGACATCTACTACATATACAGAAAATTATAATTAGACCTTGTATATACATATAGTAATTTTTCAACAAAGAGTTTGGATGAACTCTTTACACTAATGCTGCTCTGGCATAACATTGGTGAGGAAAACATTTGCATAACCCCTTTCTTACCGAGCTGTCAATCAATTTTGTTAGGGGGTCCGTAAGTTATTATACATTTATATTTATTTAATTTTCTAATACAAATATAAAATTGGTCCGAACTCAATAACTCGACCCTACTGGCTCCACCTATCGTGAATAGGTATGGATGTCAACTAATTTCTACATGTGAGATGGAAGGCATCTTTGGTTTGGAGTGCTATTCCCCAATAAGTTTGTTTTCTCCTCGCCCTGTCGATACATATGGTACATAGTAAGATACAATAATTTAAGAAATTAATAACTCATAATTGTATGAACTTTTTTAGATTCGAGGTGAAAAAATTTGAGCATCCAATTAGCAAAGCTATAAGATTAGACATTAAAAGATTAATTGTTCATGAAGGATATGATATGAATATAACATTAATCCAATCTAATCAAGAAAACAAGACACGGTTTCTAGCTTAATAGTGTTGAAATGGACAGACACAAGTGAACATTAGTTGATTAGGCAACCAATAAATCCAACCAACCTATAACATCGATCAGTTGATGTGTTATAGTAATTCAATTTATATATGACAATAAAAAAAATATTTTTATAAAAATTTGACCTTCAGACCTCCTATCTTATCGAGACGATCGAGTTTGTATGGATATGATAGTTTCCATTTGAGTTAAGGAAATGTGAACCTCTAATGGTGACCTTGCATGTGAGTTTCTGTTCAACTAAGACGACCTGCACATGCTCTTAAATAATGAAAAAGACATTCTTGATATGCAACTTGCCACACCCAATCCTCCATTATTTTGCCTAGTCATTTCAATTTATCTTTATATTATATGAAATAGGAATTTTATTTGCCACCAAACTTAATAAAAATGACTCACATATGCTAATTGAGATGTTCAGATAATAATTATTAATAAGTGACAAATGTGAGTTGATTACTGAAGTTATAAGTTTTCTAATATATAAATGAAAGTAAGTCGTTCAGTTGATCGAATAAAACAACCAAAAAAACATTTTAAAAATACTTCTGTGCAATTTAAAATAAAATATTAGGCGAAAAACTTTATTGTACGTGTAAAATAAATCAATTAAGTAGGTAACTCGGACTATTATTTATTCTAGAGCTGCAAGACTTGATTCTCATAGGGTCCTGTAGTGTCCCCTACCCAAAAGTAAAATTTTTATAAAATAAACCAAAGTTTTAATTTGCGTATTAATGCACGCGTAATTAGACACTTGTTTAATTATTGTTCATAAGTTCATATATAATTTCAAAGTATAAATGGAATAATCAATTTGCTACATTAATCTTACCATATGAATAATTGAAAAATTAAAATAGTCTAATATTTCCGATATTATCTCCTAGATTGACTCTCCCTTCTAGATTTTTTTTTTTTTTGTATAATAAAAACACCACAAGACTTTAGAAACTCTTTTGTAATTCTACCAAACATTTTGAATTTCATCAAAGACAAAATTTTATTTTTTTACTAATTAAAAAACTTAGTGGACTTACCAATTTCACTGTCCGCTAATCACGCAATTAATTACTTAACCCAAGAAAAAAAAGGTGGAAAGAAAGAGATTTGATTGGTCAAAGTCTTTGGTACTTTTGTTTTGGCTTTTTCTTTTTAGTTGTTTTTTTGTTTCTTTGTTGTGAATGGATTTGCCTTGTTTCAAATATTAGTAAAAAGGTTGACAATAAAGTTAGTTTAAGTGAAGTAATTGTGTCCTTTCTGCTGTGTATCCCAAGAGATGTGGCTTAATCACTCCTTAATTAACTTCTACTATCAAATCATGTGAATGTGCTTCTTATTACTTTAATAGAAGCTTCATTAGGGCAAAGATTAATTATTCCTCCTTTTCATAAGCCAAAGAGCTTGTGTGTAAAATGCAAAGAAGTTTTTAAAGGGTGGTAATTACTGAAATTTTTTAATGTGTACGTAAAAGAAAAGTGATCAACTAATATGAGACGGAGTTAATATAGAAGGTCTTTTTCTTTTTGAGAAGAAAGTTTGATATACCACAACATTGTTATTTAGAGTTGATATACCTTTCGTTATAAAAGTTACTTATTAATACTCCTATTGTTACACAAAGGGCTCACACATATCTTTTTTTCTTCAACGAAAGTAAAAAAAACCAATTTTAAATTGTAGTTCGAGTCATTAAGATAGTTTTTGAGGAGGGGTAATATTAAGTATAGTAATCACAATAAATTAATCATTTAAATATTGCTTAGCTGAAAACGGGAAAAAAGTAGCATAATTTAAACATAACATGCATTTAGATATTCCGTAAGAAACTCTTTATAAATTCTGTTGAATTAGATTCATTTTGTTATAAATTTCACTTACTATGTGTCTCTACTGCAAGTGAACTCAATCAAACAACAAATTTGAATATGCTTTAAACTTTTAATGAGAACACGATACTTTATGGATGTTGTTCTTTCCAACTCTTGAGTAAACGTGTATCAAACTGTTTATTTTTTAAAAAAAAAGACATTTAAAAAATCAAACATTAATCATCACTTTTAATAATTTTCTAGGGATGCAATCCTTCTCAAACCCTGCATAAATATGTACCAAATTATTTAGTTCTAAAAAATCCAAGGAAATCAAACATCTATTATCATTTTAGTAATTTTGATTAATATTTTTACAAGATGAAAAGAAGAAAAAAAAAGTAAGAGGGGTAGTTAATTAGTTTAAACCACACATGTGTCTAGGTCTTATATTTTGTGGACTGGTACCCCCACCCACTACAGTCAATCAAGCCATAATTTATGGGTAGGCCCTGCAACTAAGGTTCAACCCTACCATCCTACGCTTTACAATTACACCCATGACTAGGACAAATTATAAATTCAGTCTTTATCGATAAGGATTGTGATAAAGCGATTAAGATTAATTTATTTTGAATTAAAGATCTCAAATTTAAATTTTATAGGTAAGTTGTTTTTGTTAGAAAGCGTTTTACCTCCCTCTCCTGAATGTGAATTCGAAATTAATCGAGCTGCAATGTGGATACCAAACATTCGGGGAAACCAAAAAACATCCAATATTCCTTCTTTTCTTTTCTTCTTCATAATTTGGAGGTGGTGAATGGACGATTTGATTAAATTTGGACGGATTAAAGTAAATTGAACAAATAAATTATATCGATCAATCGTTTGTCCCGACCTTAGTTATGTTGAGATGAATTGAATCAAGATTATAAATTTGATTTTTTTATTTTATAATTTAGTTAATCACAGTAAAAAAAAAGTTTAATTATTATACCTCATAACATATCAAAAAATATTTCGACAAAATTTCTCGTACATATTCCATAACTACATACTTGAACAAGCTGTGTGAGTCATATTTTCTTTGGCTATTTTTGTCATTCTTGACATAAATAAATAAAAAAATATGAAAATATAAAATTAACTGTCGATTTTCATGATACTATAATTCGAATTGTAATTTGGCCTCAAGGGGCAGGATATATCAATCAATAAAGTAAATAACAAATCTCGCAAAATATTAAAGATTCAAATTCAATAGAGACACTAAATACTGTAAAAAAATTTATTCTTTCATAAATTTAAGTTGTGTTGGTTAGAATTACTTAATACTTATATTGATTCGAAGCAATAAATATTTCAGTAAATTAATCTAGCTATGCACGAGCTCGCCTAGTCATCACCGTTTAAAAAAATAATTCTTTTGGTAATTAGTCTATCCCTATAACATAATGTTCCCTCTCAAAGACAACATGCTAGACTTTTAGACTCTTAATTTCTCATATATGCATCACATTAACAACACATAACTAACTCCATTGGACTTGTTAGACCAATTCATAAATCTATCTTAATTTAGGTAGTTGAACTGCACACTTTCTAATAGTCCTTTCTTTGAAAAATTGGACCAAAATTTAAGTTATTTTAATTTTTATGTCGATATAATTTTGAGGCATTGAATATGATACTTACAGTATTTCATCTAACTTTTAAAGGGAGGTTCATAAATTATTAGAAATATTTATTTCTAATACAACTATAAGTGCACAAGCCAACAATTTGTAAGAGTAGTCGCCTTAATCATAAATCCAAAAAAAGAATGGAGGCACCTAGCATTACATTTTTTGAAATAAATATCAATAAATACATTGTAGTAAAAAGCAGAAAATGAACCAAAATAGGGAAAATGTGGCATTAATTTCACCCAACGAATCCACTGTCAATTACTTCCTATCCAATAACAAATCCCTCTTATTTTATTTTAATTTAATTCTATCTGTTTTTTCTGATCATAGTCAGAAAAAAAAAAAAGGAACTTTGTACTCCTTCTTTCCCTTCGTACATTTTATTTATTCCACTGTCTTAATTTATATGAATTAATTTTACTTGACACAAAATATATATAAAAAATAAATTATGAAATTTATGATACAAAACGAGTGATGAATATCTGTATGGCTAGAATATTTGTATGACAAAGTTAACTGTTGTCAAATATAAGAAAATATCATTTTAAGATCGACTTCAAAAAAAAAAAGTAAGTCATGTAAGGTTGGACAGAAAAACTCAAAAGAGTACTACGTTTTTCTTTTATGTATTTTTTTAAGAAATCATAAATAAAAAACACTTTTATTAATTAATTTTTAAGGGTAATATAAAAAAAAATTAATTGAATGTTTTTGTTGAAGTGTGTGATTATCTCATCTAAAAGATTAAGTCATTAGAGTATTTGCTCTTATACCATGTTGAAGGATGCGACGATCTTATCTAAAAGCTTAAATTGTTAGAGAGTGCACAGTTTTTATTATTTAATTTATTTTCAACAATTTTGAGTTGAATTTTCTTAGTAATATTGACAATTAACATTGGACGAAGGGAGTAATTATTTAAAAGTTGAAACAATTCTAATTTTTATTATTTGAAACCTGTCGTCTCCTAAATTTGGGATTAATTGCACTAAATAGTGCAATTAAGTAGCACGTCGTCTTGAAATTATTGATATTTAACTCCTCCAATTTCTCTCTTTATTGTTTTGAGGTGTCTCAAGTATGAACGTTTTTGTTTTAGGTAGGGGGCCGTTGGAGTTTAAACTTGATTACCAAATAACAGAGGGCAAATGAAATTTATTAATTTCAAGATTTCTGTATAGCATAATTTTGTAACCAAAAAAAAACTAAATTTATGAATTGACAAAATTGTAAATAAAAAAAACATGCTTGGTAGGAGGGATGTTCATTTTTTAATTATAGATCTCAAATTTGAGGTTTATGAAAAACTTTTTAATAGAAAGCACTTTCTATTGAATAAGAATTTACAAAATGCGAATTTAAAATAATTTAATTTTTATGCAAAGTATCATACATCGGGTGAAAAGAAAGGTTTAAAGAGCATACCATACTTCATATTTGTGGATTTGGTAGTTAATTTTCATTACTAGACTGTCCGTGTAACAGCAAAAAATAAAAAGAAGAGAATGGAAAAAAAGTTTTAAGGATGTAATTCGTACTAAGGAAAATATTTTTTGAAAAATGTTTTTGTTGATAATGTAATTAAATAATAAAATTATATTTTCTTTTAACAATTTAAACTTTTAGATGAAGTGATCACACACTATATCCTTGCATTATAAGAATATTTTTATGTAGTTTTGTTTGCATATCTAACTTATGCACCCTCAAAGACATGACTTAATAATTTTCACATTATTATGCACCCTCAAGACATGAATTAATAATTTTCACATTATTAGTGTAATTTAGTTTATTATAGTAGATTATTTGTCTTGTTTTTTGATAGACTAGTTTCACTTATTATAGATAGTTTATTATAGTGTAATTTTGTTTTGTTTTTTAATGATCTAATAATATAAATACTCCTAAGTTTATTTTTATTTATCCACTATTTCAAAAAATAAACTTTTACTTTTCCTCGTCATTTCTATCATATCAAGAAATAATAATTCATTTTCACTGTTCCACCCTCAACATTAATTACTCATTTTTACATAATTTTCAAAGACTTGATACTAAATATCAATTGATAGAAATAATGCAGTAAACTGTTATCTCAAGTATTGTTTTCTAAATAAATGTACCAAGTCTACATGTCACAAATAAAAGTAAATATATTGATAAATATTTTACTTTCGGCTTATAAAATTAAATTAACCTAATTTAAAAGTGTTGATATACATCAACAATGATTGTGATGGAGTGATTAATACTCCTTCATTCTTAACTAGAATACTCGAGTTCAGATCCTTCTAAATACATCACCACTTTTATTTGTGCAAACTCTAACATGAATATCAAACATCAGGTGAATTAGCCGGCAATAAGAGTACTAGGAAAACTTAAGCATAAGAAAAATAAAAGGGTACCCCTATTGACAATATTAAATGTATTAAAAGAATAAGCACATGGTGTGTGTATGTGCCAATGAAATCCCATAACTTTGAATGTTACCCTCCCACACTTTTCTTTCCTTTCACAGCCACTCCACAATCCCCGCCTCTTCTCATTCCAATTCCAATTTTCCCTTCACTCGTTTTCCTTTTTTTCTTTCTTTTGAATTATTTCATAATTAACCTCAAATGCTCATTACTTATTTTTTTTATATATTTAAATATAACTCAAACTTTTGACTTACCCCTTAAAAAGTAGAGGAGACACATCATTTGTCTTCCATTCTTAAAAAAAATTAATCAGATTTACTGAATTTCGAATATCAAATAACTAGAAGTATATGTAATTCAGATTGAATTTAGAAAAATGTTGTTAGTCTCACTTAATCATTTTAACCTTTAAGTTTTAACAATTAAATAGAGGAATTTTAATATTGTACCTTCCATATTGAAATTATTTGGTATCAATTTATGTTACACATTTATTTTGATTATTATTATTATTATTATCAATTGAGTTATTGTAGTAGGAATTTTGGCCTGGATTTTACTTAATTGGAACCTACCACCTCGGGATCCTTTGCCATATATGCATAAAAAGTTGTGTAAACCCTAAAAGCTTAAAGTTATATTCCAAAGAATCATTACTGATTTTGTTGTGCTATTGAAAAGTTAATTAAGTTTTAAAATATGGAAAAAATAAATTAAATGCTAGTATTATTTAGGTAAAACATAAGCATTACGCTTTCAACCCGCATGAGAAAATCTTAAAGAACAAAGTTAAATTTATAAAATTATTTTTTTCTGCTAGCGTCATATATATAAATTAATTTTATTTTTGATCAGTGATCTACTTACTATAAGAAAATAATTTATAATTATCTTTCGAGTAACATCATAATATATGCTTTCGGTTATACAAATTAAGAACCATTTTGTTAAAGTGCTATAATTACGCATGGGGACCAGTTTCTTCCTTCCATTTTTTCTGTCCCCATTTGCACCTAATAAGCATGAAAATTGGAGGGATAGAAAGTCACTCCTCACTCAAAAATAAATACTCTCCAAGTTTCACAAAAAATGGTCTAATTTCACTTGATACAGAATTTAAGAAAAATAAATAGACTTTTGATTATGTGTTTTTAAATTAAAGTTATGTCAAATGTACAAAATTGCTTTTTAATCTTGTGTCCTTAAACATGTCGCGTAAAAAATTGTTATCAAAAAAGAAAAAGATTATTCTTTTTTTAAACAAATTAATGAAAGGAGATTATTATTTTTGAAACGAAAAGAGTAAATAAATAAATATTTAAAAAATTTGAACTATAAAAAAATTCAACAATAAAAAAGTATAGACACACACAAAAGAGGGATAAAGGGTCTCTATATAAAGAGAGTATATTGCAAAGTTCACAAGCATTGAAAACTAACACAAACACAAATTGTTTCATTTTCATTTCAAAATGGCTTTCATTACTAAAAGTTTCTCTGTTATTTTCCTCCTTGCTCTTTTTACCTCACTCCAAGTTCTTCATGCAAGGGATGGTCAATTTTTCAACAAAGTCCCAAGCAGCAATGGTGAAAAGGAAACAGCAACAGTTGTTCCTAACAAAGATCAACAAGAGCCAAATTTCATGCCTGAAAATGAAAATGGTGCTTATGGCCTTTATGGTCATGAATCTGTTTCAACTCCTTCTACAACAACTACTAATACCAATAACAACAATTTTCCCAACAGCAAATACCTTCCCAAAAATTACAACCCTGTTTCTTATGTAACTGTTGCTGAGGACAACACGAATGAAAACTCTTTCAACGACAACAATAACAATGAATTTTCATCCAAGCACGCTATTGATACCTCTACCTCCACCACTAACTTGAATAACAACCAATTCTACAGTGGTCCCACCAATTACCGCAGTAACAGCAATAACAACCAGCAGCAACAGTACTACCATGGCGTCAGCGATTTCAGTACTAAAAACCACAACAGCAACAACTACCAGCAGCAACAGTTCTACAGTGGTGACAGTTTTTACAGCAACAACCAACAGTACAACAACAATGATAACAATGAGGAGGAGTACTACAACGATGCTAATACATATTACAACAACAATTATGAACCACAACAGGAATTGACTGAAACAAGATTGAGTGCCAAAAGCTACAACACTAACCCAACAAATTACGGAAACAATTACAACAACAACAACAATCAGGAACAGAGCTACTCCACAAATTACAACAGTAATGAAGAACAGAGTTACAACACTGGGAATAGCAATTACAGAGTGCATCAACAACAGGGGATGAGTGACACAAGGTTCTTGGGAAATGGGAAATTTTACTATGATATTAATGCTGGGAGACATGCCAGGGATCCATATGAAAATGCAAAGGAATTTGCTGCAATAAACCAACAGTACAACAACAAGAACACGTATGGCAATAATGAGTACAGCAACAACAACAACTTTGAGAATGAAGATTTTCAAGATGATGAGAACATGCCTTAATTGTTCCAAAAATTGAAAACAAAAAAGTTATAACCATTAGTGAGCCAAAACAAATGTTATGTGTCCCAATTATGATTGATGTTGTTTTCCTTTTTCTTCTTTTTATTGTCTAAGTTATATTTTATTAGAAAAAAGTGTTAATTAAATTACAGATTTTATTTTTGGGTGTTCTTTTTATGTATAATTATAATATAATGGAACTAGTCTAATGATATATGACTATGAGTTACGTTCTATTTTAATTTGCGAAAATGGATCAATAAAATGTAGCGTCTATGTGCAGTAAATGTTGGTACCTATAATTATGTCGCCTATGTAATATTTGACTGGATCAGAGTAATTCTATAATTAGTCTTGTTGTGAGAGATTAATTATATTTTTCTAGATTTAATTTCTGACATAAATTATTATCATGCCAAGTACTGTAAAGTATGCTTAATTATGATTAATATTATCACTTTATCAAAGATATATGACTTATGAGTACCTACCAAACTTGAAATATTTATTCCTAAAGAAAACTGAGATGTGCTTTTTGCTGTTACACTGAAGACTCTTCTTTGGGGACCTAAAATGCACCATCTTAGTGTTTTCTTCTTTTTCAATAATAACTGTGCCTAAATTAGTTTCACCACATTTCGACTATTTTATAAATATTATGATATTTTTTTTTATTAATATGTGTGATAATTCACTATTACTACTAATATATAAGTATGGATAAAATAAGAGATGGATCGAGGAGTTCATCCAGATTCCCTTTGACCAAAAGTGTACTGTGTTGTAAACATGAAGGACTATTAATGTTCTATGTGAAAATTAAAGGATCACTTTGAGTCTTAACCCAAAAATGAGAGACTATTTTAAGCTTTTCTTGTGTAATAAATGTTGAATCCTCTTCAATTTTTTCTTTGTATATATTTTTCATATTTTGAATTTTCTTAATAAAAAGTTTTTTCTTTGTATATATTTTTCATATTTTGAATTTTCTTAATAAAAAGTTTTGGCTATGTACTTATATATTGAACATGATATTTAATGATTAGTTAAGGGGCATGCAAATGAATCTCATCACCAATTAAAAGTTTTTTAAAAAAAATAATAATTAAGAAGAGAAACAGACACAAATTTTAAATTCTTGTGGTGTCAATTTTCTGTTTGCTTTATGTGCCCTTTATTTTATTTCTTTTATTTGACAATATTTCTTTCTTTTTATCACTCAAATAAAGATGATCATCACTTTTTAGAAACATATATTTTTTTCCCCTTTATCGTATTAATATCAGAAAATTCATTTATTTTATTTCCTTTCTTTCTCTATTTGTTTTAAAAGACAGAGACTTGTATCAACATAATGACTATTTCCACCAACATTTGTCAACAACCATTGTTTCCCTCCACCAATTCCAACGAGTATTTCACTCTCAAGCATTTAATTCTTCAAAAATCTGAATAAAATCCCTATATTTTTTACCTTATTTTATTTTGCTTTTCTTTTTAATGGCTATAAATAATGTATTCTTCCTTTAAAAACATATCTATGCACTCTAATAATTCTAATTCTCGCATTATAACTTTAATATAACATGATTTTCAAACGATGAACCTCTTTCGTCCCACTAACTCTACCTCCTAACCATACCTATCAAAAGACCTTATACTACATTTTCATCCATCACAAACATAAAATAAAAATTGTGCTCAAGCAATAAATACGTCTTTGCTTATGACTATAACTTTCGAGTTTAAATTCTGAATATAAGAGGCAATTTTTATACATCAAGTTATAATTCATAATACATATATCGGATATTGGATGTGAACTTTTATTTAAAATCAAATCAAAATAAGTACAATATGAGACAAAAATCATTAATTAGTTCCTTTTTTTTAAAAAAAAGAAGATAATATCATAAAATGTGATTCTTCAAGCTTCTTTATGGATAAGGCAAATAGATATAGAGAAGTGAAAATTAAATTCATGAATATCAATGTAGCATAGTTTGGTGGATGGGTACACTATTAAATGTTGGAAGGGGACCCCCCATTCCCAGACAACTTTCTCTACAATGGGTTGATTTGTCCACATATCAAACATGTAATGTAAGTGAAAGTTGCATAGGGGCATGGCACCATTGGAGATGATGGCAAGACTCATATGCTACAATAAATGATATAGAAACAAAACCTAAAATAACACATACATCGATACAGATTCAGAATTTTAAGTTTATGATATTTTAATTCTAAAAAGGTACATGTAAATTTCTTGACATATATATTGAATTTGGTCAAAACCTAAAATAACACATACATCGTCCGATACAGATTCAGAATTTTAAGTTAATGATATTTCGATCCTAAAAAGGTACATGTAAATTTCTTGACATATATATTGAATTTGGTCAAAGTTACTGAATTGTGTCTAAACTAAAATTCTAGCTTTCATTCCGGAATAGTATCGGTGTATTTATATATATGTTGTAATTGGTAAAAAGAAAAGTCAGAAACCAATACCTATTTCATTGGACTTTTGTCTACCTGCCGTGAATGGCGGGTCGTCTTAGAAATCTTTATTTAATTTTTTTAATACTTTTTAGAAAGAATAAAATAAATATTTGATGTTGGTTTTTCATTTTTCAATGTGTGTTTCAAGTTTCTTATATTAAAGAACTTTTTGACTTTTCTTTTTATCACTTTGAATATATAACTATACTTGTCATTAATCTCCTTTAGAGTTCTTTTCAAAGCTATTTTTAACTTTTTCTTTTGCTTTAATTTATAATTTGTCACTTTGTTTTGCAGCAAAGTTTAAATTATATGACAAATAGGATGGGAATTTTCATTATGAGGATGCTTCTATACTCAATTCCAAGTGATAATTAAAGTCATGCGTAATAATTAGATATTGAGTATTCGTTTTCCCTTTGCTTTAAGAAAGGACACATTATTTGTGAAACTTCTTTTTCTCAAATTGGAATACAAAAAGGACACAAATATGAAGAAAGAAAATTACAGTTGCAATTATAAGTTTGACAAAATTCAATAGTTTTGATATTTGTTAGTAAAAATAAATTATTTAAAATTTATAATTTCAAAAGTCTAGTTTTGTCTTAGTATTTAATATGGGCAACTTTTATATATAGCAAATATAAAATTTATATTTATATGCTATAACAAAGTTTATATAATTGCGCTCCATAACAAACTTATATATATGTATAATTCACTATACATATACAATTGAAGCAAATTGTATAAAATAAATTGTATAAAATGAGAAAGAGAGAAATTATATACAATTTGAATTGTATAAAACGAAAAAGCGAGAAAGGCATAATTGAATTGTATAAAATGAGAAAGAGATAAATTATATACAATTTGAATTTGTATAAAACGAGAAAGAGAGAAAGGCATAAAGAGACTTGTGCATGGAATATACAATTGAATCGAACTGTATAAAACGAGAAAGAGAGAAATTATATACAATTTAAATTTGTATAAAACGAGAAAGGCAAAAGAGACTTGGGCTAGGAAATTTTTGTATTGTATAATTATAAGTACATTGGACGAAGATATATGTATTTGCATGCGTTTATACAATTTTCTCTCGCTTTATACAATTAGAAACACAATTTATACAATTCTATTGTATAAAGCGAGAGAGGCGAGCGACAGGAAGCGAGCGAGAGAGGGAGAGTGGCGAGCTAGAATATGAGCGAGAGAGGGAGAATGGCGAGCTAGAATATGAGCGAGAGAGGGACTGACAAACAGTTTGTTATGGAACATAAATAAATCAAAGGATAGCTACTATATTTATTTTATATTATTAATTTGTTATTCTATACAATTATCTCATTTAATATTCATATGAAGTTTACGAACAAAATAAAAAAAAGATAACCTGTTATGATATATTGCGTTAACTTGATAGCGTAATAATTAGGGAAAATTAGCAAACTAGTCACAATCCCTAACTTAATTAGTAAAAACATCTATACTTTAAAATAATTATTAAAAATGTCAAAATGTCAATATTTTAGAAAGTGATTTCTATTTAAATTTTATTTTTCAAAACAGTCCAACTCTGAATCAACTTGTACATCCATTACTCATTTACACTTCTTCATTTGATTTAGTACCATTAAATTTATTTTTCATATTTCACTTTTCATTTTTTTTTTCTCTTTCATCAACTTTTTTTCACCATCTCCATCATTCACTTTTTTTTTTCTTTCATCAAAATTTCACCATTATTCTCTATCTCATTGTTTGAAGAATGACTAATTATTGAAGTTCGTAATAATTTATTCAGATCTATCAATTAATCAAGAAATCTCTCAATTGATAAAGGTATTTTTGAATTCATCATTTATTTTGCGAGATTTTGTTTTCGAAATCACACATTATGTTGAATTTTTGGATTGTATGTATTGAGGATTTTCCGTCATTTTTTTTAAAATTTTTTATATGAATTTGCTAACATACTCATGAAATATTTATGTATTTCAGATTTTTAGTATTTAAAATAATTTTTGTCGATATTTTTTTATGATTTATTTTTATATTTCAAATTTAGTAGAATCTACATTAGCATTTAGGTATTGAGTTGTTTCGCAAAAGTGTTTGAAAGTATTTTGAATGTCCTGAAGTTTGTAGTCAAATTTGTTTTTATAAAGTGATAATCTAAATACAAACCTATATTTTAATTATTTAAAATTGTGAATGAATACGAAATCAAAGATAAACTAGTTGGTATAAACATATAATGAGCAAAATAAAATACAAAACTATTTGACTGATGCAATTAGGATGAATACACGAATACATAAATAAAATGTATTTTGGCTATTTATAGTTGAGAATGAATACAAAATCAAAATATAAATACAAAACTTTATGGTATACATTAGGACGAATACGAAATCAAACCTAAATACAAACTTTAAGGTATACATTAGGACAAATACAAAATCAAATATAAATACAAACTATTTGGTATACAAAGTGATATTGAAAATAAGCAAAATAAAATACATATGTTAGATGAATTAATACGTATACCATGAATACATGAGTATTGTATTTTGAATGCTGAAAAATTTCTTAAAAGAAGATACATAAACTTCATAACCTTAACATGATAGCCAAATAACTTCATACAATTTCAGACATTTTTAAAGATAAATTATAATTTCATAACGTCAAAAATGATGCCTTAGTAGAATGAACTGCTTCAAATATGATAATCTATGGTAAATAAACGTGTTTAGAAACAAAAAAATTAAGAAAATTGAATATTGAATTTTTAGAACAATGGTGATATTTTTTTTAGATAATGGTTAAAGAAGAAGAAAGAGATGAAAGTTGTATTTGAATAAATTGCCAATTAGTTCTTTGTTTTTGAATTTTGTAACTGATGATTCTTTTAAGCAATTGTTTCTTTTTAATATTTTCCTCTCCCCTTAATTTCTCCTTTCTATTTTTAACAATTATTTCTTTTTTGACATTTTTACTAAATATTAAAAGTATTGACTATGAGTCCTATTAAATATCAAAATATTGACATTTTAAAAATTTTTCCTAATAATTATTTATATTAAATTGTGTGGCCATTTAATTTTAGAACTTGTACTTTTGCATGAAATAAGCGCAACAATAGATTTGAGAACATGGGGATTCTCTTGCATGAGAAAATAAATAATGTAACTTAAAGTAGTGGTATATATATATAAAATATATATATAGGTTCATGGGATTAATTAGTTGTGAAAAGAAAGCTAAGGTATACAAGATACATTAAAAAAAAATTATAAAATTATCTTATATATAGTATAATTTTTGTCGAGGGGTTAAAATGAATATCCTCAGCTTGTTCTAGATTTGCTCCTGAATATACATATGCTATTTGCATTAAGTATTTATATCAAATTTTAACCTGTTTATAGTTAGTTGATTTAATCTTAATGATCGTTATTGGTGAGTGATAATATACATGTTTAAACTTACATTATATAATCTATAATTTTGTATAAACACTCCATCACTATGTTAAGAGGAAAAACACAATAAAATTCCTTTTTAAAAAAAAACTGGGTTTGGTCCAAACTGGTTATGTAGCATTAATATAAATCATTACCAATACTCATTATGTTATAGGAGTATAGAAATTAAATGCTGAAAAAATGGAAAAGTGCATGTGGTGTGTGGTTGATACATAAAATTATCAATTTCATTATAATCATCACATCCATCTTTTCTACCTACCAAATTATCACAAACTCATCAACATATAGCTACCAAGTCCAACTTGACAAAGTTTTTCTACTAATTAAATATCTTCTTTAGGACTTAATCCTCATGTTAAGCGTTTTTCTAAAAGTCAATTTGACTGATAAATTAGGTAATATTAATTCGATATTTAAAAATTTAAATATTCAAAAAATATATGAAAAATACTGTAAATTATATTTTTGCATATCAATGTGATTAAAAAAATATAATACATAGTTAAATGTTATCATTTTGATTCTAGAAAAGAAAACCATGACAACTAGAAAGGAACGAAGGCAAGTAAAAGTAAAACTATTTATACATATTCCGAAAACATTAGTTAATTAATATTTTAAGTCTAAATTATATACGTAGTCAATTATCTTGAAGATCACAAATCTCACGATTTGATGAGAAAATATATCATTTGGCCCGTGATATATTATATGGTTTCTCAAATTAATATAAATGAGAATATATATCATTTGATCCGTGATATATTATATGGTTTCTTAAATTAATAAAAATGAGAAAATTTTATGCATGATATTGAACTCAAGAAAACATGATGTATAACAAAAGACAATATATTTTTGGATGATATAAAATAAAAACAAAATAGTAAGGGGAGAGGGGTCATGATAGAAAAGAAAGTACTTAACATTATCTTAGTGTTTTTTTTTCTTTTTCAATTTCTCAAAGATTAGTAGTATAGAATATTTTGCTGTCAACAGAGTTTTATTTTTCGTCTTTACTGAAGAAGTAGAAAATTAGTGGGTCAAAAGAAAATGATTTATCAGCCTAAAAATATTTTTGTAAATTCACCTAAATTGGAGTATATATTATTTTAATTTGTATTTTGTTATTTTCTAGATAGGGGAAATTCAGGTACAATATTAACATTTATAATAATTCAATAATAATCCAATAACATGTGAAATGGTGGTCCTGAATAATTGACTTAACATGATATTAACCTCTTTGTTATTTGTTTTTTTCTTACTAGTTACAATAATGTATCATGGAAAATATTTCACTAACCAACCACATCTTTTTTAAGAAAATAAAAATAAAATAATTAATCCTACCCTGCTGATTTGTTTACTATTTTGATAAAAAAAAAAAAATCGAATATATACGTACAACTTTCTTATTTTTGAATTTGTTGGACAAAAAATCTATAGCCACAATTAAAGATACGAGATTTGGCATGTAAGTGTAACACGTACGACCCATCAGAGTTTGATGAGCTGGGAATAATTTATTATGGAAAAACTATACGATACAACAAATATAGCCTCTATATTTACTCGAAATAGCAATACTCTTAAAAAATTGTCATTTAATTGGGCAAATGACAAAACTCACATACTTTTAAGGCAAAATTATCATTTGTCTCTTATAAGTTTATAATTACACAAATCCCTCAAACTGATAAAATTACATAAGCGCTGATACATTAATCTGATGCGCGAGATACATTAATCGTTAAGTAAGATACATTACATTTTGTACATGATACACTAATCCGATGAACATTTTATACATGATATACTAATCTGATATACATTTTATACATGATACACTAATCTGATGCACGAGATACATTAATTTGATGCGCGAGATACATTAATTTGACACTGATACATTAATTTGATGCGTGAAAATAAGGTGGAATTTCTGTCATTTTTTTTAAAAAAAAAAATCGATACATATTAGAGTTTGGGTTTATTAATGGATCCATTTGGGCACAAACACATCTAAATAAAATAGATGTTTACACTTTCGTCCACTCTCTCTAAATAATAACTTTGTTATCAAGACTACCTAGTAATTGGGCCTAGTTCCAACTGATTAATAATGGGCTACAATGTACTTAAATATGGGCCTAGATCCAATTGGTGGATCATGGGTTATTATGTACTTAAATATGGGCATAGATCCAACTGGTTGATAATGGGCTATAATGCACTTAAATATGGGCCTAGATCCAAGATCTTTTTATATATATATAACAGTAAAATTAATAATTTTTTACTTTAAAATGTTTTACTTGATCGATAGTTTATTAGAAACAGTATCTCTACCTTCAAAAGATAAGGATAAGATTTGCATGAATATCGCCTTCTCCAAACTTCACTTACAGAATTATTTTGGATATTGTTCTTGTAGTCGAATTAACAATTTGAAATTCATGCTTAGTCACCACAACATAAACTTAAATAGATGGGTATAACATAACAATGTTTTTTCATGAAAATAGTCACACATTATGTTGGTCAATTAAACATTTGGTCTTTCAATAAAAAGGACAATTCAGAAATTGACATTTTTCTACACAAACTCATTGCAAAGAAGACTACTAATTTAATTCTTTCGTAGACTTTTAAGTAATCAAATAGTAGAAAATGGAAGCCCACAATTTCCCCCATAAATTGATGCTACTCCCAATTTTCCAATAAATTAATTAAGTGGATGGACAGGACTCTTTAATTGACCATGACATGGACTTTGAGTACAAAGTATGGGAGCACTTTGAAAAAAAAAATGAATTTTAAGTCATCCACTTACCCTTCTTGGTCAATATTGCTGATCATAGACAAAAGTTAGTAACAATTCCTTCTACTTGTAAAAATATACCCTTTGGCCTTTGGTTATTTATAATCCAACAGAATGATAATTAACTACTCCCTTCATCTCATTTTCTACGAGTTACTTTGATTTGATGCGATTTTTTTTTAAAAAAAAAGAAGAATTTTTTAAATTTATGATCTAAAATAAATCATATGTATTTGTGTGGCTATACATCATTTCGTTAAAGGTAAAATATACATTTTAAAATTAAATTGTTACTTAATATAAAAATATATTAAACTCTTTTGAGACTAAAAAAACAAAAGGAAAGTGAGACTCATATAGGATAGATGAAGTAATAATTTTCATTGAATTTTGCATAATGTTACATAATAAATTAATAATTAATTTCAAACTTATGAATCAGATTATACTATGTATGGTAGTTGTAAAAAAAAAATTGGATTATGAATTCTGAATCATTATTGTCTTTTGATTATGTGTATTTAAAGTTATTAAATTAGATCAAAACTTATTATTATTTTACTGGTTTATGCCTCCGGTATAATATAAAGGTCTTAATCAACACACTCACGTAAATAACAATTAATTAATAAATTAGTGAAATTTAAGAGTTGGAGTGCCGTATCAGTTGGGAGTTAGGATTGACAGTTGGTGTGGTGAAATTGTCGGTAGAGGCAGAGAGTCTTGAAGCCACATAACTTAATTCTAGGTTATTTCACCAATTGACACTTTCTAGGTTATTTCACCAATTGACACTTTATGCGTCGATTAATAGCGGAATCAGATTTTTCACTATGAGATATAAAATTTGAAGAAAAAACAAACGAATTAATTGAAGTGGGTTCGACATATATATTATATATATATATATATATACATAAAAAAAATCTGTTAATCATGTATGAATAGTATAATTTTAAATCGAAGATGATTCGAACGAACTCCTTGTTATGAATTCATCACCAACTCAATTATTTACTTAAGAGAAATCTAGAATATTTCGAAATTGTAGAGAATTGAAGGAATATCTCTAGAATGAGTATTCTAGAGATAGAAGTCTAGAATGTTCTAGAAAAGATAAGAAAAAAGATAGTTAGGAATATTCTAGAAGAGAGTATACTCTTAACGCGTAGTATATATCTCTCTAGATTCTTCCATCACCACGTATAAATAGAGGTGGTTTATTTGAGTTGTAACTAAGCTAGCAACCAACCAAGATAGTATCCAAGAAATAAAGCAACCAAGAAAGTAAGCAAGAGAGCAAGCAAGAGTGAGTGCTCAAGTAAAGAGTGTTGCTGAAACAAGCAACAAGTGTGATCAAGATTTTAAGACCGAAGCAGGTCCTTACTTTGATATAATAAAATTTAAGTTGAGAGAAATTGATAGTGCCATTAGTCTCCACACTCAAAAATATTCAACACCCCTGATCATAAGGTGCCTCTACTCCCTGACCTCAACAACGACACATCTAATTAGTGGTTTTTTTATCGATAAAATGAGAAAAAATCATCTTATATTCGATCTCGTGATATTTTAGAACCCAATATATGATATCAAGTTCATTGACAATATTTGACATGGTATTACTAGAAAGAATGGAAAAATCAATTTCATGGAATGAAGGCTGAAAATGAAGCAGTAACCAGCAATATAGTATAATTAATTATATTCAACCACCATAGTTTTCAAGATGTCGCAGTAATTAGTAAGTGATATATAATTTCATCAACTGCGAACCTATCAAATTCAACTCATCTCTCAAGGTGGACCGTTCATTTATCTTGTTTAGCAAAAAAAAAAAAAAAAACTTAAATTGTTACTCCATTAATTACGAAACCACATCTAATATTTATTTAATGATATCGACCTATAAATAAAAAGGAGGACCTCGTTTATCATTTTAGTTTGTTTGGTAAAATATAGAATAGTTGATTTCAAATGACTTTTTCAAGTAACCTTATAATAATGTATTGTAGGATTAATTACGGAAATCCCATATTTTAGTTTATAGTTCTACAAATTCTCAAAATTTCTCATTTTCGCGCATTACATTAATGTATCTCGCGCATTAAATTAATTATTCACGCTCATCACATTAGTGTATCTCACACATCGGATTAGTGTATCATGTATAATGTACCTCGCGCATCAGATTAGTGTATCTTGCGCATCAAATTAGTGTATCATGTATAAAATGTACATCATATTAATGTATCATGTATAAAAATGTAATGTATCTTACTTAACGATTAATGTATCAACGTTTATATTATTGTATCCGTTTTGAGAAATATTTATAATTCTAAATTTTTAATGAATAAATTATAATTTTACCTTAAGAATATGTGATTTTTGTAATTTGCCCCGATAATAAATCTCGTGCTTGAAGTAGATCTACAAGTATTGCTACATGAAGGGACCCTTAGGTGTAAGTGAGATATAAAAGCTCAACTCCTGAGTGGGGCCTGGGAAAGATCATCCAACTGCTCAATTGATTTAGGAAAGAATGTGAAAATTGTAATAAAGACTCCATAAAGTGATACATACATCACCTCTCTTTTTTTTTATTTTTTTGCATTTTAAACTTGGCTCCTTCCAAATTAACTCTTTTTTTAATCATCTCTTCATACTAGCCATGGTTGTAACACAGGTAAACATTCATATTTTATTGCACCACTCTTCTTGTTCATTGAATCAATTCTCATGTTTGATTGTTTTAGGAATTAGGATTCATAGTTTAAAAGTTTTTGTAGTACTAATATTCCATTGGTGTTTAATCTTGATAGCTTTCTATAACACATAACATAGATTTTGAGTTCTTGGTGAACTTTTCATCCAAGATTGCTTCTATTGTGATAGATCATTGATCAGAGGCGAATTCAAAATTAGATTGGTTGGATTTATAATAAATGTGTTCTTACTACATATAGTATCTTTTATTTTATTTTATCTGAATTACAAAGTTTGAGTTGAAAGTAATGAGTAGTTGAACCGCGTAATCTATCCTATTTTGAACCTGCTCTAAATCTACCTATGATCACGAAAAAAGAAAAGAGAGTAGATTTCTTGTTTGTAGGGGTTGTGTACACACCGACTTTCAGTTGTAGAATTACACTGAATGTGTTGTTGTTGAGGAGTATGGGAGTGGGGATTTTGCATCTTTTTGCTATTATGAATAAATCTAAAGACAAATGATTATATAGTCGATCACAACTAATTTGAGATTGAGATGCAGTTAATTGATTGATTGAAACGGTAATTTTTAGGAGCATGAGGTACCTAGTGGATGGCCACTTGGGCTTGAAAACATGAACATAAGGCTTAGAGTAGCTGAGAGATCTCAGGCTGCAACAGTTGCAGCAGCAGGAGAAGCTGCATACGGTTTATACGTATCTACGCCGAGTTTCTCATCTTTTTCATCCTCCAGCCTTGACACTGAGGTAATTTCTGTAATTGTTTAATTTCATAGAACATTTGAAAACAGTAAGACACTAAACTTAACATTTTGGGATTTGTTTTTCAGTCTACAATGTCATTTTTCCAAGATCAAAGTGTTTCTCTAGGCCGACTTATCGGTATTAAACCAGGAAGCAGAGGAATATCAAACAGAGTTCATAATGAGAATGTTTGTGTTAGAAGATCAGAGGCAGAGGATTACAAGGGACAGCAAGGAGATAATATGACATATAAACTGTGTGTTCCATTGCTACATAATGTGTTAGAGAAGATGACTCGTAGTAAGAGTAATTCACACTCACCTAAAAATTGATTTTTTTTCCCCACAAATTGATTGGGACACTAGTAATGTTGCTTTGTCAATTCTGTTTTTCTTCTTTGTATTTTGATAATAAAATAACACAATTGTAGACAAAAAAAGACTAAAGTTTGAAAAAATGAATTGTATTTTGGTTATAAAATAACACAATTGTAGAACAAACAAAGACTAAAGTTTGAAAAAAATGAAACGCGCCAGGTAGGGGTCGAACCTACGACCTTCTGCTTAGGAAACAGGCGCTCTATCCACTGAGCTACAGGCGCTTTGTTGTTCTAACTTCTTTCTGTATTTATTTATAGCATTGATTCTTCGATGTTTGCTTAACAAACCTTACCCTAATGAAAAGGTGAATTCCTTTCTCAAAAAATTTTACTGTTAATTTTTATATTATGTTATATGTTGAGTTGTAAGATATTCATTTAGGTTAACATTGTAGTCCTTATATGGACTTCTATCATGCTTCTTAAAAAAGTAAGTAATTTATTTGAGTCATAGTCATCGTACTTTAGAAGATGACCAACTCATCCTTACTTGGTAAACTTGAATAACTAAAATCCAATGAAAAACTTATATGAAGTCTAAAAGCAAAATTATTTCTTCGTTTCGTCTTAAAATCAAAACCACCATGAACATCATCGTAATTCCTTGAAATTGCCTAATGTGGCTATTGAAATCTCCTCTTAGAAAAAAGTTTACTCGTGTGTGGAATACCTCAAATAACCCCGCCTAACTCTTCCCAAAATCGTCTTTTATCTTCTTCGTTTAATCACAAATGTGGTGTGTATGCACTAAATCATCTTCAAGGTAAAACCTTTAATAAGTAGCTTAATCACCATCATTCTATCGTTCACCCTTATAACCTCTAACACTAGCTTCCCGAGTTCCCTATACGCTAAAATGCCTACTCATTTCCTGTTCGAACCTCCAAAGTACCATAATTTTAATCCGTTTGTATCTCATATTCACATGCTTATGTTAATTTTTCTTCTTTTTAAGAATCTTCATTATTCTATATATTTTCCTATCAAACACTCTACATTCCAAGATCCAACACTTAGTCTAGCGATTCTCTTGCCACACCTTGATCTCCATCATCAGCCCCATATCGAAAACACGATCTTACCCTACAATTATTTATCAAAATCATAACACATTAGGACAACAAAAATCAAAATAAAGGAGAAAAAAGTAAATCACCTAGTAATAAATAACAAAACTAAACAAGAACTTAGATGATATGTAGTGTCATTGACAAATAATACAAATGAATTAGTTAAATCTCATTTTATCTTTTTCAAAATAAATTAGTGACCTCTAGTGCCATTACTCTTTCTTTTGTGGTCTTTTTACCCATAACAAAAAAAGACTGGAATCGGCCCGAAATCTCAGAACCTAAAACCCCAACAAAGCCCTTTTAGCATTTCGCCGGTAGAAACACATCTCTCTCAGAGCTTTCCCCGATCCGAAAATGGCCACTTTCGCCGCCAGGTCCGTCCTTCGCTCTGTCACTTCCTCCGCCAGAACCGCCGCCACGAGATTTGCCGCCGGTGCCAAACCCAAGGCCGCTCCTTCTCCCTTTCGCATGCCCACTCAAAAAACCCTCGCTCCTCGCATTTTCAGGTGAGGCAGTAAACACAAATGTTATATTTTGTATATTTCATCGATTAATTGAGTATTAATATTGTGATAAGATATTGATGTTTTTGAATTTGGCAATTTTTATGAAGGTCGCCTGTTGAAATGAGTTGTGCGGTGGAAACTATGCTTCCTTATCACACTGCCACTGCTTCTGCGTTGTTGACTTCAATGCTTTCTGCTACTCCTCGGAGTTATGGTTGGACTCTTGAAGGTATAATTTCATAGGTCTTCATTTTGCACTTCTTATATTGATCTATGCTTGTTATATAAATGTTATTGTCTGTATGTAGTCTGTGAATGTGTGGAATTGTAGTTACATTGAGATTGTACCCTGTATTTATTGAACTGCTTTGCCAGTGAGCTACAATATGTAGCTTTACATGTTCTCTGTTACACTGTTTATCCTTTAAGTCGAGTGATAGATGATGTGTAGGTAGTGTTGTTTGCATGGCGTTGCGCTTAGCAGTAGTGAAATGTGTGCATTTGTTGTAGCGTTGAACTTCAAAAGAAGTTTTTTGACCCTCCAGGTCCCTCCCTTCACAATGAGAGAATAAGTAGTGTTGAACAAAAAGTATGTGTATTGGGCAATAGATTTAATTGAATTGTATAGGAATGTTCATTTTACCCTCTTCTTCAAAACATCAAAAGACTATTCATCGATAAATTCGACTATTTTAACTTTTCAATTCAGTTTTTATGCATCAGCCATAGTTTTTACATCATGTTACTTCCTCTTCCTCCAGTAAAGGTAAACTATGCATATTCTTTGATCTTGTAGGGCAAAAGAGGACTAGATGAAGATCATGAAATGAAGTTCAAGTTATACGAATATCTTCTTATGCCGGAGTTTTAAGTAACTTGTACCAGTTTTTTTTTCTTCCTTTTTTTTGTTTCACTTAGGGCTGATGAGGAACCTCATATCTGAGATTTTTCTTACAAAATTAAGCTTGGATTTGCTGAAAACTTGTGGATTTGCCAAGTAAAAGATGTTATTATCTGCTGAAAAAGGATGATCTGGGTTTACGATACCATTCTTTTTCTTGCCCCAGTGTTGAATAATGACTTACTCATTATTTCCGTCCAAATATCTAGACAAATTTGTTGCTTGATATTAAGTTGATGTGAGGATGCAGCTTTTCATAATCATAAATATTGCTGAAATGCTGTTCATTGTGTACTGACACTTGCTGAAAATTGAAGTGACCTCTAATGTATGTTAAGAATTGCAATTTCTGATACTGTAGTGTCTTTTTGCCTTTTTTTACTGATGTAATCTCTGAAGAAATTTCGGCAATCGCTAACTCCCTACTGAATCTCCTTTAGTCTTTATGACTTCAGCTTGCGTGCCTAAAAAAAGATATATTTTGACACAGTGTTAGGACTTGAAATGTGCATTTAAATGATTCGTGTTGTCTGATTGTAGATTGATATCAAAATACCTATTTCTTGCAGATTTGTGAATCATGCAGCTGGTATTGATTGTTGATGAGTTAATTTCATATTAAGCTTCAAGAAAACTGAATCAGATAGTCTGTGGGACCAAAAGTTGCTTAGATATCAATTTTGAATTTCCAGTTGTAGTTGTTAAGTTGTCAGCATCATTCTAATACTTGGTGTTTAATCAGATTGCAATGATGATGTATGATGAATGTCAGAGAGTTCAAGCGAAGTTTTATATCCATGCAGTCTAAGCAAATGATAAGTAGAGTACTGAATGAGAACTTGGGACTCTTACCTTTCTGTGAATTCTGGCTTCTGTTGGACTGTATTTTGGTATCTAGACGTTGGAGTCCTGTGGAAGCTCGTTGTTATTAGATTTTGAGAGATGTTTAAAGCCTTAATTTGTCTCTAAAATGTTTTTATACAAGCCTTAATAATTTCATCTTTAACCTCTGGTGTTTTATTGACCATATTTTAGTTTATTGGGAGTATTGTTTGAACTTTGAAGCATCTAAAGTCATATATTGCTCGAAGTTGCTATTCTTGCCTGATTATAGATTGATGTGAAGATACTAGCATTTGATTGAGTTGGTGCCTTAGATAAAATTCCAGATAACTGACTTGGATAGGCTGAAGGCTTCTTGCTTAGCTTACAATTGTTTCCTTTCTCATTTACTGTTTAGTTTAATCATGCTTAGGGTCATTCTAATACTTGGTATTTAATCAGATTGCAATGATGATCTATGATGAATGTCGGAGGGTTCAAGCGAAGTTTAATGTCCACACACTGTTGAGAGAATGTCTGAAAAATAGAGTACTGTATGAGCTCTGATGAAGAAATATATATTTTCTTCTGTTACTGTCTTTGAATTATCATTCTTATCTTACCATTTGACCTGTTCCAGTAAATTCTGGCTTCTTTGGAGGCAGATGCACTTTATTTGTTCCAACCCCCTTTAAAGCTTCTAGTGCTTATGACTATACGAGAAAAATGAGTAGAACTTAAGGTATCAGATTTATAATTCTTTACCTGTTTAAATGAAATAACTCAAAACTTTTACCTTTGATTTAACTATATTATTGCCAAATCTGTGGAAAGTTCTAAGTTTTGTCTGGGGAGTTGTACGCATCCTTGGATACATTCAAATTCTGAAGAATGTAATATGTGGGTTCTTCGACTGAGCTAAATTTTGACGTTGGGTGATATCCCTTATAATGTGCATCTGCCTTTGATTTCAATTTTGATGAATATGTTATGTTCCTAAAGTCTGTTTTGAAGTAAATAACTAGAGAAAGCTCGAGTGCAAGGTTTTAAGAAACTACAAATGACAGCAGAGTAGTTGAGGTTAAATTCCAAGTGTTAACTTAGCTTTCACTTCCTTTCAGTTTGAAGATTTTGGGTCTTCCCTATATATGCTATGAATTCCCTATAAGACTGTCAACTTCGACTCATTCGCATACCTCTCTCCCCACTCCTTAACTGACTTCTGATTGTTGTTGTATGGGTAATTTACTTGGTTATATCTGTTGCATTCCTCAAGTATTTCCTTTGTTTCTTGCATTGTAGATGGATGCTTGTTAAAGTGCATGTCTTCATAGTCCAATGGATTGGATCTAGATTGATGACGTAACACTAGAGCTTGAGTCTTATTCTTGATGTATTTTGGAGTGAAACGATGATCTTTGTTTTCCTTGGCACAGAGTAGAGTTTCATTACCAAAAAGGGCGACGTATAATTCGTTACTATATAAAATAGATGTCTTGGTAGAATATTTAACTACTCATTATTCAAGCATCTGCAATGATGCTAATGAAGTTGCTCTCCTTTTCTTTTTCTGTTTAAAGAGGCTTTCAAATTCACTTCTCCTTTGGTAATAACTCTTGGTCTTTTTCATTGAGATGTCATTGATAGATCTTCCAGTTCTTTAGTTTCACCCAGTAAAGTTAAACTACGGGTCTTGCAGAAGTAGATAAATTATCTAAATGAGGGATTGTAAATATTAGAGTTAAAACAATCTGCTTTCTCCTTAAGCTATTATGAATAAGAGAGTGAAACCCATTACCCATATAGAACAGGAAAAATAATAATAGAAAATCACCAGGTGAACATAATCTGAGTCAGAAAAGCAAGATATATTAATACTAATAACAAGTAACACCCACCTAAACACACTCTTGATAAGGTGAATCCTTTTTACAAGGAACCGACATTAGATTAGTCCTACCACATGTTAAGAATCTTCAACGCAACAACTAATTTATTGAGTGAGATTTGTATATCAAAAACAGATACCCACCAAAAGCAAATTTACCCCCTATAACACCCACCTTAGTTATGTAAACCCACTTCTATTCTTCGACATTCACCAACTCGTACTCAACCAAGGACAAATTGTTTTCTTCATTGACAACAAAAGTTGCAGGCTCACCAGCCTCAATACGGCCCCATTTATCAACTGCTAGCCTCATAGATCCCTTAAACATGTCAATCTTTGCATTCCGAATTATGATTGTGGCATCTGGCTTCATCAAGTCAACTGCAAACAAGTCAAAGATGTCACAACAAACAAGTTAAGCTTCACCCTGAATCCCTTGAGCAAAAATATAATATATAGAGAGGAGATACAATAATTTTGTAAACATTTAGGTATATCAGTCACAAGTAGTAGCATCGTCTCATTCCTCGCCACATAAACTGTCAAAGCTGTGACTAAAAATTAATTTTTTCCCTCTTTTCCAGGAGGAAAAATCTGACAATTCATATTTGATCATGAAGAAACAAAATCAAAGTTGCACAGTAAAAGCAAAAACTGAAGGAAACACACCCTTTACCCACAAGATCACGTTAATACAACTTCATTCTATACTAAATATCATGTTACTTTAACTCAGACAAAAGCATTGAAAACTAAACAGCCAATCAACGAGTTATTAACATGGTCACAATTCTAGTCACCACTTCAACAACCTACAGAAAACAATATTTTATACTAAAGCGCTTGCCAATTCCTGCTTATATCTCTTGAACTACCATGTAGAACAGACAGCCATGAGTACCTTACCAAGTAATGTGAACTTCACTCTACAACAGGCTAACCAATACTTACTTCCACTTGAACAAGAAACCAGAACTGGAAATGTTTTTATGTATGGGACATTAGGGTCTGAATACAATAGAAGTCTGGTGTGAATTATAGGAAACGGAAAATCCAGCAGCTTAAACCATGAATATATATTAGAGATAAATGGTGATCTCGTCTAGGCAACACCTGAGTGGTGAGGCTTTTCGCAATTTCACACACGTGAAAGAAGATAGTGGCAATTTAACAATTTAACTTAATCGTATCTCGCCTTTGAAGCTGATCACCTATAAATCATCTAATTTTGGTACATATCTAACTTCTTCCACATTTCTCACTCCCCACATATCCCGTGAATATCAACTTGTCAAAATCCCTCAGATTACTCTACACTCTCAAAGATCAATTCCTTACCTCATTTAACCCTCTTTACTTCTTTCCGAAAATCACCACCATAAATCACAATAAAGCAGCGGCAAAGACATCACCCATCCAAATCAGACAAACCAATAAAGGAACAAAATGTTTATTACTTAAGTGGTTTTGCATCCTTTCTCAACACAAAAGATGAACGCCTTTTCGGCATGAGGAAAGGAACACTGAAATGAGTAGGCTAGGATTCATTAGCAAGTGAGGGTAGGTGGAAGAAGTGTTAGGATTTTCCTTTTGAAACTAGTAAAAAATGAATAAGTATATCTACGCAAGTTCTTCTTTGTTTCTTTTAAAGAAAAATAAGTTTGAAAAAGTAAAACAGAACTCATATCACTGAAACTGAAATGTTTTTATTTCAAACAATGCCTTATCATTCAAAGTGACGGGTGTTTAACAGGCAAAAAGTTTTGTCCTTCTATATGCGGTTTGACTAGGTGACAAAACTAATTGCACCGGCACTTCAACCCTACAACAAAATGTTAATGCAACTCCTATCTTTTCCATATGGTGAAACCCATCACCCGGAACCCCCTAACAATAAGTCCAGCCATGACTATTTCTCACTTTGCTCCCATGCATACTCGAACTAGAACCTTATAGTTAGATGTGGGTGGCTTTTAGGTTTTAACACTTTGTTATCCCTCTCTTGTCCAAATACTGATACAGTTCCACTCAATAAGCTACACAAACATATTTCTATTTTTGATTTTTGAAAAGATAGTACATAAAAAATGCAGGTTCACATAAAATAAAAGCACACTTTTAGATCCATTAGAACGTACATCACTACATCTATAACTGCATCCTATTAACTAGTCTTATTTTCAATCACAAACCATCCTCCTCTGATCAAATTGTCGATCAATAAAATTCATAATCTACAAACCACATAAAACCAAACAGATCACGAAAATGTCAAAAAAAGACCCAATTTTTGGACTCAAAATTGCAAACAAAAAGTGATAAACATAAATCCATACAAGGGTAAGGAACGAACCTTGATCGTTACGAGCAGTGAGAAGAATGGATCCAGTTTCATCCCCAACAAGACATTCAGCGATACGAGTATTCTGTTGAGGTCGTGCTGGAACACGTAACGATGATGGGTTCCTAGGTTTCTTACTGAGTACTGTGTTGGCATTCACAATCTTAACAGTAAGATTATGACCGATTGTTCCTGGTTTCAACTGATCCACTTTGATGAAAACTGGCTTTCTCATCGCTGGCTTCGCCGCCGCGTTTGCTCCACCGGAATTAGCCTGTTGTCGGTTGCCGGATCTTGTTGCCATTTTGATTTGAGAAATGGTTGAACAAAATTCTTTGATTTTTTTTTTGGGGAGATCGGTTTCTCTAACCCTAACCCTAATCGTGAATTCAGGAATCGAGGAAAATGGAGTAATTTTTGAAATGGATTTGCTTGAATGGTTTGCCGTATGTGGCGTTCACGCTACCAAATTGGCGACGTCGTTTCGGTCTGCTTATAAGGTAACTGCCCCTTTTAGCTGTTTAATTGCAATTATTTCATAAACTCTTTTCAAATGTATACCCAATAAGAAATATTATCCATTATGAGCTAATTTAGTTGGTGTAACCTATAAAGTAACAAGTGGTCTCCACAAATATTCATGTATTATTTTTTTATATATAATTTTATATGACATTTAATAGGTAAATGTATTAAATTATTCATATAAAAAATTAATATCGTAAAATTTAATATATTTATTTAGGGAGATGATAGTGTGATTTAAAATGAAACCAAAATTGAATTGACCCAAAAGTCAAGTCATATTGTCATTGCAGTAAATACAACCATTTCAGTACTGAAGTAGGTAATACTTTTCACTCAACTCAGCTTTAAAGAAAATGAATAATTAAATCAATAATTAGTAATTTATTTAAAAAAATTCATTTTTATATTTGGGAAATAATGAAACTTTTAAACTTTTCTTTTTTAAAATAATCAAATTAATTTTTATATTTGTGTCGCTATTTTTAGAATATATTTTAAAAAATTAAAAAGGAAATTTATACTATTTATCTTTAAAGTGACATTCTTTTCATAACCATATAAATGACATATTTAAATAATAAGCTTTAAAGTTAGATTACATAGCGATATTATGATGTTTTTAAACTTTTTAAACTTAATATTCACTAAAATAAATTTATATAAATAATGATAAAAAAATATAATATATTTAAATTATAAATGAACTAAAAAAGAAATATACTTATTCGATTTCAAAATAAATATCGCCTTTGCTCATTTCAAGTCCAATAAAAATAATTAGTACAAGTACAGTTTTATAAATTATCTATATTTAATTCGTTATTTCTTGATTATTAACTACTATTAAGAACAACTTTTTCTTTAACATAAAAGTATAGCTAATATCTTCAATTTTTATATAATATTCATTTGAGATAAAAGATTTTTTGTATCCACACTTATTTTAAAATTGATGTACGGGTAAATGGGGACCTGTAATAATAACAACCGTATTTGAAAAATCTAACAATATATATTTTTGTACGTAAGACTCTTGCCACCTGTCATGTCCCCTTCAATCTCTTACACACAAATAATTTGTTTTGATTTATTTTTCAAATTTTTACTCCAAACTTCATAAATAAGGATTAATATAATAAAATATTAATTAAAAAAATAGTAAATTAAAAATATTTAATAAGTAAATCTAAACTATTTAATCTTCTCACCCATGACCAGAACCACCATAACTACTTCCTCCTTGAGCATTAAACAAATGCACAATTATTATACTAAAATAATTATTATATTAAAATAAAATTTATAAGAGATAAACAATGCATCACCAGTAAAGAGATAAAAGTCAAATCAGTTTTCTATTTTCAAAAATTTCAACATCCATAAATAAATAAATTATGGATTAATTTAATTCCATCAATAATATTTAAAAAATAATTGATTTTTCATTTTCCTTTTTTGGTTTTATTCTTCATTTTCAGCTCAAATCCATTTCTCTCTCCCTCTTTCCTTTTCTCCTCTCTTTCTCCATGGATTCCGATTTCTGGACCTCTCGTCTTGCAGCTGCTAAACGTCAGTTAAATTTACAGCAAAACCATTCCTACAATCATCAAACTTCTCAACTGGGTTTGTTTTTTCTTCTCTTTTGGATCTTTTTTTTCTTTTCAATTCATTCATTGATCTGTAAAAAAAATGAGATTTTTTTTTTCTGTTTATTTTAAAACATAGCTATTAATTTTGTATGATTTGTGTTGAAGTAGATAGGCTGAGCATCGATGATTTCGAGGTTGAAGAAGAGGTCCGACCCGATTTTCCATGCCCGTATTGTTATGAGGATTTTGATATTGCCTCTCTTTGTTCGCATCTAGAAGAGGAACATTCTTGCGAGTCCAGAGTAACTGTAAGTTTCTTTCCAAATCATTATATCTGACTAGATGTACCTGTTTTTGATTTATTGTTTGGATTTGCTTATTTTATTTTGGGCAAATACAAATTTGAATATGAGGCTTCTTGTCATTTTCATGAAATAAGTGGCTTGTGTGTAAAGAAGACATATACAGGGTAAAAATCTGGTAAAGGTACAATCTTGGTTGTTTGGTCACTGATTACTCTTACATAAGCTATAGGAAGATATTTGAACCATTGGTTTGACAGAAGAAAAGTTTTCAGTTTGCTTAAAATCTATACGGGATTAACTTTCCATTGCTTAGATGCTGGCAGGAATTGGTGGTATATTTTTCCCGGGGCATCAGTAACAGAGCTTGACTTAGACCTTGGCACTTGCAAGTTGCAACAATGAAACTGCAGGGTCTTATTTTTCTTGTTGATAGGTCAAAATTTTCATTAGTAAACACCAAGTCAGTGTCAAAGAATCTGTAAAAGTTGTGTACATGACTAGGCCTAAATTATCCTTGTAATAGCTTTGTATGAATATTTTTGGTGTAACTTCATTTCTGCAGAGTGGTGGTTAGACCAACATTTTTGTATGGGGTAGAGTAGTGGAAAGTCAAGAACGCCCACATTCAGAAGATGAATGTGTGGACACACTAGGAGAGGCATGATCACGAATTAAGTTTTATGGGGCAAGGTGGGAGTGGCATCCATGGCGGACAAGACGAGGGAAGAGAGATTGAGATGATTCACACATGTGAAGAGGAGGTGAGTGGATGCGCTAGTTAGGAGGTGAGAAGGTGAGAGATTGACTATAGCAAAAGTTAGGAGGTAGGTTGAAAGGGTTTGGGAGGTGATGAGACTTAGACATGGCATAACTTCAGCTTACAGTGGACGTGATCCTAGATAGGAAGGTATGGAGGTCGAGGGTTAGAGTAGAATGTTAGTAGGTAGCTAAGTGTGGCTGCTCATTAGGTGGGAGAGGCAGGGGGCTAGACTCATATCTTTGTTTGTATTTAGTAGTACTATTTTGTAATCACGTAGTTTCTTTTTTTCATTGTCTTTTACCATCTGTTATTCCATTTTTTTTATAGCATGACATTTTTCTGTCATTTCTTTTTCTTCTTGCGACCCTTTTCTGAATAACTTCACTTTTTGAGACGAGTAACTTCATTTCTTCTCCGGTACACACACAAGACTTTATTTGAGGCTGCCATATGCTTCCTCAAGGTTTATGAATATCATTTAGACAACCCCCGGGGTTAGCTCAATTGGGAAAAGTTAGGGAACTAGCTCAATTGGAAAAGTTAGGGAACTTGTATATTAGCTCACAAGTTTGGGTCTATGCCAAGCGAACTAAGTCCATATTTGGAGAATGGTAGAGGGGATCTCCCATCATCCCCAACTTTCGAAGGCTGTAGTTGGGCCAAAGATTTGGCTCCAGACAAATTTCTCGATCATAGAAAAAAGTATATAATGTAAAAATCCTGACTTTTTCTCCTTGCACATATATGTTCATAGTAAAAATATAGCTTTTCTTTTTGCATCTCCTTTACATGAATCCAAATTGATTCTATGTAATTGTTGTAATGTCTTCTAAGTTTATGCATTACCACCCTTTCTCAAATTTTCATCGTGCGTCCATCCAGGTCACACAGCGTTCCGGGCACTGATGCATTGCATGGAAGCAGCCCTTAGCAGTTCATATTACTTTAAATATCTTCTTTTTTCCTTATAATTTTCTAAAAAATGCAATCTATCTCCCTTTGCTAGGCATGTTGTAACTCCTTATTATAACATCAAAAAACATGATAAGATATAATACTCCAACCTCTAGAAGGCACTTCGCCTAATTTGAAATACATGTAGGTGATGCCCGCCGTGTCGGAATTGAGCCAAGGTCAGGATTTAATATCAAATATTTTCAGCCCTTTATATTAGATATCATATGTCCAACATGAGTTCGTAACCTTCACAATTCTCATAGGACCCCTTACACTGCTGACGGTATTCTAATAGTGGATTTAAGGTTTATGTCTTGCACTAATATTGGGATGACCAAAATTATCCTTGTTTATGTAGTTGAGAAATTAATCAAACAGCCTCTTGGTCTTTGATCTCATATCTCCTATCAGAGGATATTTGAGTTACAGCATTAAAGTTATTAGTTGGATGTCACTCCTTTCTGTGCTATGTGCTGAAGAAGAACATTAGAAGATTAGAACAAGTTGTTTTCATTTGCTCAATTTTGGTTCCTTTAATACCTTTTCTTTATGGGGAACCATTTCTGTTTGTATCTCTTTCGCCTAGTGGCAAAATTGGGATCTTCCGACGAGTATTTCATTTTAGCATTAATTTGATGGGGAGTTCCAATTCAGCTTTTTGAAGATTGTATAAACAGAAAGTAGAGACAAACAAAGAAATTACAATAGAACAAAGATTCTAGTTTATGGTAATTTCTTCTGTTGCAGGGGATATTGTGATCAAATGTGAATGTCTAGAAGCCAAGACATCAGATTATAAGAGTGTTGGTTTCTAGATTACTGTTGAAGTGCACTTCATGATATGTGGCCGAGGGTTACACTAGCCTCCTGTGTCATCTCTAGTGCATTTCCCCAATAATGACTGCACCTGAGTTCCAAACTAATTACAGTTGGCTATATAGGTCCTTATATCTGTTCCACTCATTCTGGGCATGCTTCATTCTACTCAATATTTTGTTCTATTAAAGTTGCTTAGTGCCTTCTGCCTTTCCAAGCTAGGAAAATTTTGTTCTTAATCAAGATTGAGTCTGGATTTTAGTTCCACTAAATCATTTTCTTAGTTCTTTAGTCTGCTTAGAGGCTAGATTACTCCTTTTTTCATCTGCTCTAGGACCTGAGGAATATGTCGCCTTCAGTTTTTTCCCCATTCTTTTCTTACCTTTGCATCCCACTTGTGGGACTATATTGGATATGTTATTTTCTTACATTTCTAAATGCAATCTCTCCGGACGAAAGTGATGATTACAGCATATAATGCTTGCAATGTCACTCTTTTTACCATCTAATTGTTCCTCGTATCTTATCTTGTAGTGAGTCTAACCTGCTGGATAAACATTTACCTATTATGTATGCCTTCCATTGCAGGTCTGTCCCATTTGTTCTCATAAAGTTTCAAGGGACATGCTAAGTCATATTACAGTGCAACATGGACACTTACTGAGGATATCCTTTTCAATTAATCATTACTTTATAAAGATAACTTCTTGTTTGAAACAGTATGCTGCAAATTCTTTCTCTGCAATAATTTCCTATCCTGGTGAAGTTTCTTTAACTCTGAAACACGTGCAGCGGCGCCGTAGATTACGTAAAGTTGCAATTCCTAGCAGCCAGGCGCTTTCTCTACTAGGTAGAGATCTTCGTGAAGCTCATTTGCAGGTACTTTTAGGAGGCAGTGGATATCGATCAAGCACTGCAACATCAACCACTGCAGCGGCAGCTAATGACCCCTTCCTCTCATCTCTAGTTTTGAACTACCCCACATTTGAAGCAGAGGAAATTTCAAAATCTGTTTTATCCAGTGTTGAGGACTCTACTGCGAAGAATGTGACATCACAACATATATGGAAGTTAAGGTAGTGATGCTAGTTATTTCTCTTTACAAATTAAATCTACCAAATTCTCCTGTTGTCTCTTTAGTCCTTGTATTTTTCAACTCTGTAGTTGATGTTATCTTGGATATTTGAAAGAAGGGTCCTGACAGTGCAAGCAGTCAAATTATGCTTTGCTTTTACTTGTATGCAAGACAAAAACACTAGCTGCCTTTGATGATCCTTGTGGTTGTTGATGTTACATCAAAATCTTAAAATGATCTATTTGAAAGGTCTTCTATCTTACTCCTCTTTATTTTGTTGCAGTTTTGACCCTTCACTAAGTGCGGAAGAGAGGGAAAAGAGGATAAGACAGGCTACTGGAAGAGCTGTTTTCGTGCAAGATTTGTTTGCCTCTTCTCTGTTAGCTGACTAATTGGAGGAGTAAGTATTGCAATACAAGATAATAATTTGAGTTGAAAATTCAGATAAGGGGCATCTTGAGATAGTTTATCGATTCATTTTGTTGAAAAATCCAGTATGTCTAATTTGATGTTTTCTTGATGCAGCATAGTGATGCATACTCATCCATCTCCTCAATCAGGGATCTGGTCCCTGAGAAAGATTACTACCTAGTTTGTTTTTCGCTTTAATGATATTTGTGATATTGTAATTTGTAATCTAGGCATTGCAGAAAAGTAGTTTGTCATGGCAAGAAAGATTTTAATCAGGACAGCAGCACTAGATGTGTACCAGCAGTGTTGCACCATTTGTTTTAATTATTTTTCCTTTATAGTTTTCCTCCTACTCTCACTGTTTTATTCTCTTGTGATACAAAGGAGAAAAAGAAAGTTTATTTCTCTACTATTTGTTGATGTCTTGTTCTTCCTCCTAGTGTTGTACACTTCCACAACTCCTAACTTGATCTATAATTATTTTCATGAACATCATTTATTATCCGTCATCATCGTTTGGTGATATCAATATCCTGCATGAAAAGTTGCGGGGCTAGGTGGCCCGGTCCGGTGTTATGATCAAACACGGTGCTTGTTTGGTGGACTACTTTGCTTTTTGTAAGTAGTTGATTCTAACAATCATGTTACATATAGGCCTGTTTTGTTAAGATCTATGAAATTGTGAGATCTAGCTGTCGGACCATTAATATCCAAAATTAAATGTGAGAGAGTAGCAAAGTTTAATGTCCTACTCTACTCAGGTTGTCGAAGGCAAAATCTAACACTCAGATGGTGATAGGCTTAAATAGAGCAATATAAATAATAATATCAAATTTTAAAATAAGGTATGGATTCCAATTTGGAAAGTCATTTTGAGCCATCTCTTGGTAGTTGGTACCACTAGATACATTCCCAAAAACAAATCATATGAGGAGATGAATACATATATATATATATATAGTTTGAAAAAGATTGATACCTAATAAAACAAAGTTGCAACAGCCCCAGCCAGCAATGGGGCGGCCAGCAGTTACGCAGGTCGGTGCTGTTACTGCTGTACTAGATAGCATTATGTGGTGGTTGAATGGAAAAATTATAATAAAACAAAATGTACTCAACTTGGTCCCTTTTTTTTTCTTTCTTTTTTTTTCATTTTATGTCAGATTCAGATATGTGGATGCTATATTTTAAAATATGGTAATTTTTTTTCTCACTTTTCTTTTACAAAAAAAAAAGAAATGAAGAAGGATTGAGGAGAGAGAAGTAGCTTAAAAGTAATGGTTTGAGATATAAAAAGGGACAATTAGTTGAAAAGGTATCGCATCAAAATTAAACTAATAGTTTGACATTCATTTTTATTTCCTTTACTCGTTATGAATATGTGAAGAAATATTATATTAATGTACTCAAATAATTCTACACAATAAAAAAAAGACTAGCAACATCTTTATTTATACTAGGACAAATTATTATTCCAACAATATGCTTTACTATTGTTGTTGAGCTCGTCGTAAATTTCTTTCAGTCTGCAAAAGTTTCATTAAATACATTAAATTATGATTATTTAATCATAAATTAATCAAAAATAGTATGAACTTTATATAGCATATAATTAAACAAAAATGAGCATGTCAAAGTTTTTTTTTTTTTTAAAAAAAAAAAACACGTAAAGGAAAAATTATATAAATACATAATTTAAGATATCATAGTTTCTAAAATTCTCTATCATTTACAAAAATTATAAAAATCTCCTCAGATACATATCATTTCCCTCTCAGATACACTCATATCCTCTATCGTATACATCTTTATATAAGTTACACGTCAAAGGTAAAATATTATTAAGTTGGGCTCAATTGTCACAATCCAGCATTATTGGGCCTAAATCACAGTGGATCAAATAAGCCCATCCAGCCCAGCCTATAAATCTCATTGATTGTGAATTGATATTTGTATGTCCACGTCATTTCCACCAATGATTTATCCCATTAAACTAAAAAACAAAAATAATAATTCATTTTCCCTTGTTCCCTGTTTGGTCCTTTTTCTATTTAAAAGCCCCCCCACACTGTAAAACTATCATAAACATCTCTGTTCTCTTTCATCAAATATGTATGTGTAACATTACAAACAAACAGTCCCCAATTTGTTCTTTAGTTTTATGATCTTTTGGAAAAACAAAAATTAAGGATGTTTGAATTGTTTGTGCTAGGATGTACTGGTGTTGTCATGTTCCTTCATGGAGCCAATTTCTTCTTCCATGCTCTCTCTCAACATATGGCCATTCGTTCTCTCAGGTACACTTTTTTTTTTTTTTTAATTTTTTATCAGATCGATGAGTTTAAATGAAGTGATACGAATAATCATCAAAATTTATATAATATGATTTTAATAAGATTTGATTTTTTTTATTGACAATCTACGCAAATTTGAACGTTCTAATTAAGTTTCCGAGGAATATATTTTTATGTATTAATTAGCTTGTTGACTATTTAATTTTAATATATGATTTTTTATTGGGTGCAGCTTCTTAGGATTTGTTGGTTGGTGAGGATGATGATTGGATTGATGATGAGCTAAAGTAAGGTTGCACCAACAGCAATGTTATTTTGTAAATATATTTCATTTTTTCTGTTTCTTTTACCCCTTTTTATAAGACAAATGTTACTTATATTGTTGTAGACTTGTAGTCCCAATAGAAAATGGAAGAGAATACCTATGAATTATGATGAAAAAATATATCAATCTATATTGTAATCATTGAAAGGGTTTTTGCCTTATTTTAAGTGGTACAGCCACCTTTCAATTATATCTGTTGGGGTCAGTTGTTTTTGTATCTTGTTATTTTAATCGTCATATTCTTATATATAATCTTATCTTGACTATTGTTTTTAGGAATCGAGGATCTATTGAGATCAGTCAATTTTGTTCATAAAAATAAGAATATGATTTGCACAAATTATATCATCTAAAGATTTGAGGTTATTATTATTGTACAACAACCTTAATTTCAACTTATTTTTTCTTCTTGTAATTATATTAAAGACCAGTAGATTAACCCACAAGGTCATTCCCCGACAGAACTATTCATAAAATTTTAACATAAATCGAATGCAATCTGCTAATGGAAAAAATGAATGTAATTTTAGCAGTATTTTTGTAATTGTATCAGACTCGGTCACATTCACATTGATGAAATTATTATAAAAAATCAAGTATTTATATTAATTGTATTTACACTAAATCAGACAAATTTAATTTAAAGAGTTACTAATTATTTTTTTTGTGTGTACGCAACTACTTGCGGCTCATACATTGCTAACCTACAATGGCAGTTCCTACATTAGAAATTTTTATTTTTTTTCCTAAATAGGATAGAGATATTAAAACCTCCAATCGAGGAGCTTTTGGGGTCTAGAGAAAGTGTCGCGTCAAAACAGCCTCGATTCAAATAAAACATACCAAAAACTACCAATATCTATTGGAAAAAGATATACTCCTCTTTTAATGTACTTTAGACAAGTGCAAAATATGATATAAGAAACTTGCCACTTGTGCCAGAACCACAAACAAACAGTGAGATGTTGTCTTGACGTTGGAAATATATTATACGCGAAAAACATACTCCTGAGAGCAATGATCATAGAAATAATAAGAGTGCATTTAGGAACGTTTAATGTACATTCAAAAACTCTTCGTTTTCTTTCAACAAAAGTTCCATAGTTACTTTACACGCTCAACTTTTAATTGGGCCAATTTGACCTTGCTATAATACTTTCTGCGCAAATATCAGATGAAGTATACACAATGTCCTATAGAGAAAGATAGATAAAGCTTGAAATCCTTTATATCAACAGTGACTCCTCTGTAAGTATGGTTAAGAGGGAGTACTTCACTTTCATTCTTATCCTACCATCTTCTACACACAGCTTTGCACCAGTAACCACCCAGTAACCAGGTGACTCCTCAGGACCTCTTACCATTTCTGTTGTATCAACAAAGTGCGACATCTTTGGCGCTCTTGCTGGTGAAGGTGGACCACCAGGATAAACCGCGGAATTCAAGTCCACCTTTGTTGGCTTCTGGGGTTGGTTTAGCTTTGTACTGAATGGGGTGGTGATCAGCATTGAGATCAAACCTGATTTTCGACATGTGGTTGCTGGTCCTTCCCACTCTGACCGACGGATTTTCGCTGACGCGACCATCGAGAATCCCAGCCTCAGGAAGAGGACCTTCTTCATTCCAATAACCTTCACCTCAAACCAGGCCTTGGTCACAATAGAAGCAGAGTCATCGATCCGTGTTCCACGGTATTCTACTGGAGCAGTGCAAACATGTGAAAATATGCTCCATTTGACCGGTTCAAGATACCCTCGTTCAACTGGTTCATCGACAGGCTCATAGCTAAGATCATCTGTTAGTTGGATACTTTGAGGAAGTGCTGATAGATGTTGAAGATGGATAGCCAGGTGATCACTCTTTTTACCTTCCAAGTATAACCGAATTCCAGTTACTGGCCTGTTACCAGAGTCAACCTGCAAATATTAGCAAGAGGAGATAAAGAAAGATCATTCAGAGCTCCCACTTCAACTGAGATGTTCCCAGAATAACTAACTATCTAATTATAGTTACGTTAATCTTCAGCCCTCTAAGATCTTACAAATGCTGATCATAGAACAAAATCAACAATGGTCACACCTTTTGCGAAAAGTTTATGATTATTTAAAGCAAAAAGAAAGTTGAAACACAGGTTGTTCTCTGTGGGGATAAAGGGTATAACAGGCTCTCAAGAAATTGTTTGATAGGTCTCAATCACCAAGTCGAGAATCATCTCTACTACTCCAAAATAGATCAAGGAGAAATAACATAAAGGTTTTCCATCAAAATCATAACTCATAATATCAGTGGCACCGTCTTTCTGAATTTTAAAACTAGTACAACAACACTAGTCAATGCACATTTTGAAAGGCATAGAAAAGAACTGCTCTTGCTGCATTTCCTTTATTCCTTCCAAGTAAGGAGAAAAGGGTAAATTTTAACTATAATTGGGTCTCTGCTGATAAATAAAAAACATCAAAATGCTGCTCTTGATTATCCTGATTAGAGAAAAAGTTTTCTTGATGTTCTTACACTCTTAACATATGAAGATATACCTTTACAGTGTTAACATATAGCCTTGGACCCATCAAAGAGAATTGCAAGGATGGAGAGGCCTGTTTTCTGTGGCGATGACCAAGAGGAAGATCACCATATGCTGGAGCCCACTGCCTAGGTAACTGAAATTCTAAAAATTGTTCAAGTTCCTCGATTGGCGGTTTATCTGCAAAAAGAATATTCATTAGCAGAGATAAGAAGCTGTTTATAGTTATGTAGCTCTAAATGAAATAAATGGAAAGAACTTCACAACTGTTGACACGAAAACAAATTTGATCTTCCTAAAACACACAAGGAAGATATTCTTTCATAGAAGTCAAATATGTTTAAACTGTGGGAGGGCTTCCACAGAGTAGGAGTGTAATAGTCACATGTTCTGCTCTCACAAAACTGAAGACATTTGCAAAGATCAAGTAAAAAAAGGTAGGATTTGTAACCCAAACAATTCTACAGAAACTGGTGATGGAAACTGAAAGCACAAGTTGAAGCAGGATAACTTCCCAATTGTCAAAATGCTTGACCCAACTTTTTATAAGATCGCGTGTGTATTTTTATTCATTGTCCACGTGATAGAACTCTTCAACTGGTTTTGTACTGTTATCAATCCAGTGATGCTCTGTTTGTTCAATAAGCTAATGCAAATATCCTAATTATATTCCCATACATTCTTATATTTATGAAATACATGAAAAATAGCAACAGCCAACAACTACAAGTCAATCCCAAACTTTTTTGTTTAACCAGCTAACTCTGACCTGACTAATCCTGATACGTGTAAACATAGTCATATAGTCCATTTTAAGAGGGAAGCATTCCCCACTAGAAATTTTTACATTCCCGGTGCTCGAACCCGAGACCTCTAGTTAAGGGAGGAGGGATTCATCCATCCATCCCACCATATCCCTTTGTGGTGAAATCCCAAACTAGTTAGTATTAAATTATACGTATTCTCGATAGCCATTTCCTTCATTTTGGAACAGTCACATTCCAATATTCAACAGTTCGTTTTGGCAAATTAGGGTTCTCTAAATAAACCCAAACCCAGTGAAATACTACAAAGTGGGAAATTAGGGTTCTCCAATGGCTCATTAAAATCTCTTCAAAGACGATCTGTATCATATAGAAAGAAGAATGAATGGTTTTACATCAGCATCAATTACAACAATCTATTCATTGTATAAGGCTGTATTGCTGCTCAAAAATCCAAATAGATAAGAAAGAAGAATTCAAAGCAAAAGATCACCAGTGAGTGAATTATCTGTCTGCCTTTATCAGGTAAACTAAGGCTCAGAGCTTATTCCAAAAAAAATATCTCAATTGAAATGCTGTGCATATTATTCCCTTCTCATTTTCCATTCCTTCCGTCTGTCGTGCTGGAATTTGTAGGGAGAAGAGAATAAGCTAGATCTTGTTGATATTTTTATTCTCATTATATTCACAGGAATAGCCAAAACCTCAGTTATACACGGTGAAGAGCACCATTTCCACCAGAAGAATAAAGCAACAATGAAATAGACATACTCACATCGCAGGTAAAGATTAATTGCATGGCTTAAAAATCCACTGCCCCTTACACCACTCAAAAGTGAAGCGATTGGCACAAACGACATTGATATAGCATTGGGAGACTGTGATACAGTAGGAAGCCACTGGCTATGACTTTGACCAAAATCAAGACCTCCTCGTCGGATATGAATACTTAGTAGATCCTGCGTGAAGAATTCAAATCTAAAAATCCTTTACAAAAAGCTTATCAACAGAACACATAGCAATTCATTTCAGAGGAAATAAAACAAACTTACATCAGCTTTCGAGTGAGACATAATAGATGGTCTCATTGAGTTTGCAAATGGTAGATGCGGATCTGAGAATATTGATTTTTCGCCCTGTCATGTGTAAGAAATTGGAACTCCTGTCAGACTATTTGTTTTGTTCAATCTGTGTAAATAACAAAATTTTACAATGAACATAGTGTTTCCATTTTGCTTAGCTTTCCTGGAGAAATCCATGGGCATGCCATTATTTACCCTAAGTTTGTTTGACTAACCCATACATAACTTTGTTCCATCACAATTATGACTTGGGGCTTGTAGATTTAGTGTCTCAGTTATATTAACAAACAATAGATTTCAATCCCTCAACCCCATTTTGCTTGTCCAGCTTTCAGTATTACGTTCTCTTGAAAAGATTGATCACTAGCAAATAAATGTTTTTACAAGAATCGGATTTAGCATTACATTATACTACGAAACTAATTCTTTACTAGCCCAATCCAAAAAGAGTGGCACTTCCCTAAATTCGCCTCAATTCAGTGCCTAATTTCTTCCACAGCACCCTCTATTAGAGGGCAGACTGTTGTCTTGATTGGGCTAAATTTGGAAAAAGTTTTAACTTGAATTTCCCATTTTATCCCCAATGGCAAGTCATTCGGAGCCACACAAGTAATTTAGCGAGTTTCAAAAGTCTTCTGTCGACACAAATGTAATGGTATATTTAAGATGACAAGTTTCAAATCTCTTCCTTTCTATATTAAACTTGGTGTACATCCAAAATGTGCGTACAAATCGGAACGTAGGGAGTATGGTGTTACAATTGAATATACAGTAGCTCTTTTTACCATTTCAAGAAATTCTAAAATCATATTAATAGATCTCAATTGTAATAGCCTAGTTAAATCATTCTCGATCTTAGAAGAGAGTAGACTAGCTTAAACTAATTGGATGGAAGGCAGTGAAACACTCTGAATGTCCTTTATCAAAGAGAACTAACAGACACCATAAGAGCAGCCAGCATCATTCTCGATATATATGAATCTATAGAGGTTTATTCTGAATTGCAGCTTAGTAGTACCCAAATACATGGCTTCTACGTGCCTGAACAGCCATGAAGCACATCATCCAAGTCTCATCAGTAAAATGGGATAACTATCCTCCGAAAAGATTTTGGAAATGACAGAATTAGCTTAGCAAGCAAAACACATCCTCAAGTGTGAGGGTGAGTTGAAAGGAGAAAAAATGCTGCCATACCCAGGTCCCGAAGTAAGTCACAAAACCCTTTCCCGATATTAACACATAACATGTTTTATTATGAGATAGATCTGACCTAGCAGCCAAAATACATGAGGATCTAGGAAGATCTTGCATGTTAATGTGAAGTCCAAGTTCACAAGGAAGTGGTGTCAAAGTAGGAGTTGTTTTAAGGAAAGTTATGTGTTTTCTTTAATCCTTCCTTTATACTCTAGGGTTTGAAGATTTTATTCGATTCATGTTATCGCTAACCCTTGTTAACTTGTGTTCTATATGTTGTAGAAATTGTTTTCTTGCAGATTTATGCTCTTACATCAAGAGTATCTTGAGAGCAAAAGAAAAAAATCAAGTTCATGTGAGCAAGAAGAGATAAAACTGAAGAACCAAAACTAGTGTTGAAGTTTCATCAACTTCTACAGTTTGTCTAGTTCTTGTAGCAAGTGTTCGGATTTGTAATATAATTTCCTTATCTAGAAGCAGTGTTGTTAGGTGACCTTTTGAGAGGAAACTTAGTACTTTTACACTAGAGTTAGCTTGAAGGTGTAGCTACGGTCAAAGTTAGTCTCTAAGGTTGTTCATGGCTAGAGTTAGTCTCTAAGGTTATAGAATTGTAACCAATAGTCTAAAACTTCTCATTTGTTTCAGTGAAGTTTTGAAAGTAGTACTACCAATGTGGTTCATGTTTTTTACTTCCCTTGAACAGAAACTTTTTCCACGTAAAATATTCTTACTTATTTGCTTCCGCAATTGTTGATATAGAAGTTGGTTGAACCAATACAATCCTTGTACTCAAGTTTCAACTATTTACTATGAAGTTGGGCAAAACATTACAGGACGAACATTAGTCAAAACATTATTCACCCCCTTCCCACGCTTATACTGTCTAGAAGGTGCACCAAAATAACAATCTATATATTAAAAGAAAAGGTAGTTGCATCACAGATTGAAATATAAGATGTGAGATACCTTTGATTTTTCAGCGGATCTAACAGGTTTTGCTATCTGGCATCCATTTATGTCTTCTGAAAATTTTTCATCAGCTAATTGCTTGAGTAATTTCTGCACCTCCATTGGCTGAAGAACGGAATTTTGCAGCTGCTTTAAGTGAATTACATCTTTACCTCCCATCTTTACCCCGACAACAATATGGGTGCCATATTTTTCAATAAACCTGGAAAATCACACAATTGATTTCACAGTTAATATTTTTCACTATTTTCCACCTTAGTATATAAGGTATAACGGATAGAAAGCTATGTCAACCTTCCAAGTTGAAAGAAGGCACAGAAAATCAGTAGAGGAGATAAAATAAAAATCAGAAGCAGTAAAATTCAAACATTTCCACAAACTGTCTTAAGCCTGCTTTTCCCATGTCCAAATTGCAGGGCCATAGTGACTCTCTTGAGTTCTTCAGACATTCTTTATCCATTCCCTTTTCCCTTTTTGAAGTTTTTACTACTTCAGGTAGAGAAAGACGGAAATGCATTGACAGTGTTTTTGGATAGAAACAGATAAGAGAGAATATTTTGTCTTTCGACTTAGGAGGAGGGAAAGAAAATTAAGGAAGACACAGATCTTCACTCTAAATAAATATCCTAATGTAATTCACCCAACCAAAAGAAACAATCTCAGATCTCTCTCTTTCTCCGTGACATCATCCTTTTCAGTTTTTCTTCTTTCCTTAGTTTCCAAACACAAAGCATAAAATGGGGAAAAGATGCTTCTGTAATAAAATTTGCAGCACCCTAATTCAGACCTCCTGCGAATCTAATTCATCTAATGTCCTATTTCATAATGGAGCATGTACCAGATATATCCTTGAGATTTTGAACATACAGCCTTTATCTATAATATCCTGGAGCATCAAAAAATGGTTGTTTAAATGATTATGGATTAGAAATTCTTACTCTGCAAGTGCAGGAGGATCCCAAGAAGAAGGCACGTCTTGTTTTACTTGCTCAGACAGTGTTAGATGGGATCTCACCAACTCAATATTGTACAAGGTAATGAACCAACCATCAAAAGCGAGAAGCTTTGTCGAAGATGCATCTTTTTGCCAGCATCCCTTGTGACCAAACATCGCATTGAACAACCCAGAAGGTATCTTACCAGACAGGGACAGCTCCTGATTCAATTGCTCTGACATCTGAATGCAATGAGCAGATGATAGGGCAGAAAAGGTAAGATTAGTCAGATATGCACATCGAAGTAGGAAACATTAGGCTGAAATGAATTATCAAAAGACCCATGATTATTGGAGTTTCGCAAAACAAGTTTCAACACTTAATCTGACAGGCACCAAAAAGTCATCTTTCCCAAGCAATTATCAAATGGAAAGCATAATAATTGCTCATAAATGCACAAAAGAACTAAAAACGCCCCAGAAGAAAAGGGAAATAACCTCTTATATTTTTTTTTTCTTTTTAAAGAAACAAAAGGGAGATTCACTCCATCCCCAGCATAGGTAAAAACAAATCTCATTTAACACTCCAATCTCCATATTCATTTATCAATGTTGAATTTGAACTGGACTGTGACAAAGTTCCAGAAGCCAAAGAGATTGATGTACATACATGTCATACAATAATATATAAACGATACTTCTAGAAGACCTATTTTATGAACAAAAGGGTACCAGAAACCTTCACATGCAACTACGTGACTACGCGAACTGGGCAAAACATTATCCAATAACCAATACTTCAAGAAGACCTATTGTATGACCAAACATTACCAGAAACCTTCACATGCAACAACGTGAACAGTAAAAAACTTTATCCAAGTCTGGATAGCTTAACACCTCTATCCATATTGTACCTAACTCACCAGAATGTAGCTACATTACTTTTTCTTCAAGTATGAGACTTGAAATAGCAACACTGTTATTTACTGTTTCTCTTTGTGCACATCAATTAATCAACAACCACTATATACCTACTGTAATCACAAGTGAGGTCTAAGGAATGTGGTGTTTATCCAGCCCTATCCCTACCCTGTGCAGGTAGAAGGGCTATTTCCAATAGACCCCTCGGCTCACGAACATCAGTTAATCACCAACAAAAATTAATCTAAAATCTTCAAACTCAACTAGTAGGAAGAAAAACACAAAAAGTTTCATTCTTTTCATTAAAAAAGATAATCCAGTCCCATTTTGAAGCAAATTACATTTCCTAGAAATGAAATTTCAGTCAAACCATCAAATTGAAACTGATTACAAGCTCTTCACCGTCATTCTTCGCATCTTTTTTTTTTTAGAATATCAGCAGCTACAAAATCCTTAGAAAAAAACCCACAATCACCCAATTCCCATTTTCCATTCATACCCATATCAAACGTTTGAGGAAAAAATAAATACTAGTAAAAGAATTTGAAATGAAAAAACTGAAACAAAGAATTTACCTGACTAAAAGAAAGAGCATCAGAGCGAAACCTAGTTCGTTCCCCTTTATCGCACTTGATAGAGGTGGAAACATTAGAAACCACCACCCCACCAGGCACCAGCAGGTCCTTGGTCGACTTCTGATCAACCTCTATCAAACCCAACCCATTCGGTCCGATTTTACAGGCCGTCAACCGGATATCACTTGTCAAATCATAACCTAACCCGATCACAGAGACGGCTTTTTCAGCAGCCGTTTGTGAGTCCATTCTACCACTAGGATTTAACGCCATCTCTCAAGAAAACCCAAACCCAATTCGAATTTCCCAAAAGGGTGTCAGAATCTGCAACTATTTTTTTACAGTAATTCTCTTCTTTCATATGAGTCTTTGCCCTTTTTGAGTGCTATTTCCAGAATTAGAGCTGATGAAAGAAAGAAAGAAAGCAAGTCTTTCTATTTTGTCTGTTTGTTGTTGAAATGACCAAAAAAATGAACAAGTTGAAGTGAGTGGGTTGTTGAATGAGAGGATAATTTTGTCATTATAACTGAGTTTAAATATTGGAGGAAAGTCATCAGCCAGCTTTTTTTGGCGGTGTTGGGTAAAAATTCTATGGCGTGTTTGGGTGAAGAAGGTTTGACTTTGACTGACTGAAGAAGGTAAAGTTGGATTTTTGTGGGCAAATGTGAACAGAGCTAGCGGCGCCTGGCCCTACTTACACACATAACTACGTTATTGTTTGTTGTATTTTTCTTTTACACGATAATCTCTTTTTTTTGTATCATATTAATGATATATGGGAAATAGCTTATGATGTAATATGTATTTATTAAGAAAAAAAAATAAAAATAAAATTTATATTTATTTTTTATCCTTTATGAAATTATTTATTACTTTGTGAGTAATATAATTTATCTCTTGAGAATATCAAAATTCATTAAAAGAAAATATAAATATAAAAAAAAAATGAATATTTATTTTGAACTTTAAACAATAAAAAATTATTATATTGAAATATAAAAAGTATCTCATAAGAAAATTATTTGAAAAAACAAGGGGAACTTTCACATATATCCACTTAAAAATAATTAATTACTCTCTATAGCTATAGTTTGATAATTACAATTTGTAGCTACATGTTATATGGAGGAGAGAGGCGAGCGAGACTGGGAGAGAGAGGAGAGAGGCGAGAGAGAGGGGGAAAAGAGTGGAGAAAGGTGAATTGTATATGTATATTGGTTAGATAATTGTATATTATACATATATATTTTTATATATGGCAAGAGAGATTGGGAGAGGGAGGAGAGAGGCGAGCAAGACTAGGAGAGAGAAGAGAGAGGCGAGCGAGATTGAGAGAGGCGAGAGAGAGAGGGCATAGAGTGGGAGAGAGGTGAATTGTAAATGTATATAATTGTATATAACTGTATATTATACATATACATTTGTATAAATGGCAAGCGAGATTGGGAGAGGGAGGAGAGAGGCGAGCGAGATTGAGAGAGGGAGGAGAGAGGCGAGCGAGAGAGGGTAGAGAGTGGGAGAGAGGTGAATTGTATATGTATATGGGTTAAAATTTGTATATTATACATATGTATTTGTATATCTTGGTGAATTATACATATACAAACATGACTAATTATACAAACTCGAAGTGAGCCCACGTAATTAATGTATAATGTTAGTCGCGAGTGGTAATTATAGCAAACTTTAGCTATAATGAGTAATTAAATAGTATAAATTTGCTTAGCCGCGTAATTTGTCCAAAAAAGAAATATGGAAAAAAATTCAATGAACTTTGAACAATGTAAAAAATCCAATATTCAATTAATAATGAAAGTATCTTGTAAGAAAATTATTTATCTTCGTTGACAAGTAATAAAATGTGATTACTATATGAAAAATAATTTGTAAGGTAATAAGTACTTATAAGAATGTAATTTAATTTTTTTCTATTATTGTATTTTATGAAATTACATTTATAACTTTGCAAAACTTTGTGAGCAGTGTAATTTATATTCGAAAAATATCAAATTTAACTAAAAAAAATAATATGAAAAAAAAGTCAAACATCTATTTTGCACTTTGAATAATAAAAGATTTTCAAAAGTTCAATTAATATAAAATATAAAAAGTATTTTGTAAAAAGTTTATTTGTTATATTTTTCTTTCGTACTATCTCAAATAATAACAAAATATGATTATTAAAGAAAATTTTAATCACGTAAATTTATCAACTTTATGAACTTTCACCTAATGATTCACTTTTCTCACCTACCTTGTAATTGTTTATCTATTTATTCTTTGTATAACCCCAATTACTAAAAAAAATAAAAAATTTATACTCAATTATCTGTTAAGATATCAATTTATAATTATTTTTAGAAATTAATCCCCACAATTTTGAAAGAGATGGAATAGTCATTTTGTTTTTTAATGGCGTAAATTTATCAACTATTTTTGTTGCATATTTTTTTGTTTTAAGTTTTAAAAAGAAAAATCTTCAACACCTTTAGCAATCAAACATTATAAAATTGGACAAAAGGAATATACCTGCATTCCTCTTTATTCATAGTATTATTCATGATTGATGAACATCATTTTAATAATCAGCTTGTATATTAGCTTTTTAATTATTTGATCATTATTTTTCATAAATAGTTTACTGATTGAAATAGTGAGCATTGACATGAAAATAGATACTACATCTTTTTATTTAAAAAAAATGAAAAATATATTTACTTTGTCAGTATCAGAAGTAATACTTTTTATTTTCTTTTTTCAGTTTAATTTATGATGGTATTCAATTAATCGTTGGGTTTAAGAGAAAGAAAAAAAATGACATATGAAAATGATTATAAGTGCAATTTTTGAAAAAAAAAGTTCTTAAATGTAGAAAGAAATATATATTTTTATATTAAGACAAAAAAAAAAAAAAGTAAAATAAATGAGAAAGGGAAACGTTTTGCTTTGTTAAAAGAACTTTTTGACCAAGTATTTGTTTATATGGTATTGAAAATATAGAAAATAAGCAAATTGACAGTAACAATGACTTCTTCCACTCCCAAACAAAACGACAAATAAAGGAGATATTGCTATTCCATTATTTATTTTCAATTGTCATGATTTTCTCGAAAATAAATAATTAAAATTTTAATTACTATTTTATAATATATTATATTTTGTTATATTAATATAAAATTATATTTTATAATATATTTTATATAATTTTTTAATATTAAATTTGTTTATTTAAAATATCGAATTAATATATTTTAATTTAATTTTTAAAATCTTTTGATAAAATTTACTTTGAGAAAATACAATATACCAATAAAAAATGGATAAAGGAAATAGTAAAGAAGCTTTGGGAAAGTTTGGAGAAATAGAGAAACAGGGTCAACTTATATACACTGTACAAATGACAGCTATGGTTACATAACTAAATACGAATGTACATGTTAAGAATATTTTCCATGAAAATTAGTTAATTTCCACAAATAAAATAAACGACAACATAAAATATCATGTCATAAAGCTTAAATACACAATATATAACTAAAGTTTTTGAATATTTTCCATGGAAATTAGTTAATTTCCACAAATAAAATAAACGACAACATAAAATACTATATCATAGAGCTTAAATACACAATATATAACTAAAGTTTTTGAATATTTTCCATGGAAATTAGTTAATTTCCACAAATAAAATAAACGACAACATAAAATACCATGTTATAGAGCTTAAATACACAATATATAACTAAGTTTTGCTATTAGTATAGGTGGGATGATCATGAAATATTATTATTTTATAAAGATATTATTTAATTGGTAAATTAATATTTATTAATTTAAAGAGTGTTTTGAGATTCAATAAAAGTTAATTTTGCTCTTTAATTACATCAAAATCATTGTATCATATTAATTTATATATTATATTTATAAATCACATTAAAATAGATTTAATATACATAAAATTCAATTAATACATCAGAATTCAGTGTATCTTACTAATGTGTGTATCATATTTATTGAATTCACATAATATATATATATATATATATTATTCATTGTAACATAAAGTACAATGTATGTGTATGATTCAATGCAAAAAATAAATGTTAAATAATTCATTGTAAAATAAATTCAAGAAATCAATGGTTCATTATAAAAATGATTTATCTTATATAATACTAATTATTTCTTAATAATTAAATATTATTTATCGTATATTTACTAAAAGAAACATGATGTCACAAAATCAATAAAAAGGGTTATGTACAAATATAGACTATAATATTTTATACTAAATTACATAACATAAATATTCAAAGTCTTTAGGAGAATATAAGTTATAGACTTGTAGTCAATAGGAGAGTTACACTTCTTTGTTTATTTTACGAATTAAAAATAAAATACCCCCGCTAAACAATTTTTCACGGGTATCATAACAATAAAAAAATATAATACTTTCTCGGTTCAAATATACTTTGTTCATTATTGATTTTACATAAAAAAAATTATTAAAAAAAGATAATTCTATTGTATCAAACTTTAAATATAAAAAACATAATGTCTTGAAAAATATAATAGAGAAATAACTATAATTAACGATAAGGATAAATTAGGAATTAAGTGTAAACGTATTATTTGATTTCATAAAGAGACAATTATTGCTGGACATCCCAAAATAGTACTCTAGCTGACCCTTTTTACTTGTCATTTTTGACAAATCAAGAAAATACAATATTTTTCTTCTATATGACACCCTCAATTTATTCAGAGAGTTAATATTTTCGAAAAAGGTAAGACCTCTTTAGTGAGTAGGTTACATGTTCATACTCAAACCCAATGTAATTCTTAAAATGCTCATTCTCTCATAATTAATTACAGCACATATCCTATATTAAGGTTGATAATTTTCGCTTAATTGATACTAAATCAGTATTAGTTAAGCAAAATTATTAGTCTTAAAGATATCAATACAATATATGATAATGAGGTGGGTATATAGTTTAATGGAAAAATTAGCAAACTAGTCAAAATTAATAACTTAATTAGTAAAAAACTCACTACTTTAAAAATATTAGTTAAAATGTCAAAAATGTCATTATTTTGAAAAAGAGTATGTATCCTAATTAAACCCCTATTTTATCTCCTAAAAAATTAATTTATTTACATTTCCATGTATATCCATAGTTCACTTTTTCCAAATTATTTTAATTTTAAAAAATCAAAATCTGCAAATTTTCCCATCTCTCTCTCTTCCCATAAGTAAAAAAATAAAATTCTCTCTCTCCATATTTAAAATTCTCTCTCCATATTTTTCTATTCATATTCCTATTCAACCTTCAAATCCTTCTTCTCTTCAAACCCAATTTTCTTATTATCTTCTACCGAAATGTTTTTTTTTATCTTTAAAATCTGGATTCACACAAATTCCTCTAATTAAGGTATTTTCATCGTTATCAATTTAGATTTATTTTTTGATTTTATTGTTGTTTAAATCATTGGTGAAAGTAGAATAATTCTCATTTAGAACTATAAAACACTCTTCAATAAATGATTCTAAGAGACACTATTCATCTTAGTAAAATGGTTTCTAGTGATTTTGAATCATTTAATCTATGTATTACTCAAGAAATAACGGATATTGTAATATCTGCTTCTAAAATTAGGAAAGAGAGACGACAAGAACAAAGTCTTCATCAAATTCAGATGAAAAATGTAACTCGTAGGGTACAAGAAAATGACGGAGAAGACCAAATTGTTGATGAAGAGGTATTTAAATATTTTTTACATGTTTAGATTTTTGCATGTTGAGTTGAAGTTAAAGAACAATTTGTTCAACAATGTGTACTGAATATATTTGTAAATTTCTTGTTATGTACATTGTGCAATATTTATTAATTTGTATTTTGTATTCAGTTGTTATTTTATTATTGTATTTTGGGGTCAGTTTTTGTTAATTTTCATAATGTATCATTTTTTATATTCCTTTATATTTTTCCACATTTGTAGATATTCAATAATTTATGAATACATTTTACATGACTATGATATTTTAGATTTTATTAATGAACTTTTGTTGGATTTGTATTGTATGCTATGAAATTTTTATGTATTTGTATTTATAATTTTTTCTTAGAATTTTGTATCCTTTCTCAATTAATATTCAAATTAGTATGTATGCTATTAATAATAGTATTCATTCAAAATCTCATGTTGTATAGTTATGAATCTTGTATTTGTTCCTAATTGAATCCATCCCAAATGTATACTAACTAGATATGTATATTATTTACATGAAGAACAAAATCCTATTAGTTTCTTTTTTTAATATATATCTATATAAAAATTTCAGAATTTTGTATCCTTTCTCAATTTATATTTAAAATCGTATGTATACAATTAATATTTGTATTCATTCAAAAATTATGTTGCAGAGTTTATGAATTTGACATTTTTTTCTAATTTATATTTATTCTAAAGGTATGTCAACTAGTTATGTATTTTATTTAAGAATGATTACACCAAATATTCAATTATTTCTTTTCAATTTTATATTTCATTCTCACTTTTTCATCATACTATTTTGTTGTATTTTATATATTATTATAAAAAATTCTAAATAAAAACTAGAATAAATAGAAATACAAATAAAATACATATTGAAATGAATACGAAATACAAAATTTTTGAAGAAAAAAATAATTATAGAGGGAAGAATACAAATATATTTCTTAAATAACTATATAGTTACATTTGGCATACCTATTGGAATGAATACAAACTAGTAAAAAACTATAATGAATATAAATAGAATATATTTTGGAATGAATACAATTTTAAAAGGTAAAAATTCTGGAAAAAAAAAAGAACAAAGTTTAAGTTTTCTTTGAAAATATAACTGATGAGAAAATTAAGTGATCCTTACATTTTTTCTGAAATATTCTCTCCCTTGATTTTCTCCCTTTTGTTATTAACTAATTATATTCTTTAAATAAAAACAAATAATAAAAACATAAATAAGATACATAACAAAGTAAAATTTGACATTTCTACTAAATATTGAAAGTTTGCTAATGACCCTCTTAAATGTTAAAATATTGACATTTTAAAAAAATTTCCTAGTTTAATTATTTAGTAAGATATGAGTGTAAAGAGATATATATTTATAATTATTTTGCTTTTATGATGTATTTACTTAATTTCCCTTATTATTATTATTATTATTATTATTATTATAACTTAAAAACCATTTTAGAAGTACCTATATTATCTTGTTGTCTATAGATGCTACTTCAATTCTCCAAAGGCATGTCGTAAGGATAAAATAAGTACTATATATGAAAGTAATTTTAAGGATTTTGAGGAATTGACCCAAGTTCGTATATAAGTGCGCCTACTATGAGACTGGGCCTTAAGCCTTAATCATCACTCTAATAAGTGACGCTTTACAAAATTGGCCCAACATTTGTTAATAGATACTCCCACCTTTTCATATTAGATTAGATGGATATTTTCAATTTTATACGATAATATATTGAAAGACTTTGTCATTTTGCCCTTTGTTTATATCAATGCACATTAAAATGAGTTACAAGAAAATTTGTTAAAACTACCAAAGGTTATACTTTATATGTCCACATGCTGTGTTTTTCGAAAGTCAATTTGACTAATTTTCAAAATTAAATTAAATTACATTAATTCGATATTTTTTTAAAAATTAGATATTCAAAAACTATATGAAAAGTATTATAAATTGCAAAAAAATTTACATATCAATATAATGAAAGAATACATCTTAAAATGTTTGTCAAAGTTTTTATAACTTAACTCTAAAAATAGAAACTACGACAATTAAAATGGACACAAAGTGTATTAATTGTAAGGTGAAATGGAAAATATTAATTATTTCTATCATACTGTTCAAGTAATATAAGACAAATATTCTTAATAAAATGCCTATTTAATATGAAACTGATAGAGTAATTCACAAGCCAACATCGTGCTTTGAAGTGCCTATGATTGATAATCAACTATATAAATATAAAATTACAAGAAATTAAATCACATGACTAGTCAACAACTATTATATGAGAATTGACCAAGTAATTTTGGTTTAAATTTTCAGTTTTCATTAATTTTAATTTTATGTCGAATTTGATCTAAACTTTTAATTTTCACTAATTTTAATTTTATGTTGAATAATACTTATTTTGTTTATTTTTATTTGTCATGTTGCGCTTTTCGAATTTCAATTTGACTAATTTTTAAAGTTAAATTAGATTACATTAATTCAAAAACTTAAACAAATTAAAAATTTAGATATTAAAAAACTACATGAAAAATACTATAAATTGCTTCTACATATCAATATGATTAAAAAAGGGATAATTGTATATAATAGCAAACTAATAACCTAAAATAAATGGAGTAGCTAGGGTTTGATTTAATTGTGCTCCATAGCAAACGTTTGCAAAAAATTGCCAGGCGCCTCTCTCCCAATATCTCGCTCGCCACTCTCCTCCAATCTCTCCCTCTCCACTCTCCTCCAATCTCTCCCTCGCTGCCTCACTTTTTATACAAACACAAGTGTATAAAAATTGTTTCAAATTGTATAAAGCAGAGAAAATTGTATAAATACATATATTTTTGTTCCCCTCTCTCCCCTCTTCCAGATCTCGCTCGCCACTCTCCCGAATCTCGCTCGCCACCCTCGCTTTTCTCACTTATACAAACAGAAACGAAATGTATAAATTGCGTTTCTGTTTATATAAAGCATGAGAAAATTGTATATACACATGCAAGTACATATATTTTCGTCCTATACACTTATAATTATACAATAAAAATACTTCCCTGCCCGATTTCTTTTGCCTTTCTCTCTTTCTTGTTTTATACAAATTTCAAATTGTATCTAATTTCTCTCTTTCTCGTTTTATACAATTGGATTCAATTGTATATTCCCTGCCAAGTCTCTTTTGTCTTTCTCTCTTTCTCATTTTATACAAATTCAAATTGTATATAATCGTTCTATACACTTATAATCATACAATTCGTTTTATACACTTCGTTTTTATACAAGTCTCTGCCCAAGTGTCTTTCTCTTTCTCGTTTTATACACTTCGTTTTATACAATTCGCTTCAACTGTATATGTATAGCGAATTATACAGTTTCTATGTTTGCTATGGAGCACAATTATGCAAACTTTGCTATAGCATACAAATATGAATTTTTTATTTGCTATATGTGAAAGTTGCCCATTAAAAAATACATCTTAAAATATTGATCAAAGTTCTTAAAGTTTGACTCTTACAAATAAAAGCTATAACAAATAATACCGAACAAAAAAAGTATTAAATTTAAATTCTAAATATAAATTTGTGATCTCTAATTGGCGAAAGATGAATTGTATTTAATCTCTCTCTTACACCGAGACATGCAAAGTTAGTCAAAGTCTTAAATTCGATCAACACAAATGTTTCTTTAATATATTTTGATGTGAGATTTGCAAATGAGAAAGAAAGGGATTTTGTGTTGTGTTCAGGACCTCATAAGTTATTGAGAAGACCAGTCATAATGAAACCATGGGTTCCGGAATTCAATTTCAAGGAAGAGATACTTACCACTATTCCGTTGTGGGTGAAACTCCCAAACCTCCCCCTCAATTGTTGGAATGCAGTAGTATTGAGTAAAATAGGAAGCAGCTTGGGGAAGCCATTGTATGCAGATGCGTGTACGTCCCAAGTAAATAGAATTTCATTTGCCAGAATACTAGTTGAGGTGGATATCACAAGACCCTTGCCTAAAATGATTAAGATCAATGATCCTAAGGGGAATGTACTAGAGCAACAAATATGGTTTGAATGGAAGCCTATTTTTTTGCCAAAAATATCTCCAAGTAGGACATTCTTGTGTGGAAAAGACAGATGCACAGTTACAGAAGAAATGAGTGAATCAAGGTAAGAAAAAAGAATGGGTTCCTATCACTGAATGAGGAAAAGAACATAACAATATAGAGTCGGATACAACACAAAATCAAAAAGTAATGGAGCATCAACAAGGGGAGAAAGTGCAAGAACAAGGGGGATGGCAAACTGCTAGGCATAAAAATAGCATAAGAAGGGAAAGACAGGATGGGAGTGATGTTGCTACTGATACAGGGGAAAATAAATACAATAGAAAACAACAGAGGGGAGGAACAAGTGAGGGGAATGAGGTGCCAATAATACCCTCAATATCTCTATGATAGTGACATGGAATGTGAGAGGCTTCAACCAAGAGGTTAAACACAAAGAGTTGAGGTTGTTTCTTAGAAGAAATAAGGTTAATCTTATAGCAATTTATGAGCATAGGGGTAGAAATGATAAAAGCAAGTTCTATTATAAGGAAAAATATGATAGGATGAAATTGGTGCACAAATGATAAAAATAATGTGAGAGGGAGAATATGGGTGATATGGAATCCTAATGAAGTTACTTTACTAAAGAAGATGATACAGAACAATATATTCACGGGATGGTGATGATTAAGCATAGTAATATTAAGTTTCAATTAACAGCAGTATATGGTTTTTATACAGTAACTGCTAGATTACCTTTGTGGACAACAATTAAACTGAACAATAACATTAATGAACCTTAGTTGTTGATGGGGGACTTTAACTCTATACTATCACAAGAGGACAGACCAGTTGGAAGTCAAGTGCAAGATATAGAGACAAGAGATTTTAGGGACTGCATCATGGAGTGTAATTTGGCTGAGTTGCATATAAAAGGAAGAGAGTATACTTGGTCAAATGGACATGTGTATAGCAGAATAGATAAAGCCATAGGAAATGCTGCATGGATGGGTAATATGCCAACAAAAGTCATGGCCATGGAACCACTTTTTTCAGATCATTCTCCATTGGGGTTGATAGTAGAGGAGCAAAAGGACACAGAAAAGAGACCATTTAGATTTTACAATGGTAATCTAAATGGTCTAGTAAATCATAAAATTTTTAGGGATGGGGTTCAGGCAGGTTGGCAAATAAAGGGAGGTGGCATGAAGGGAATCTGGCAGAATTTGAAATTGGTAAGGAAAAAGATGCAAACACTAAATAGAAAAGAGTTTATAGGTGTTACTGATAAGGTGCAAAATATTAGGAGGGATCTTATGCTCATTCAGAATAACATGAGGACAGTTACAATACAACAAGATATGAAGGAAGAGGAAAAATTATTGAGAGCAGAACTGATGAAATGGAGTCAAATAGAGGAGAGCATATACAAACAGAAGTCTAGAGTTCAATGGCTCAAGCTAAGGGATGCTAATACTGCTTATTTTTTTGCTAGTATGCAACACAGAAAGGCACAGAATCAAATAACCATGCTAAAAAAAGATGATGGCACAATCATTATAGAAATACATGAAATAAAACAGGAAGCTGTGGAATTCTATCAAAAGCTACTAGGACAGAACACCAAGCACATGCTAGCTGCATAACCTGAAGTTTTTAAAGCTGGACCTAGACTAAACAAGATGCAACAGCTCAAACTTATTCAACCTTGCACTGAAGCCGAAGTCAAGGCAGCACTGTGGAGTATAGGGGATTCTAAAGCTCCAGGAGAGGACGGATTCAATGCTTACTTTTTCAAAAGAGCTTAGACAGATATAGGAGGTGAGGTAACTACATCTATCCTAAATTTCTTCCAAACAAATGAGATGTATGGTCCTGTGAACAAAACTGTTGTCACTCTTATTCCTAAAACACATCACCCTATCTCAATTAAAGAATATAGACCTATTTCTTGTGCACTACCATGTATAAAATCATTTCTAAAATGCTCACACAAAGACTTCAAAGTGTAATGGAGTATCTAGTGGATCCAAGCCAAGCTGCTTTCGCACCTGGTAGAATGCTTCATGATAATGTGTTAATGAGTCATGAATTGGTCAAAGGATATGGAAGGAAAGGAATTTCTCCAAGATGCATGTTTAAAATTGATATGCAGAAGGCATATGATTTCTTGGAATGGCACTTTCTGGAGGAGGTTTTAGTAGGTATGCAGATTCCATAAATATTTATAGATTGGGTAATGAGTTGTTAAGGACAGTTTCTTATTCAATAACGATAAATGGTTGTCTTACTCCAGCATTCAAAGCAAAGAGAGGGGTGAGACAAGGCGATCCACTATCACCTTATCTATTTGTTCTTGCTATGGATTACCTCACCAGACTGCTGATACATTTGAAATCCAAACCAACTTTCAAGTACCATCCTAGATGCCACAAACAACACATTGTTCAATTAAGCTTTGATGATGACCTCTTGTTGTTTAGCAGAGGAGATATTGCCTCCACTATTTTATTGTATGAATGTTTTCAACAATTTTCAAGGGTGTCAGGATCGATAGCAAATCAGGCCAAGAGCAGTATATATTTCGGTGGAGTGTCAGAGGATGTACAACATAGAATTTTACAACACACATGTTTTAGTATAGGAGAACTTCCATTCAGATATCTTGTGGTTCCTCTGAGTTCCAAGAAGTTATCAATAAGCCAATGTCAGCCTCTTATAGACAGAATGATGGGGAAAATAAATTCATGGACAGTAAAATTCCTTTCATATGCAGGAAGGCTTCAGTTGGTAAATAGTATCCTCACAGCCATGCAAGATTTTTGGTCACAAATATTCTTTATGCCAAAGAAAGTGATACAAAAAATAGAATCCATGTGCAAACAATTTCTGTGGAATGGGGAAAAACAGAGTAAAGGTAAAACACTCATAGCCTGGGAGACACTCTGTATGCCAAAGTCTGCTGGAGGATTGAATATCACAGACATGTATGTATGGAATAAAACAGCTATTTAAAGCATTTGTAGAACTTGTGCAAAAAGAAAGATAAACTATGGATTGTATGGGTTCACACCTTCTATCTAAAGGATAGGAAACCATGGGAAGTGGAAGTCAAGCAAGCATCATGGATTGTGAGGAAAATCCTGAAAGCAGGTCAATGGTTAGAAGAGAGGGGCTTGCAAGTAAATGAACCTATGGAGAAATCAGATTTCAGCATTAAACTGATGTATCAGAAACTAAGAGGGAATTACAATAACGTAAACTGGAGAAGATTGACCTGCAACAATTTAGGTAGTCCTAAATGGGTATTTACACTATATGTGGCAATACATAGAAGGTTGTATACCAAAGATAGATTGAGTAACTGGGGGATAATTGAAGATGATACATGTGCACTATGTAAGGCAGAAGTTGAATCACATCAACACTTGTTCTTCACATGTAACTTCTCAAAACAAGTTTGGCAAAAGATGCTCAATTGGTTACTCATTGCAAGGGGTAGCGAAGGCTGGAATGAAGAACTAAATTGGGCTGCTGGACATGCTACAAGGAAATCTGTTATGGCAGATGTGTATAGGATGACACTGACGGCAACAATATATTATGTATGGCAGGAGAGGAACTTCAGAATCTTTCAACAAAAGGAGAGGACACCTGATATGATTAGTAGATTAATTACACAAGATATTCACCATAGAGCTAGCATAGTACCTAGACTAACAGGATATATGCAAAACCTTAATTTTTATCCCTAGACTAGGTTTTTCTAGAGTATTTGAGTTGGAGTTGAACTCTGAGAGTGGAACATGTTCACATCCAGAGTGCAAATTCTGTACATATTGATTAATCAGGTAATAAAGTTACAGTTACCAAAAAAATATATATTTCAGAGAATTAGCAAAAGTAGTTCTTTATATTTGATGATTAATAAAATAGTCCATCAAATGTATACATAGTTTTATTAAATTGAGCATTTTTTTGGTCTCTGTTATATTTATGAAATACACATAAATATTCATCTTTAGTAAAATTTGTTTTTGAGAAGTACGTGAATTATTTGAACTGAAGAAATCATCGGAACAAACTTCTTTGTAACTTAAAAAGAAATATATTCCAACAATTTAAACTCATTAGAAAAAGAGTCAAATATTCCCTTAAACTATTCGAAAAGGTCTAGATATACCTCGTTTAAAGTTTGGTCCATTTATATCCTCGCCGTCCAACTTTTCGTCCGAATATGCTCTTATGGGCGTTAGTTGACCAACTCGAGATATCCAACTTATTTTGCTCTTCTTTAAATGCCAAGTAATTTTCCACGTCATTTTTATATTACCACTTGACATTTAATTTGAAAATGTAATGGATCAAATATGCCCCTCAAATGTTTTGACCCAATTTTAAAACACCATAAATCACCCTTCTATTAAATAAATTGGCCCGTATCAAAGCCCTTCTTTTTATATCTTATCCGACCCAAAACCCATCCCTTTTAACCCATTATCAAATCCCTAGTTTGTTAACTTCTCCGTTTCCATTGAATATAGCACAATTTCATTTCCGTTAAAGATAACCCTTCTTCATTGCCATCAAAATAGCAAAGTAATCTTTCATGTATATGTGAGCATGAATTTAATGCGTATCAACTGAAGACTTTTCAAGCTATCTGTAACAACCCTGAAAATGGATAAGATAAGAAATGCTTAGTGTGTCAAGAATGCCTATGATTAGACCAGGGTTCACACGGATTGATGCGCGTAGAACCAGACCTCGGAACCCTTGCTACAACCAAGACAACTAACTTGGGGAGTTAATTGAGCTTGGAAAGGTTGGGACCAACCATGTAGGGCTCTCGAATACGAAGATTTACTCGAAGGAGTCTTTACCGGACTTAAAGAGAGGAAATCTTAAGTTTTGAGGGTCTAGGGGTAAAATGGTCTTTTACCAGGCTAAGGGTAACATCGTAATTACCCTAAATATATATTTAATTAATTATTTAATAAGGTGGAGGGGAAAATTGGGGAGAGAGAGACGAAATGGAGCTCTTGAAGTTAAGTCCTGCTCCACCCGGGTTCGAACCTAGGTGGAAGCAATGAATTTATATGATTTTTTTATTTAAGCTATTGAATTAATGTAATTAATTGATAATTAGCTGATTTAAAATAAAAAATAAAAATCAGATTTTTAATAATTAACTAAACCTTATTTGACTAAGTCCTAAACTAGACTCCTAAGCCTAATATGACTCCCACTCTCTCACGTCTATCTCTCAACTCTCACGCTCAAACTCTCCCATTCTCTCATTCACGTTTTTCTCTGCCAAAATAACTTCAAAAACAGTAGGTAAACCAAATTTCTTCACACTTGAAGGACTCACAACGAAAATTACAAACAAACAACTAATCAAAAACGTTACGCAAGAGGGAGAATTATTCCGTCGAATTGGTGTTGAAGTTGAGGGGATTTGAACGTGATTTTTGGAGAACGTTTTGCGCAGCAAGTCAAGGTTTGAACTACATAAAAGTTATGGGTTTTCTTCTCTCTTGGTCCCTTTCCCAAGAGACCCCTTAAGATTCAGTAAATTCTAATCCGAAAACTAGGATTATTCCCGTTGCATGTCCCTGTCACTAGCTCCCAATGAATCGTAGGTTGGGTATGTTTGCTGGTAGTTTAAGTATGAAGTGTGATTTTTGTGATAATGTGTTCATGATTATGTGTTTAGAATTGCAAGCATGTTAAGTTATGTCAACCGAAAGTATGTGAAAAATGATATGTTTTTATGGTTGAATTTTATGTGCGAATGTTTGTGTAAATCATGAGGTGTAAAAGTGGTGTAATGTTGCTGGATGTAATGGTAATTCTTGTCTGAATATAGTCATAAAAATATTACACTTAAAGATGCACCAAATGATCCACGAAATGCCTTAAGAATTAACGTATGAATGATGGTAAAAAGAAGCTGAAAATAGTGAACAAATTTCCAGCATTTGGTGAGTTGGGGTCTGCCAAACAAAGTGGTACAAAATGCAAGGAGAAATGAATGTAAAATAAGTGAAATCACTAAGGATTGAATCCAAGACATCATTACATGAAAGCAACAAGAAAATCAACAAAAGATTAAGACAAAAACGGATTGGAAGAGACTACAATTTCCAGCCCTGCTGGAAATTGTAGTCTCGTCCAATTTTTAAGAAAATGAGCTTCGTTTATTTTTTTTTAAATGTGAGGTCATTGGGGATTGAACCCATCCTCACTAGATGAAAATTTCATAAAAATTTCGTGAGAAAAATGCAAGGAAAAATAGATGTGGTGAGTGGGGATTGAACCCACAACCTCTTGAATGGATGAGAGAGTTAGGAGAAAAATAAAGGAGAAAATAAATGTGGAGAGTGGGGATTGAACCCACAACCTCTTGAATAGGTGAGAAAGTTAAGAGATAAATTAAAATAAAAATAATGAGCTTGTGGGGGATTGAACCCACAACCTCCTTGACTTAAACGGAAAAGGAGAGGAGAAAAAGAAAGGAAATGTTATGGGGTTGATGGGAATCGAACTAGGGTCTCCCAAATCTGAAAAATGCAATTATCAAGTTTAAAATAAGATTGAGTGTTGTCCAAGGGATTCGAAATAGGGTTCCCTTGCCCAAATTCCGTATTGATACATAAGTCATACGTGAATTAAATGTTCAAGAATAATGCCACCTACTTAGATCGAAATCGAGATCTTGGCATACATACAAGATACATAAGTCTTGTACTACATAATCTTAGAAAGATATGAGTCACTTAACGAACTATGAATGAAGCCTCATGGCTTGTATGTATAGACCCATAAGTCTAGCATACGTTTAAAAATAAGTGAACCTACGATGTATGAAATGAAATGATGAAACCCTAGAAGGGTTAAGTAAGAGTGTGAAACACACTAAATGGCCAAGTGCATTGGCCTATGATGAAATGAACAATGAAATGATGAAATGAACAATGATATGATGAAATGAACAATGAAATGATGAAATGAACAATGAAATGATGAAATGAACAATAATATGATGAAATGAACAATGAAATGATGAAATGAACAATGAAATGACGAAATGAAAAATGAAATGATGAAATGAACAATCAAATGATGAAATGAGAAATGAAATGATAAAACCCTAGAAGGGTTAAGTAAAAGTGTGAAACACACTAAATGGCCAAGTGCATTGGCATATGATGAAGTGAACATTCACGTAATAAATGGTGAGTAATTATGAAGAGCAAATGTGCTAATGTTAATGAATGTGATGAAAACATGATACGAGGCTAATGTAAAAGATAAGAGCAATCTCAAATGAGCCTAAGTAAATGTTACCGATACGTACTCACCTATGAGAGTGTAAGATAATGAAGAGACCAGTCTCTATGAACACTCTAATGAGAGTATTGAGCTTAACACACTCAATACGAATGATGAGATGAGAAATCATCTAATGAGCTATGATGTCCTCATACTAGAAGCAAGCTTCCATGACCTATGATATAAATGTAATGGAACTTTATACTAAGCACCGATAGACTGGCTATGAGCGGTGATGCCTTCTTTCGGGAAGGGTGGAGGTTCACGTAACTCTCATGAGATGAGACTGTCCGGCATGCCGGGTATGGGTCTCCTTATATCTCCTAGTCTTCGAACCTATACTGCCAATATAGGGATCTGGCGGGGTTAAATTCCCATGTACGCTAGTATGTTTTGGGTCACTTTGGCCAGTGATTCCACCTCTTTTCGGTGTGGGGGAGACACTGGATTTCATGATGCTCACATAATCTATGTCGGTTAAAGTTAAAGTTCCCAATGAATGAATGAGGCCAGCCTCAATGAAGCACATAATGAAATGAATGATACCAAAGATGTTAGAATAAGATAATCAAAAGGTGAGTTAGATTCAAGTAATGACATTAGGTCATTCTTGGTCATTGCACAACGAACCTAATGAAAGTCTTAAAATACATCCTAGGTATAGTTGGTGTTTACACTGGCCTATGAACGAAATGAAATGGAGTACGTATGAATGAACGAAGCAGACTCTGTGTTTGCTAATGAAGACTCTCTAGTTGAGGTCCCATCTGTTGAGCCCTCATTTCTGGGATGTCTTAATGTTAAGTCCATGATTCCGAAGTCTCATGGCATATGAATGAATGATATTAAAGGAGTTATGTGCTACATACAAAGTGTGTTGTAAGCTATATCATATGTGCTACGTGTAAATGTTATGTGTTGTTTGCAAATGTGAAAAGTATGGTGATGTATGTTATTCTCATGGCATAAGCTTTCTATTCCAAATCTGAAAAGCTCACTGACTTTCCTAATCCAAATTTGGAAAGTTCATTGACTTTCCTAATCCAAATTTGGGAACCTCCTAATCTCAATTTGGCAAGTCCACTGACTTGACTTCTAAAAATCATGTCGTTAGGAAAGAGCTATTCTTTCTCATGCATGTCCTTGGTGTGTGCTTGCATATACCCATACTTAGTACAAGTGTGTACAACCCTATACATCTATACTATTTTAGGTGCAGGCACAGGTGGGCGATAGAGCTACAGGATCATTGTTGCAGCTATCCGGATGTCAGCATTCATCCGGAGTTTGATAGGTCCTCATGCTTTCGAGGATGCTACTGTTTTACATTCCAACTTAGTTTTAGAGTTGAGCTAGTGGAGTATGTTCCACTAGCATTTTTGTCCTGTTTTGATTCAGACTTTGTATTGGACCATTTTGGCAATTATACATTTAAGATTTATTGAACTATTCCTTTCATTTGATTATCTCTTAATGTTAGATGGTTGATGGTGAACAAATTACGAATGTATTAGAAATGTTTAGTGAGCAATGTTTAGAAACAAAAAGTTTCAAATTTTCCGCTAAAATTAACCTATGTAAAGCAAGAATGACGTAAGTAGGCTTGTCTGCGACCTCTGAGAGGTCAACGACGCCGGTCTCGTCTGGGGTCTAGATTCCAGTCGTGACACTATCTATGAAAAAATGGAGAAGAAGGGCTATTTTTATTAATCAAATGTTATACTCGTTTTACGTATTAAATTTAAATTCAGATTATTTTTCTGAGGTGCTACATATATGTGAGTCCGGAACCTAAAGGGTATAAAATGTCAACAAAAATTTCAAAATGGTATATAAATTTTTATTTTAACCAAAACGGCAAAATCGCTGGAATAGCAGCGATATAATTCGCCGGAAAAAGCAAAATCGCTACTATAGCAGCGATTTGCAAAATCTGATTTTTTTTAAATAAAACGCTGCCTAAGAAGTGTTTTACCTTTAATTTTTTTTTATTATTTATTTGAATTTTAAAAAAAAATTAAGAGCAAATCGCTGCCGGGCAGCGATTTGTATCAAATTTTTTATTTTTTTATTTTTTTAATGTTGTATCAACTTGAGGCTTCAACTTTTTGATACAAATAACTGCCCTTCCTCAAGTTGATACAACATTAAAAATATGAAAAAAATAAAAAATTTGATACTTGCAGCGATTTGCTTTTATTTTTTTTATTTAAATTCAAATAAATAATAATAAAAAAATTAAAGGTAAAGCGCTGTCTAGGCAGCGTTTTATTAAAAAAAACATTTTAAAAAAATCAACTTGTGCCATTAAACATTAAACATTAAAAATCAAATTTTGCAAATCGCTGCTGCTTTTTCCGACGAACTAAATTGCTGCCATTTTCCAGCGATTTTGTCGTTTTGGTTAAAATAAAAATTCATATACCGTTTTGAAATTTTTGTTAATATTTTATATCTTTTAGGTTTCGGACTCACATATATGTATATAAATAAATGTTTCTTAAATTTGTAAGAACAACTTGTGCCATTTTGAAAGGATAAAAAGGCATGCACACATATAACATCAGTTACAAAAATACATTTTTATCATATGACCAGCTAAGAAACTTCAATTATTCAAACAAGGTGTAACCGACTTCAACTGAACTTTCACGTGTCTCCTTTCATATTTTTAAATCAATAATATCAAAATATCAATTCATAAGAAATCATTGCTACTAAGATTATGTTGTAATTAGACTAATAAATTTCATTTTTAGTGATTCACTTACCATGAAAACAATTTTTGCTTAGTAATGGTGAACGTGCAGAGAATTCTCTTGTCAAAATTCACGTACGTAATATTAGCTTTTAGGTAACTACTAACTAGTAAATAGTTAGAGTAGTAACTACCCATTTGTTAATTGTTGAATAATTACTTTTTCAAAACAATTCTTCAAATAACTATTTAATGAAATTATATTCGATTTATATGTATGATTGTAATTGATATGCCAAAAATTATAGCTAAATATATTTTATATATAAATATACCAATACAAACTTGTTTCTATCTATAAAATTATGTAGTCTTAAAAACTTCTTTCTTGTCGATTTTTGAAATTTTGTCTAAATTAAGATTATTTTTTAATGTTTATCATTGATAAGGAATGAATTTCCTCTCTATTGACATGTTTTAATGCATCTTATTTTATTTGACCCTTTGGAATTTTTTTTTATATAAAAAATCAATTATTTGTTGGCTATTGCATTATTCCTAAAACTTTTTTTTAATGCTCCTATATAACAAGAAAAATTAATAATTTATGTTAGCTTATTATAATATATAGATCACGTTTTTAGTCGTTTAAATAACTATTTTCTGATACGTGCATGTATGACCTAAAATGAAATATATAGTCTATTAATTATGTAATTACAACGCAAAACGACATACTTTTACGAAACTAAAATAACTATTATACTTATCGTATATAACATGTAATTTACAGCGCAAACTAAATTAACAATTATATTTGTCGTGTACATATAATACGTAGTCTACTTACTCATAAACTAAATATTTTATTTCTGAAAGATATTAAATCGACAAAACCTTGCTATTAACCTATTCGCTATAAAATGCAAAAATATTTTTGAATCAAACTATTGAAGAAAGATATATTTATTTAATTGTGTATATTAAATTTAAGAATATTTCAATCATTTTTTGAAAAATAAAAAGGACAAATTAAATAGCCAAAGGAAAATATTTTAGCTTTTGTATGTGAGGGGTGAGACGTGGCCTGTTATAAAATAGAAGAAGACAATTGAACACACAGTTTCACAATAATAGAAAGATACAAAACGTATATTTACCACTCTCCACGTAAGATGAAAATGCCGTTGGTTTCAAAAAGTTGTTTTCCAAAACAACTCACAAATCTCTTGAAAATCATCTATATAAACCACTCCCCCTTTTCCTTCTCTATTCACAACTAAAAATAAAAATAAAAATAAAAATCGTTGAGAAGTGTCTATAAATCACTTTTCTTTTTCACCCATTCTTCTATTCACATACAAAAATAAAAAAAATTCTTGAGAGACATCTATACAAAATTTTCTCCTTCTTTGTTCACTCATTCTTCTCTTCAAAAAAATAAAAATAAAATAAAATAAAAAATTCTTGTGAGACAAATCACTCTCCCCCTTTCTTCTCTATCCACTCATTCTTCTTTTCACAAAAATGATTTTTTTGAGAGATATTTATTTAAGTCACTCTTTTTTATTTCTTTTTTGTTTTTTAATATGGCACAAAATAACAATATCAACATAAGAGTTCCCTCAGGTGAAATGCGTTATAAGGATGTCTGGCTTGGAACGTTTGATACATCGGAGGAAGCTGCTATGGCTTATGATGCAGCTGCCCGACAGTATCTCGACCCTCGGACAGTAAATTTTACTCAAATAATCATAATGACATCAAAAGAAGTAACGATGCATTCTATTTTTATTGTTTTTGCGAGTAAAAGTTTGACATGCATGTTGTAATTATTTCTTGTGTATGATCTCATATAATATTAATTTAGAAATTTCTCTACGTTCTTCATTATATTAGTTTTTTTCTTTTTTTCTTCTTCATATTTTCAATGTCTAGTGTTGGATGAATTTTTGTTTGGTTGTTCGATTGGAAACGGAAAAGGCATGAGGAAGTAACACGTAAGAGTACAAGGGCTTAATTTTGTCATATGCTATACTAAGTACTCAAGTGTTTTTTTCTTTGAATTCTCATGAAAAGTGTGTGTTTTGTGAATGAATAATGTGATAAAATCTAAGTAGTTAATTATTTTCAAATAAAAATTTTATACTTAAAAACTATATAAAATAAATTACAAATTATCATAGTTAATTATGATTCAAAATATTCTTTTAAATGTTTGAGAATATTGTATACAGAAAAATAAAAAAAATAATTAGTTGTCCCTAAACAATAACAATTAGCTGAACTCACATAAAATTGTATAAAGAAAGTAACTTTTATGATGTGCATAGATGAGATTTATATTGAATTTTGAAGCAACTATTTATTTGATAAATTAATGTCTTCTGTGATATAAACTTGAGTGAATGGAAAGGGATTGCAATTTTCTTCTTTATTTAATCTCATGACTAATTAATTAGATTGATTACAAACATCAGTATAAACACCCGACCCGAATTTTGAACTCGACCCCAATACCTCACTTGGGACCCGACCCGAGCTCAATCTCGATCTTGACACTTGATCCAAGACCTAACCACGACCTCGACTTGAGACATGTCCTTGACCCCGACTCGAGACTCGACCTCGACAATTGACCCCGATCCAAGACCCACTGGGACCCCGACCCCGACACTCGACGACTCCAATCCGCCTCCACATTTGAGTCGACACTCGACCCCGATCCCGATCTTGATCCGATATCTGTCACTTGATCAGAAATTCAACCTCTAATTCTAACTCGAGTTCCAACTCTAATTCAATTCATTCGGAACTCGAGAGTTGGGACTCGAATCCAGGTCAAGATTTGGGTCTCAAATTGAGAATTAGGAGTAAAGCCTACGACTAGTATTGAAAATCGGTATCCGTAACTTAAAGTTAGGACGGAAAGTTGAGGTGTGTGGTTCAAAATGATTTTAAAAAAATATTTTCCTAACTTTTTAAAGGGAAGTCATTGAAAATAAGTTGATTTGGAAAATATTTTTCAAAATATTTAAGTCAATCAAACATGAGAAAATTGAAAAGTATTTTCCTTCCCGCCAAACACACTCGTAATATTTAACGTTCTCTTTCATCTTTGTATCTAATTTTCTCATCCTCTTATGTAGATATAAATTAAAGTCCTTTTGCTGGGCTACCTGGAGAGATTAGAAACTTTAGTAGCAGAGTCCGAAATCTAATTATTCATGTTGTATGAACAAAATTATACTTTTATGAGATTAATATGCAAATAGATTCATCTTTAAAAGTATATCCTCAAGAGAAAACCTTATAAGACATCTATTTTAGCCATTCATTTTTTTATTTGAAATGTATATAAGAAAATGTTGTTTTAATTTATAAGAATACACGTGTCTTGTCAAAAATATATATAGGAAAAGACAAAAAGACATGCAGTCAGTTACAAAAATGGATCCTTAATTGTTATTTGATCACACAAGGAACTTTTTTTTCAAATAAGTTATTACTGACTTCAGCTGATGAGTTTTTAGGTGTCACGCCTTTGAAAAATTTGTATGTTATGCTAGCATCATTATATTTTGGTTCCATGTATTATTGTAATTGATATGCCAAAATGTAGGTAAAGGTAAACTATAAAAATATCAATACAAAGTTAATTATGTTTATAAAATGACCATCTGAATTTTTTTGTTGTTGTGGGTTTTAGAAATTCAGACTAAATTAAGGTTATTTTGTCATGTTTATAATTAGAAAGTAATGAATTTCCTTTTTTCTAATATATTGTAAACTTTTCAACGAGTCTAATTTTGTTTAACCCTAGAATTTTTGTTTTGACCAAAACGATATTTGTTGGCTATAATGCATTATTCCTAAAAAATTCAAAACTCTAACGAGGGAAATTATGATAATTTATGTTAGTTATTATAAGATTTAGTTAATTATTTTCTGAATAGCTATATGTATATAACCTAAAATGAAATATATGATTTACTGATTAGATAACGCCAATGTGAAGCAATATATATACGTATGTTTTATTAAACTAAAACAACAATTATATTTATCATATATATATATATATATATCATGTAATTTACTGCATTAATTAAATTAACAGTTTTATTTATAGTTGTATAATAGACATTCTACTTAATTAAGCATAGACAAAATATTCTATTATTGATAAATAAATGATCGATAAATCCTTATTTAACATATCAACTACAAAATAAAATACAATTCAATATTTATAAGTTGATTGGTGTTCCCCGCAAAAACCCTTAAAAAACATTTTTGGATCTCCTTATTTTCATGAGTGGAGATAAAAAGGAAAAACAAGTAAAAATAATGTTTTTAAATTATGTTAAATTGAACAAAAAATGACATGCATTAATAGTTTAATTTTAAAATGTTCTTTGATGTGAATAGTTTGATCCAAAAATATATTTATTGGATCAAAATGCATGTTTGCTAATAAATGTATCGTATTTTTAAAACTAATTCAAGCAGGTTATCACTATTCAAAGCGGATTTAAAAACTGATTTCACACTTATAAAAGAGATTTGACCACAGAAAATACACAACATAATTTTTATATTAAAAATATATATAGAACATACAAATAAAATAGCCCTCGATTATGTTCTAGTATCTTTATATTCAATTACTTAGTAGATATGAAGTGTAATATCTTTTGCAATAATAATTTATGGACGTTTGGATTTATTTTTCTTGAAATAATAATTGTTATGTCAAATAAAGAAAATTTGTCCCCATGTCACTATTAAAAGGAAAAAAGGTTTTGAGAAAATAAAATAAAAATTTGAGTATAGCCATTGTTTTTTTAATTAAAAAAGAAACAAAAAATATTACTATATGTATATAAAGAAATGTTGTTTTAATGTAGGGAAAATGCACAAGTACCCTCTCAGCCTATGTCCGAAATTCCAGAGACACACTTATACTATACTAAGGTCCTATTACCCCCCTAAACTTATTTTATAAGTAATTTTCTACCCCTTTTCGGCCTACATGGCACTAGTTTGAAAAAAAAAGTCAACCAACGTTGGACCCACAAGATAGTGCCACGTAGGCCGAAAAGGGGTAGAAAATTATTAGAAAAATAAGTTCAGGGGGGTAATAGGACCTTAGTATAGTATAAGTGTGTCTCTGAGATTTCGGGCATAGGTTGAGGGGGTACTTGTGCATTATCCCTTTAATGTATAAAAGCGACGCGTGTCATGTGTAAGAATAAATAAGACAAAAAGACATGCAGTCAGATATAAAAATAGATCTTTATCATTTGACTAGAGTGAAACAACTCTTTCAAACAAGCTATTGCTAACTTCGGCTGACAAGCATTGACGTATCACTTTTTTTAATTTTAAATCAATAATATTCAGTATAATTTTACAAGTACACAATGTACTAATAAATCATTGTTACTTCTCATTATGTCCTAATCAGACTACTAAATTTCCGTTTGAGTGATTTTTTTATAGACTTTTTTTTTAGTGATTCACTTACCTTTAAATTTCCTTTTAGTGGACTTGACAAAATTCACGTAATTTTCGCTTTAATTTAACTAATTATAGTATAACTACCATTAGTTAATCATTAAATAATCATTTTTCCAATATGAACTTTTGGTAACTATTTAAAATGGCTACCTGCATAATCATATTTTATATTTATGCATTATTGTAATTGATATGCAAAAAAATATAGCTAATTGTAATTCAACTATAAACATATCAATACAAATTAGTGTGTTAATTTCAGAACATTTTTATTTTTGTGGCTTAGGAATTCCGACTAACTAAAGATTATGTAGTCATGTTTATAATAGATGATAAGCAATGGATTTCCTTTCTATTAACATGTCATAGACTTTTTAACAAGTCTTATTTTACTTAACCCTCGAATTTTATTTCTAAAAATCAATTATATTTGTTCGCTATTGTATTATTTAAAAAATATATAATTAAAATCAAACAAGCAGAGGTAATAATTTATGTTAGCTTATTATGATATAGAGACAGAGTCATGATCAGGAGTTTGGAGTTCTGAATTCTAGATAGAAGAGAAAAATATTACAAAACATAACGATGAAGTTTACTAAACTTAATATATAAAAGTGTCTAACTTTTATATTTACTTTTAAAACTAATGACAAACTACAATTGATTTTTAGATTTTTGATTTAAATTAAAATTCATATATTTTAAAAATTACTTAGTTACTTAATATTTTAGTTGAACTAATACCTCTAAAATAATCTTGTATTTATCATGTATAGTAAGAATGGGGAATTAAAATTATGATCGATATATAATGTAATTTAGAATCAATTAAGAAAAAAAACTTATACTATATTGTGTTTGTATCTTACAATTTGATTCAATCCTCAAACTTGTGAAAATTAATATAATCCCTTTTTTTTTTCTTTCATATCTTGTCTCAAAGTAAACATCATTCTCATTTTCTTTTGAACATCGCCCTCATTTTCTCCTAAAAAAAAATTAATAATAAAGAATTTTATCAAATATAGTAAAGTTAAATTTTCTAAAATAATGTAAACTAATTATTAGAAAAACTACAGTTGTATCTACAAAAATTGGAAAAAACCCATTTTATTAAAAAACAACAATAATTATTTGATAAAAATTATAATTATATTATATCTAAAATTATATAATCTTAAAAGTAGATGACCACATTATATCAATAGATGCATGTATGCGATCACCCTGTATGCAAATAAAATTAGTATAATCATAAGCATTAAAATCTATATTAATAAAATCTATATAGTAATGTGTTTAATATAATAAGAAAATTAGAGATTAAGAGTAGAAATAAACTTGAATTATAGCTTACCTTTTCATCTTGCAAAATCAACTCCATCATATATGCAATATCAAGTTTGTATTTATCGGACACTGTCCAGAAACGAAGAACACGAACTTTCAAAATTCAATTCATTGAATTATTGATAATTTCAGATATTATTTTTATGAAAAATAATAAGTACGAATATATGAAATGATAAAAGTCTAAAATATTATTCATCGTTAAACTATATTAAGATTTTAACTAAAATAATGAGTATTTATTCTGTGATTTTTTTTTAGATTTTGTGAAATCAAATTATGTTCCTTATGTAATAATGCATTAATCTGTAATAATGCATTTAAATCTTTTGAATTATATAGATTATATTTCAAAAAATTGTTCTTTATTATATATTTATAATTCAAATAGATGAGTATCAATATTTTTTCAAAACATGCCTATTAAAGATGAACTTATCAACAATAAGTAATGAAGGATAAAAGTTCGAGTTGCAAAAATTCGTACTATATCACAAATATTGACACATCTTATTCTTTATTGGTTGATTCTATGAGATAAGAAGGTGCCAAACTATATTTTTAATTGTTTTTTTATCTATTTCTTTTAAATTTCTCTGTGTATTTTATTTTGATAGATTTTCTATTTAAACTTTTTAAAGAAATTATTTATTCAACCTATTCTTTGATATATGTATTAGTTTGTTGGGTTTTACCAAATACAACATAAGGAACATAAGTTGATTTCACAAAATCTTACACAATTATTTCACGTAAAAATTACTCATTATTTTAGTTATATTCTTAATATAGTTTAAGGATGTATAATATTTTAGATTTTTATCATTTCATATATATATATATATATATATATATATATATATATATATATATATATATATATATATATATATATATATATATATATATATATATGAAAAATGACACATGTCAATATTATAAATTTTTAAACTTTTAAATAATTAATAATTAAATGAATAAATATAGACACAACACATGTAAACACCACAAAATTTTAAAATTTTCACTAATGTTAAATAATCAATAATTAATTAAATAAATATAAACACATTTCAATAATTAAAATTAGACCCAATTAATTCTACATAGTTACACAAAATTTTCAATAAATAATAATAAATTATTATATCCATTTATTAGATCCAATTACGGTACTTACACACTTAAAAATTCATAGTTTAATTTTTTAGTGGTTTTCAAAATTAAATTTTTTACAGTTATTTGATATAGTAGAATATCATTATGTATATATTTACTTTTTTTCGTTTGCAAACAAGCAAATTACGCTCTCAACTTAGCTCATGGCTATATTTGTGTTTGTATTTCTTTTGAGTGATTTTTGTGTTGTTTGAATTTTTTTTTTAATGATAATTAGTTATTAATGATATATTTTAATTCATTTTTATGATATATGTGATAAATTCTTTTATAATTCTTACGATAGGTTCTTGATTTTTTTATGCAATAGAGGTGTTATTTTGCATGTCCTTATTCATGTTTCATGTTGTCTCTCACTTTTTAATACGTTTATTTTTTAAATATTTAAAAATATGTTGTAAAGAAAACATAAATCACGTGTTTAATAAAATTTGAATGAAATAAATTAAAAATTAAGATAAAAATATAATAAATTATGTTACCATACATTGATATTATTATGTGAAGGATGTGCTAAGATTATATTAATCTTTTAAGAAAAAATAAGAAAAAGAAAAGAAAAAGGAAAAAATAAAATAAAAAATCATGCACGTCCTTGACCTCCGCATCTTCACTAACACCCACATGCATAATTTTAATATTTATAGAATAAAATTAAATTTCAACAAATTATGCCTAAGATGTAAAATCAAGATTTTAAATTGATTTTGTTTACATCTTCTCAAATTTAAAACTATTATTAATTATGTTTAATTGCTATATAAAAATAATAATTCAAACCAAAAAAAAGTTACACGCATTCTTTTTCTAAGATCCTATTTTTTTAAAATGTATTTCCACAAAATATGCCTAAGATATAAAATTAAGGTTTTAAATTTATTTTGTTTACATCTATTTAAATATGTTTTATTGTTATATAAAAAATAATAATTCAAACCAAAATATTTTTATTTATTTATTTTCTTAAATTTTTTAAAATTTTTTAAATTCAAAATATTGATTTTTTTTACTAATACATAGTTTCGAGTGTAGTTTAAAGCTTTAGTATTTATTCAAATCAATATCCTAATCAATTAGCTTTTTATTAATTTGTAATAAGTTACTACTGTTGTAATGGATTCCTAAAATATAGGTAACTGATTAAGATAACTTTTCTTCCTTTTATGAACTCCATAATAAAATTATTGTAATTCCAATTATTGTAACTAAATAAATTAAAATTTAACAAAAATAAATTAAAATTGCAAACTCACAAATAATTTTAAAGCTAATTAAAATATAATTTCTAAGCTAACTGTAATTTTCAAATTAATTTTATACTAATTTCATAAAGATTTCTAAAAACAAGAATTATTATCCTATTTTCTTTAATTTTTGCTTTATATAATATAGGAAGGAAATTAAAAAAAAAAGTTTAAACGAAAAAAAAAACACGAAAAGGAATCCCTCACATTTGCATTTTTTAATTAAAATAACATAATCTGCATATAAATTAATATGCAGAATTTATGAATTAAATTAATTTAACATTTGAAATAAAAATAAAAAGGGTACACGCTAAAAAAAAGGATACAGTTTTGAAAGAACAAATAAAAATACAAAAAACTTAACTAATTCTGAGGGATCCCTTTTTAAATATGGTAGTTATCAAAATTAGTATCCAAATGTGAATAACTAATTTAAAATTTAAATGCTAAAAACTAAATTGCCTATTTTCTCAGCACATAGCCTACCCTTCAAGTTCTCTCTCCTTCATGTAATCTTTTACTTATAATTTAATTTATATAGTTTTTAAACCTTTATATTGAATTAATAAAAATTTTGATTCTAATATCATTCTTTTTTGGAGATAATCTGATTTGCAACTATCCTTATTAATCTCATCAATTATTCTTATTAACCTCAATATTAAATGTTTTTTTTTAAAATAATGTATATAGATAATTAATCTGAAATTAACAAAATATGTTGAAAACACACACATTGTAGACGGTATTCTAATAATTTGAAATACAATTGATTTTGTGCATCCGCATATAATTTTTAAAATATTGTTCAAAAAAAATACAATAAAAATAGAATATCCATTTATCAATAAAAAAGATAATTTATATACATTCTTTTTTAGAGGTAAAGGTGGTTGCAATTATCCTTATCAATCTCGATTAAAAAATAATAATCTATATAGATAAATAATTTTGAATGAGCAAAATATATTTTTAAAACTGCATTTGTAGAAAAAATACTAATAATTTAAAACAAAATTGATTTTGTGATCCTTATTTTATGAATTTATATTTGTTTGATTAAATGAAAATAATTTTACTTTGCAAGTTTGAATGTGATAAAGAGGTTGCAATATACTTTGCAAACTATATTCATTTTAAAATATTACTTATTTTTAAACAAAAAAAATATTTATTTTGTAATCCCAGGATTGTAGCATATATCGATTTCCGGTATAACATTTCTTTATTCTAGTATTCAACAGGTTAACCTCATTGTAGGTTAGCAAGGTTCATTTTACGATCACGATCTTCTGACTTCTAATCGCCTACCATCATTGACAACCTAACTACATTGTTGAGCGGAATTAGGTATGAACCGACGACGGAGCATTAATCATAAATCTTTCATAATATTCAAGTGCGGTGTATAAGTATAAGACTATCCTATATACAAAACAATATAGACTTTATCCTGGAATGATCACACTTCTCACATTTTTTGGTCTATCCCTGAAGAAATCCATGTAGATATCTCATATAGAGAAATCAAGGATTTATTTTGATATATTGATAGTATTGATAGGTTGATCAATGTTGTATTTATCATATTGATCAATCATGATTTTATCGATATGTGGTCAATTATTGAATTGATATGTGATCAATTATTGAATTGATGAATAATAATGTTAAGTACATACTCCTTATATAGGAGAGAATTGTAGAGTCCTAAGTTAACTATACTTAGAGTCCTACTACAATACATATTATTACTATAATAATAATAATGATTAAATCCTAATTGTGCTATAATTCTAATAGTAAACTAATCCTAATAATAATATAATTATAGACGAAATATAACCTAATTAACATAGGTAATCTAATCCTAATGTGACTCTAATTCTTCAGCAGTGTTGTAACTCGCCAGTCAGCTTCGTTGGACCTGTTCGTTGGACCTGTTCCTTTCGACATGTTCCAATCCTCACCTTCCTTCTTCATCAACACTTGCTGTAGACAAGTCAGTCAACTGCGTTGGACCTGTTCCTTTGACATGTTCCAATCGTCAGTTTCCTTCTTCTTCAACACTTCCCCTCAAGCTAGTGAGTAGAGGAACGATTACTCCTAGCTTGCGGGGAAGTGTTGAAGAAGAAGGAAACTGACGATTCATTTTTCGAGTTCTAGAGTGGACAACAAGTTTATTCTAATGTTGATCAAGCATTAAAAAGTGAAACAAGAATGCAAGCACAAATCATAAGATAACCCTTCTCCTACTAGAAACAAATTATATTAAACCATCCATCGTAGCCACAACCATAGAATAGGGGACTTTAGCTTCTCATAACACAAAATGTCAAAAAATAATATTTGTGAACCATACAAGACTTTACCAAGATGAAAAAAATAGAAGAAAACCCCCTAGAATAGGTAACAAAATCGCCTTAAATGCTGAGCTCCCGTCTTTTTGGAATGATAAAATAAAAAAAGACACACTTAAACTATTTATAGTCCACAATAAAAATACGTGGCCAAATTTTGGTGTCTAGGTCTGCGACGCGGACCTATTCCCTCGCCTAACTTTGTACGCAACAGAATCCTCTCAGCAATACGCTCCCATCGCGGACTCCTCTGTTATGAGATATTCCTTTTCCGCATTGAAGGATTAGCTCCATGGCGCGGAGGTGCTAGCTCCCACTACAAAAAATTACTTAAATTCTGGGGTTTTTATTGAGGAGGTTAATATAACTCCCGTAAATTGCATCTTATTGCAGAAGTTTGAATAACCCCTCTAATTTCATAGCAATTTGTTGGGGTCAATAACCCTGGTAATCCTCAAAAATTAAAACTCCATAATATTAAGGTGGGATATTTTCTTTTACTGCCATTTCCCCAATACCATTTCTCCTCTGCCGTCTAATTTATCTCAATTTGATAGTGGTGCACTAATTACACCTTAGGATTTCTACAAATAACAATATGTCAGAGAAGAAATAACGACGTTGGTGTCATTGGATTCACCGGTGGCATCGGCGAAGACGTCTGAAAGATTGGCGTCAAATCCGTCGGCGGTGACATCAATTATCAATGTGATAGAGCTCTGGCATGCATGTGTTGAACGTTAATTCGCTTCCGCAGAAAGGAAGTAATACCTACCTCAAGGTCACTCGAAAATCTCTCCAAGTACCCGTCCATAGCTTATAATACAAGTTAGTATACTTGTTCTTGTTAGTGTAATTTTAGTACATTTTGGTTAAAATATTTGCTTGTATAGGTTTGCCGATAGAAATTATTGAATATTTACTTGGCATTCGATTTCCATGTGTTTGATTACCGGCAGATGCTCCGCTGGTGGAGGTCTATGCACAAGTGTCACTAATTCTTGATAATCAGGTATTCTAGATGCTTAAATTTAGTTCATTTGCCTAAAACTTTTTTTTATAGTTCTTCCTAACAAAGTAATGACTTGTTGAAATGTTTGTGTATAATAGATCTGGAACTTATTGAAATGCTTGTCGCCGTAGGACATGATAATCTGATTTCATTTGGTAATTGTTCTGTTAAGGAGTAACATCGATCTCTTATTTAATTTTGGTCAACACATGTAGTTTCGGATTATTTAGAGGATTTTGCATGTCTTTTGGTAAACGCGTGTAGTTCTCCCGGTGTCTCACCCTCCAGTCTCTGAAATCTGGTGAAAGTTTGTTCTCTGATTCCTTACTTATTTGTTGGCGATTGATACAACACAGTCCACATATCTTATGTTGCTTAAAAAGTAGGCTGCAAAAAATAAGTTTTAAATTGTTTTTCGTACTCTACTCTTTCATTTTCTTCGTGAAATCTAGTTTTGAACGATTTGGTGGTAATTCCTCTATCCAGGCTAATGGTTTTATTTTCGTTATTGGGCTGTCATTGGACTTGAATGCAATTCAGATTATGGTGATTAATTAGTATTACTTCCCTTCGCTCAAGCTAAAGTGGCTTTAGATTAGCCAACAGAACACTATGGTACTATATGAATAATCAATTGCTTATAGATGGCAAAAAAAGTAGCTGTAGCTTGCTAGCTAATTTCAGAATTGACTGAATTTAACGACTTTAGGTTTTATTGGAGGTATTTTCTGATGTCTCATCATATTCAACTGCTATATATTCGTACTACTAGATTTACCATGTCATACTTTAATTTCTTGCAGGCGGTGAATTCACCAAGTCTGTAATAGCTAAGTTTGTTTTTGAGAACAAGCTTCCTCTTGTCACCACCTTTACTCGGAAAGTGCCTCAGAGAGGGATTCAAGAAGCAGGTGATCAATTGAGTTAGCAATAGCATGCTGATCTTGGTATTCTTTTCTTGCTTCTATTTACATGTTCTCTTTCTTATTCACAGTTGATACTTTTTGCCACTTCGAAAGATTCAGAAAAGTTATTGTCAACATTTCAAGAAGCTGTGGAAGCTTTTAAAAAAAAGGTGATAATGTTGTTTCTGCTTATAGATATACAGTAATATGGGTGTTAATAAATGCCTCGTGCATACAAGAAAGGAAAAGAAGGGATTTTTCGGGGGGTGGGGGGTTGTCTCACCTGTTTTGACTTCTGATACTTCTTTGGGAACATGCTTAGAAAAAAGAAAAGCCTTTATTTAGTGAAGCTAGTTTCGTTATGAATTATAGGTTTTTCTGCCTGTGTAGTGTGCTTTTGCCAATTCTCTGACTTGAAATCATTTGTTCTTACCTTTCCTTGTAGCTTATCTCTGTGTTTGTTGAAATCGACAACGAATATATTGGTAAACCAGTTTCAGAGTACTTTGGTGTCAACGGTGATGCCCTAAGAGTAAGAAATTTGTTCTATACTGATCCTTGCATATATTCTGTTTTTTGAACTTCCATGAACTTTTTATAATCTAACTTGACATTTGGTGCAGGTTCTCGCATATAGGAACTTCCATGAAATTTCTATAATCCTTGCCTCGTTTGTTTGCATTTAATGAAGGTTTTAATCTTAATCATTCATATCTCAGTCATTAAGTTTATTTGTTATTTTAGGTCTGAATCTTAATCATTTAGATTTTAATGGTTCAGTGCATCTCTTCTTATAATTTTACTACTACTTAATGGGACTGAAATATTAAGACGTTGTTCGTGCTCTTCATGTTCCTTGTGCTAGATAGGATTGTGAGGTGGATAACATTGAGTTGTTAGTGTAGCTTTTGCATTGACAAGGACAAGCGTTTGAACTTAGTCTCAGTTAAAAACAGAGAGATCTAAACAGAACAGGGTTGTTGCTGATAACTGGTACCAAACCTTAGACATTTCTTGTTTAGTCTACACAACATACAACCGTAGATGGTAGAGCTCAAAAAGATAATGAGGATACAAATTAATTAATTCTGCGACGACCAACTCTATCTACAAAGCTCTCTATAGTTTGAGTAGAGACTTGTGCAGTTCTTTGAATGCTTTTATGGAGTTTCGTGAAGATCGCTGACTGTTAAATTTCTTCTAAGTAAATTCTCTATGCTGAAGGAATGGAAGGTTCAACTTTCTGCTTATGATGTTCAGTTCCTATTGTTCTTCAAATATATGATATTGGGTACTTTTTGTTCTCTGTCCAATGTCAGTGGTTAGTATCCGAATTGAACAAAACTCAACTTTCATGCGAGCATTGTTTGCTGTGGTACTTACAGTCCTTTATCGTGATCATATCGTTCATAACTATTGATATCATATGTTGCTCTCAACAGGATTTATTCAATGCAATGGGATCCGTGTACGTTGCAGTGTTGTTCATTGGAGTTACAAATAGCATTGTTGTCCAACAAGTTGTTTTCGTTGAGCAATTGAATATAGTGTCCTGTCTGTTGACACCCAATTTTGGCCTAACATTTTAAAAATTCGTAATTTTGAAATTTTATTTATTTAATAGGTTAGATTAATTATTTTTATATAATTTTAAATAAATTTATCGATAACTATCTTTATTTATCAAAATTTAGGATTTTTGTTAGTTAATTTTTAAATTGCATTTCACATGTCATTAGTTATGTTCATTATATTATTTTAAAATTTCATTTTATTTGTTACATTTGTTAATATTTATGTTGAATTTAGCACAGTCTAAAATTTAGTCAAATACGAAAAAATTTAGAGATTCTATTGAGATAATTTTGGGCCACAATACTAAGCCCATCATTTGAGCCCATTTTGTGTTTTCTTATTAATGTTATTATCTAGGTCAAAATATGTGGGGTGGATAAGTATTAGGGGTATTTTCAGATTTTAGGGTTGAAGAAATTCTTTTATTATTTATTCTTTTTCAGGTGATTTGTCACCAGAATTCCGCCGGAATCCGGCGAGTCCACCACCAAAAACCCCATTCATTCTTGTCATTTCTCCGGCCAACAACTCCAGACCCATCAACTCACAAACAACCAAAACAACTCCAAGTACCATCGTTCTTCCACCCAAAACCCACTGCCTTTCCCTTACTCACTGACTCACTGTTCCGACGAGGAACCCACCACCACCACCAGCTCACACGTAGCTCTTCACCTCCATTGAACCACAATACAAATCCCGACCCTTCTTCCTCTGCCTCTTCTCCAACAATACCCCCCTCGTCGAGTTCGACCATTAATGGCGAACTCCAAACTCCGAACAAGAACCGATTTAAACACTGTCTGTGTTATCTTTTCCGGCAGCCATGAAACTGACCCATTTTTTCAAGCCAAAATCGCACCACCAAGCCATCTTCTTCCTTGCTCCAAACCACCTCCAATTTTGACCAAAAATCCCAACCAAAACCCGCCGGAAAACAGCCAGCCTCCATCACCCCAAACCATTACCAGATCTCCTTCACTCACCCCATTTTACTCTTCTTTTCCGCCCATAGAAACTGAAAACAACTCCGAAACCATCGGAAAATAAGGCACCAACGCCGCCTTCCCTTTTCCCATTTCTTTTTCAACTTTTTTGATTTGATTTTGCAGATGTTCCGGTTAGCGCCAAGAAGGAAAACAACCAGCAGGGACCGCCACGAAGGCAATGGTTGATGTTTTCGGCAAATTCCGGCAGACAACGAACTTCACACTCCCAACTCCAGTAAGGTATTCTCAAATGCTTAGTTGGTATATTTTGTTTGGATTGGAATTGATTTTAGATATTACTTGTTTATTGTTGTTGTATTTTTATGTTGAATTATATCTATATTTTATTTGTATTTTTTATTCATATTATTTATTAGAGGTTCTGTTTGGCGCTATATTCCATATATATTTTTTAATGTTCTCTTTATACTATTTTTAGTGATTTTGGTAAGCTACTGTTATTAGTTTTATTATTATTATTATTATTTGATAGCCTTCTCCTTCTTGTTATTATTTTTTGTTCTTAAAAATAGTCATACAGTAATTTGACTTATTCGGTTGTTCATTAATTTATTTAATTTTAGATTTCAGTTGAAAATTCGTATCATGGGTTCATAGTTTTATTATTTTTATATTTAATCTAGTCTAGGATTGTTAGTATTTTTCTTTTATTATTTTATGACTTTGGGGTATATTTATGTTATGATTGAAGAAGTTTTAGAATTGGAAAAATAATTTTGTTATTATTGTTGGTAGTTTATAATATTATTTATCTTTGTTAAATCATTTCGTGTTGCTCAATTGATTATTTTACTATTCTTTGTGCTTAATTAATTTAACCAAAATTTATCAATAGTTTGTTGGATATTATATTCTTAAACTTGATTTATTTTGATTGTATTGCTTAGTTCATGTTCATATTTTTATTGTTAAAAATGGCCAATGAGAAAATCTCTCCGTCGGTTTTGGAGGCCTTCCTATTTTAAAAGACGGAAATTTAGTTCATGTTTATATTTTTTATTGTTAAAAATGGCCGATGAAGAAATTACCGTCGATTTCCAAGGCCTCCAATGTTAATAAGACGGATTTTTTATTTTTACGTTATTATTTCATATATTTAATTTTATTCATATTTATTTATTACTAACACTTTTACTAAGTGTGTTTACAGGTACCCAAGACTTGATTCCTTGAAGCTATTCAAAAGGAGTTCGAATTATATTTTCAATTCAATATTTTGTATATATCGATGTTAGGCAAACCTTAGGCCGATATTATTATTTTATTTTTATTGTGTATATTGCATGTTATTATATTTGTACATTATTTTATTTTTCCTCCTCAATTTGAAAAAAATGAACTCAGTCGGGAACCACATTTGTGGATTCCGAAGGATGCCTAATCCCTTCGGAATAATTTGAACCCCTTACCTAGAATCAAATTGGTTTCGTAGATCACATAATGGTTTTCCTAGTTTTTTCCTAAAATTAGGTGGCGACTCTTTTTTTTTAAAACTCGTTCATTTTTAAAATTCATTAAGATTGAATCAATTAATTATTTTTTGAGTCACCGCGACGTTTCGCCCTATTTTGATAAAGTAGGGATGTAAACACTGTCGTTTTAAAATAATTTGAAATCCTTGCTCGATTAAATGATTTAAACCTTTTTCTGTTGTTTAAAGTCTTTAACATGCAAATTCTTTGTACAAGGGTTTACATTGAAAGGAAAGACGTCGTTTATGAAGTTTCTTGTAATCGTAATGGTTGAAGCAAATGACATGTTTCAATTTAGTTTGTAAAACTAATTCTACACTTTATTATATACTTTTGTGTTGAATATTGTGTTGTTTCTTATTTCTAATGTCCTTTTAGGTTTGACAATGAGGCACGTGTTAGTTAATTAATTTATTATTAGTATCTAAAATTGAATATTCTTGGCAAAGGCTATAAAAAATTATATTTCATAACTTGCAGGGGTTTAAGCTCATGTTAGTTTGAATGTAAAATTCATTAATTGTAGGGTTTTTGACTCCCCTAAGTTCACAAATTGTTGGGGTTCTAACTCCTAGAATTTGAAATGCAGCTAGAGTTCAAAACCCCTGCTAGTTAACCCCTGCGAATGGTACCAGGAGTTGCCAAGAAACCCCCGCGACTTAATTGTGACACATCTAATTGCAGGAGTTTATTCAACTCCGACAACACTAAATTGTGGGGGTTTTTGACTGTCACAATATATAATTATAACCCCCAGAATTTGAGCCCTTTTTTGTAGTGTCCCTCGTAGTGCATTTTCCAATTTCTTGGCCCGTTTTCTCCGCAACTTCTTCTTCTTCTACTTTTCGACCCCTGTCCAGGTGTCCTATTTTGACTCGTTTTTCTGTGCTTTTCAACCTGAAACATCTAATCATATTGGTTAGAAGAAGCGACATCAAAACACTCTCAAAACTAAAATATGACGCCGAAAATGCTCTCAAACTCAATTATATTTTAACGATCCACTAGGTTGTTTTGAAAACTATGACTACTTCAACTCTTTCCATAAAATTTAAAATGTAATTTTGAACTATTTAAATAATTGTGATTATTTAATGGACAACTAATTTAGAATAATTGGTTATTAATGGAATATGAATTAACTATCTAATTATTATTATTTTTTGGGATAATTTCAGAGACCTCCCTCCAGGTTTCGCTCTATAACACTCTCCTCCTCTGTAATTTATGATATTACGTCTACCTCCTCTCTTGTCAAAATTCACGTACGTAATATTAGAGTATAGATAATAGTTAATAGTTAGACTAATAACTACCCATTAGTTAATTGTTGAATAATTATTTTTTCAAAACAGTTTTTCAAATCGCTATTTAATTAAAATTATGGTTGATTTCTGCGTATGATTGTAATTGATATGCCAAAAATTATAGCTAATTGAATTTTCTATATAATTAAATATATCAATACAAACTTGTTTCTATCTATAAAATTATGTAGTCTTAAAAACTTTTTTCTTGTCGAATTTGATATTTTGTCTAAATTAAGATTATTTTTTCATGTTTATAATTGATAAGTAATGAATTTCCTTTCTATTAACATGTTTTTAATGTATCTTATTTTATTTGACCTTAAATTTTTTTTATATAAAAAATCAATTATTTGTTGGCTAATGCATTATTCCTAAAACTTTTTTAAAAAATATAAAAAGCACAATTAATAATTTATGTTAGTTTATTATAATATATAAATCACGTTTTTTAATCATTTAGTAAACTATTTTTTGATACGTTCATGTATGACCTCAAAAGAAATATATACTCTATTAATTATATAATAACAACGCAAAACGATATCTTTTTATTAAACAATAATAACGATTATATTTATTGTATATAATATGTAATTTATGGCTCCAACTAAATTAACGTTATATTGGTCGTGTACATATAATACGTAGTCTACTTACGCATAAACTAAATATTCTATTTCTGAAAAATATTAAATCGACTAAACCTTACTTTTAACCTATCCACTATAAAATGCAAAAATATTTTTAAATCAAACTATTAGAGAAATATATTTTTATTTAATTGTGTAAACTAAATTTAAGAATATTTAAATCACTTTTGAAGAATAAAAGGGACGAATAAATAGCCAAAGGAAAAGATTTTAGTTTTTTTATGTGAGATGGTGGGACATGGTCCGTTATAAAATAGAAGAAGACAACTAAACACACAGTTTTACAATAGTAGAAAGATACAAATATATATTTACCACGCCGTTGTTTTAAAAGTTGTTTTTCAAAACAACTCACAAATCTCTTGAAAATCATCTATATAAACCACTCCCCCTTTTCCTTCTCTATTCACAACTAAAAAAAATTCTTGAGAGACATCTATACAAATCTTTCTCCTTCTCCCTTCTTTGTTCACTCATTCTTTTCTTCACACACAAAAAAAAAAAATATAAAAAAGTTCTTGAGAGACAAATCACTCTCCCCCTTTCTTCTCTATCCACTCATTCTTCTTTTCACAAAAATGATTTTTTTGAGAGATATTTATTTAAGTCAGTCTTTTTTTTTTTTTTTTGCTCTTTTTATTTTTTAATATGGCACAAAATAACAATAGCAACATAACAGTTCCTTCAGGTGAAATGCGTTATAAGGGTGTGAGGAAGCTTCCCACAGGGCACTCTATTTTTTGGGAGTAAAAATGTGGTATGTTGTAATTATTTCTTGTGTATGATCTCATGTAATATTAATTAAAAGAAATTCTCTACGTTCTTTATTCTATTATTTTCCTTCAGATTTTCAATTTCTGTTGGATGAATTTTTGTTTGGTTGTTCGATTGGAAACGGAAAAGGCATGAGGAAGTAACACGTAAGAGTACAAGGGCTTAATTTTGTCATACTATATACTAAGTACTCAATTTTTATTTTTATTTTTGAATTCTCATGAAAAATGTGTGTTTTGTGAATGAATAATATGATAAAATCTAAGTAGTTAATTATTTTCAAATAAAATTTGTATACTTAAAAACTATATCAAAAAAGTACAAATAATCTAGTTAATTATGATTAAAAATATTCTTTGTAAGTGTTTTAAAATATTGTAAACAGAAAAAGAAAAGAATAATTAGTTGCACCTAAACAATAATATTTAGCAGAACTTACATAAAATTGAATAGAGGATGTAATGAAATTACTTCATGAAGGAACTGACTCTTTTGCTAATACTATCTATAACTGCAGGGAATCGATGCAGCTGTTGATGAACCCGCAGATCAAGCATAACCATATATGGCAGACCTAATAGCTAAAAAGGGAGCAAATATGGAATCAATTGGTGCTTTTCTGAAATGGGATCGTCAATGAAGATATAGAAGCTGATAAAATTGAATAGAGGTTGTAACTTTTTTATGATGTTCATAAATGAGATTTAGTATTGAATTTTGAAGCAACTATTTATTTGATAAATTAATGTCTTTTGCGATATAGACTTAGAGTGTATTGAAAGGGATTGCAATTTTCTTCTCTATTTAATCTCAGGACTTATTAGTTTGATTATAAACATCAGTACAGTTACACTACGTACCATTGATATTAATGGTAAGCATGTGTTTATGTAAAACTAGATCAGATCGAACTTCATAATTTTGAGAAATTTAGGTATGTTGATATATAGGCCAAACGATTTAGAATAATTAGTTTTATAAAATTCAAAATATTTTTCAAGTTTATTTTCAATAGTTTTTGTCATTTTTATAAGTTTTAGATAAGATATTTTACATGATTATGCGTATAATTAATATATTTTATGATTATTCAAAAAAATCGTCTCAAAAAGATTTTAGTTTAGTAAAATATTTAGACAACTAGTGTGGTTTAAATAATAACTTATATTTTTATGTTAATTAGTTTATAGTTAAAATAATTATTTTATTAAGATTAAGAAGCTCATTAATTAATTTATATTAATTCCGATTATTTAGTTATTAGTAAAATCCTTAAACCCATCAAAAGAACAAATTTGGGCCCATTTACTCACATTTTCAGTAGCACACTCCCATTCCCTTTAAATATCAAGCCCAATAGCAACACACCAATTTTAACCCAAAAGTAAAAGGGTCCACCCACACTTCAATCTTCCTGCAATACCAAAACAGATCCACATACCCTGTACGTTCTTCTTCTTCATCTTCATGTCTTCTTCCCCAAAAATCAAGCAGCAAATCACGGCTGACCAAACCCGAAAATCGCGCCAACAGTACTCTCCCATACGCAATAATCAGTCTTTTCCCTGATTTTGAGCAAGGATTAGGGAATTTTGGTAGAAAATTTTGAATTTCAAAATTCATTCAAATCTACCGTTTCCCCCCAAATCGATCCCCGAATCCCTCTATATAAACCTCCATCTTCTTTAGTGTTGGAGGCAGAAAAAAGTGTGGTGAGAAAAAAAAAGTTAGAGGAGATCGGATTTTTTTTTTTGAAGAAGAAAATTGATAGGAATTTTTTTTTTTAGAGAAGAGAAAAGAAGAAATCGATAGGGAAATTGTTCTATCTAATAATACATGCCTCAAATGTCTTCAAAAGTTTAAGGTCAAGAAATCAAAAAAAAAATTAATAATATAATTTTCAATTTTTCGAGTTCATCAGAATCTTGTGTGGTGGTGGGTGCTCCTCCAAGCTCGTTTGTCCCGGACCCCGATAAAGGTAATATCCATTTCATTTTGTATTCTGTATGTTTCAATCTCTAGCATGAATTAAAAAAAAAATCTAATTGTTTGATGTTTCCTTACTTTTTACTTTTTCTTGTTTTTTTCATAAATGGTTAAGATATTATGATAGTGTTATTGTGATAATCAAGTTCCTTGGTTTGATGGTGTTATATTTTTTTTTCTTTTACCTAAATTTTTGAGTTTTACAAGTGTTTTGTTTACCATGATAATTTGGGTGCCTAGTTTGTTTTGATTTGTTGTAAACTAGCGTTGCCATCCTAAGAGATTGGTCTCCTACCATTGACCTAAATGTAGCTCTTTGTCATGTAATCTATCAATTTGTTAGTCATCCTTAATTTGTTAAGTGCCAGTTGCTTTATAATTCATTAGTTATGATAAGTTTGGTCGGCCATGATTCGTATTCCCCTTAACTATCTTATGTGTTTCTTTAGTCAAACTGATTGTGTAGTTAGTCATGCCTATTGTTTAATTGTTTATTTAATGAATAAGCTCTTTTCCTAATCCTTGTTGTCCTTTCCCTTTGCATGAACTCTATTTCGAGATGAGTCTAATAAGGCTCTGTTTTCCTTGCATTATTTCGTTGAATCAAATTCAACAACACCTATATTTGAGTTATCCCCGTCAATGTCCGACGATGCCGGAAGCTGAAACAGGCCTCGAAAAATTCGAAAACGTACATGTTGTATACAGCAGTATACACTGGTATGCATGGTGAATATTGATGTACATGTCCAAAAAATCAAAATACAGGTGCTAGAGGTTGAAGTGACCTGTATACATTCGGTATACAGACCAAGATACAGGAAACGAGGCAGATATACGCGTTGTATACATAGATAAACAGCTTGTGTATACAAAAATGGGAATTGATTAAAAATCCAAAAATCAGCAGCTTTGGCCCAATGTTTCTGGGCAGTAATAGGCCCAAAAGGCCCACACTCTTATCTTCCTCTCTTTATTATTTAATTGTCTTCAGTTATTGCTTGTTATTTTTATCATTTAGCTCTAACTTTAGAATTGGTAATTAACTTACTTAAATCCCCAAAATATGAGTTAATTTCTTTATGTTGGTTTACTATTTAAATACCTTTTGCAATCATCTATTTTTATGTCAAGTGTATGAGTAAAATTAATATCATTAGTTAAGTCGAATATATTTAAAAGATATATTCTTTAATGTTTTTCACTTAACCATTTTACCATTTTTTTTTTAAAAAAAAATTATTTGAAGTTAGACGAAGCTTTTATTGTTCTACTAATTTGAAATGGGTTTTCATGCTCAAGTTGATCAATTTGGTTTGATGTTATTATCTTTTAAAATGATTAAAAATAATAATAATCTAATTCAGTTCTATTCACTTATAATCAATTTCAAAAATTCTAATTAAGTTTCCATTTTCTTAAATTAAAAATAAAATAAAATAAAAATTAATCTTTGTTTAAATATTTTCTTAAAGTTGAACGAATGTTGTTAATCATTATTCGTATATTATATCATGTTCCTAAGAATGATAAATAAAATAATAATTAACCTAAGTCATAGGATAACCGCATGTTAGCGGGTGCTTCAAATGCCTTAAAAACCTTCTTGAAGCGTAAATAAGAACCTCTTACCCATTTTCTCTAAATTTATTAAGATTTAATCTGTTAAAATCTTTTTAAATTAAGTTTTCTTAATTTCTTTAAAAAAATTAAGTGGCGACTCTTTTCTAAGTATTTTTCTTAAATTGTTTTATACTTAGAACATTTTAAAAAAAAGTGATTTTTCTAAATATAGTAAAATTACGGCATAACAACTGCTTATTATATTCACAAAAGAAAAATTATTGCTTAATTGCATACATACACTTTTAATAGACATTTTTCTTTAATCTATTTCCCTTAAATATGTCTTTGATTCCTGAGCAATGTAAGACCTGTTTGTGAATATTCCTGTAATGCCTAATTAAACTCGTCTTCTTGATATGATAATTATAAGTAGGGAAAATAATTGTTTTCGTCCATCTGATATGGTCTTATTATGATTTTAATCCTTGTGGTATTCGATTCCCCCATCAAACCTTTAATTAAGCAAAAAGAATGATCTTGATCCTTCTACTAACAACAATAAAAATTTAAATAAATCTATCGTTATCGTCGAGGGCAATTACGTTATTACATGGTACGAAGTGTTAAATGACGTTGATTCAATTGGGATTAATGATATGAGTAAATAATGAAAAGTTTTAGTTGACGAACCAACCTCAATATATATATAGCGGATGATTAAAAAGTACTATGTAGGGTGTGTTTGGTATGAAGGAAAATGTTTTCTTGGAAAATAAGTTGGTTGTTCTAACTTATTTTCTCATATTTGGTTGGTGAGTGAAAAATATTTTCTAGTATATGATTGAGAATGAAAAACTTTTTCACTCACCAACCAAACAACTGACCCGAATTCTGACCTCGACCCCAACACCTGACTCGAGACCCGACCAGACCTCAATCTCGATCCCGACACCTGACCTGAGACCTGACCACGGCCTCGACTTGAGACATGTACTTGAATTCGACTCGAGACTCAACCTCGACACCTGACCCCAATCCAAGACCCATTCCGACCCAGTCCCCGACACTCGACGACTCAAATCCGGAAATTCGACCTCACCCCGATCCCGATATCGATCCGATATCTGTCACTTGATTCAAAATTCAACCTCTAATTCTAACTCGAGATCCAACTCTGATTCAATTCGAAACTCGAGAGTTGGGACTCAAATCGAGGTCAAGATTTAGGTCTCAAATTGAGAATTAGGAGTAGAATCTACGATCAGTATTGATAATTGATATCCGAGAGTTAAGTTAGGACGGAAAGTTGAGGTGTGTGGTTCAAAATAATTTTGGAAAATATCTTCCTAATTTTTTAAGGGAAGTTATTTAAGAAAAATAAGTTGATTTGAAAAATATTTTTCAAAATATTTTAGTCAATCAAATTGAAAAATATGTTCCTTCGCGCCAAACACACTCGTAATATTTAACGTTCTCTTTCATCTCCGTATCTAATTTTCTCATCCTCTTATGTACATATATATAAATTAAAGTACTTTTAATTGTTGGGCTACCCGGAGAGATTAGAAACTTTAGTAGGGGTTTATTATTTTGCCATTTGGCTTTTTGACGATTTACTCAAAATATTTGATTATTCTAGTAGTAACAATAACAATATGGACAATAAATAATAGATCTCACAAAATAGAGTCCAAAATCTAATTATTCATGTTTTATGGACAAAATTATACTTTGATCAGATTAATATGTAAATAGAATTCATCTTTAAAAGTATATCCTCATGCAAAAAACTTATAAGACATCTTTTTTAGCCATTCATTTCTTTTATTTGAAATTTATATAAGAAAATGTTGTTTTAATTTATAAGAATGCACGTGTCCTGTCAAAAATATAGGAGAAGACAAAAAGACATGCAGTTAGTTACAAAAATGGATCCTTAATTGTCATTTGATCACATAAGGAACTTCCTTTTCAAATAAGTAATTGCTGACTTCAACTGATGAGTTTTAAGGTGTCACGCCTTTGTAAAATTAGTATGTCATGCTTGTATCATTATATTTTGATTCTATATATTATTGTAATTGATATGCCAAAATGTAAGTAAAGAAAAACTATAAAAATATCAATACAAAGTTATTTCTGTTTATAAAATGATCATCTAAAAAAAATAATTTGTTGTGGGTTTTGTCGGCTATATTGCATTATTCCTAAAACTTTTAAATCTCTAAGGAGGGAAATTATGATAATTTATGTTAGTTATTATAAGATTTTGTTAATTATTTTCTGTTTAGCTATATGTAGATAACGCCAATGTAAAGCAATATATATACGTACTTTTTGTTCAACTAAAACAACAATTATACTTATCATACATATAACATGCAATTTACTGCATTAATTGAATTAACGATTTTATTTATCGTACATATAATAGACATTCTACTTAATTAAGCATAGACAAAATATTCTATTATTGATAAATAAATGATCGATAAACCTTATTTAACATATCAACTACAAAATAAAAATACAATTCAATATTTATAAGTTGATTGGTGTTCTCTACAAAAACACTTGAAAAACATTTTTGGATCTCCTTATTTTCCTGAATGGAGATAAAAAGGAAAAACAAGTAAAAATAATGTTAAATTGAACAAAAAATTGACCTACGTTAATAGTTTAATTTTAAAATGTTCTTTAATGTTAATAGTTTGACCCAAAAATATATTTATTGGGTCAAAATGCCCTTTTGCTAATAAATGTATCGTATTTTTAAAATTAATTTCAAGCAGGTAATCACTATTCAAGCGAATTTAAAAAATGATTTCATAGTTATAATAAAAATTTGACCATTAAAAATACACAACATAATTTTTTAATTGAAAATATATATAGGACATACAAATAATATAATCCTCGATTATGTTCTAGTATTTTTATAATCAAACACTTAGTAGATATGAAGTGTAATATCTTTTGCAATAATTTACGGACGTTTTGATTAATTTTCTTGAAATAATAATTGCTATGTCTAATGAAGAAAGTTTGTCCCACTGTCGCGATTAAAAGGAAAAGGTTTTGAGAAAAGAAAATAAAAATTTGAGTATAGACATTATTTTTTTAATTAAAAAAGAAACAAAAAATATTACTATATGTATATAAAGAAATGTTGCTTTAATGTATAAGAATGACGCGTGTCATGTATAAGTAATAACTAAGTCAAAAAGACGTGCAATCAAATACAAAAATAAATCTTTATCATTTAACTAGAGTGGAGCAACTCTTTCAAACAAGCTATTGCCGACTTCAGCTGACAAACATTTACGTATCACTTTTCTTATTTTAAATCAATAATATTCTGTATAATTTACAAGTATATAATGTACTAATAAATCATTTTTACTTTTCATTATGCCGTAATTAGACTACTAAATTTCCTTTCGAGTGATTTTTCTTTTGATAGACTTTTTTTTATTTATTAATTCACTTATATTTAAATTTCCTTTTAGTGGACTTGACAAAATTCAGGTAATTTCCGCTTTAATTTAACTAATTAAAGTATAACTACCGTTAGTTAATCATTAAATAATCATTTTCCCAATATGAACTTTTGGTAACTATTTAAAATGGCTACTGCCTACCTGCATCGTCATATTTTACGTTTATGTATTACTACTAAAATTATTCGCGCTTCTTGCGGGAATTTAATATTACGAAAAGTATAAAATAATATTTAAAATTTACGGGTCATCAAAATTAAACACTATATTATCTTACATACAAGATTATGTAGTAACAACCATTAATAATGTAAAGAAAAATAAAAAGTATTACATCTTATCATTATTATTAGCAACATAAGCATAAATCTATGACTGTAAAAATACATATCAGGATCTTTAATATAAAAATAGTGTTTGTGAGCCACTCAACAGGAGCAAAGTACACAAATATTTAATTGTGAAGAAGAAAGAAGAGGTTTAGAATTTTCGTTGTTCTAAAGTGAGAGGAAATCCCTCTATTTATTGACAACAAAGTGTAGTGTGAAAAATATTTATTGTATCTTATCGAAAATGTTCCACCCTTTGGTAAGGTCACAACCTTTCATAAAAGTCGCAACTTTTCATTAAAGTCGAAACTTTTTATAAAAGTCACAACTCTTCATTAAAGTCGCAACTCTTCATTAAATTCACAATTTTTTATAAAAGTCACAACATTTCATAAATATCAGAACTTTTAATGAAAGGAGAAGATTAGTTTTGAAAATAAATAAATTAAAAGAAAATTCTGATTTGTGATGGCTCCACATAGACGGGCCTAATATTTTCTTTTATATAAATATATGATGATTATAATTGATATGCAAAAAATTATAGCTAATTGTAATTAAACTATAAACATATCAATACATATTAGTGTGTTAATTTCAGAACATTTTTATTTTTGTGGCTTAGGAATTCCGACTAACTAAAGATTATGTAGTCATGTTTATAATAGATGATAAGCAATGGATTTCCTTTCTATTAACATGTCATAGACTTTTTAACAAGTCTTATTTTACTTAACCCTCGAGTTTTATTTCTAAAATCAATTATATTTGTTCGCTATTGTATTATTTAAAAAATATATAAATAAAATCAAACAAGCAGAGGTAATAATTTATGTTAGCTTATTATGATATAGAGACAGAGTCATGATCAGGAGTTTGGAGTTCTGAATTTTAGATAGAAGAGAAAAATATTACAAAACATGTTTCCTTTAGAAAAGAAATGAAAAACATTTTCATCACCCGTTCTTATCACTGAGTTGTCAATCAATTTTATTAGGGGTTCACAAATTTTTATACATATATCTATATAATTTTCTATTACAAATACAGAGTCTATAAAAAAGCTTGTGGGTTTGTTCGAACCACGAACTCCCACCTATCTTCGGTTCTATATGATACTGATCATATAACGACAATGTACGTAAAACAACATATATATTTTATTAAACAGAAATAACGGTCATATTTATCGTATATATAGTATGTAATTTATGGCGCAAACTTAATTAACGATTATACTTGTCGTGTATATAACACGTGATTATTTATGCATAGACAAAATATTCTACTATAAAAAATATATTAAATTGAACCTTTAATTTAAGGGAGAAGGAACAAGTACCCCCTAGACTATGATCGAAATTTTAGAGACACATCTTAACTAAACTAAGGTTCCCCATACTCATTTTATATATGATATTGTACACCTTTTAGCTTAAGTGGCAGATCCCGTGACTCCACGCAATTGAGTCGTATGGGATATCTTTGAATGACACGTAAGCTAAAAATGTGTACAAAATTACAAAAAAAAATGATTTCAGGGGGTAATAGGACCTTAGTTTAGTTAAGGTGTATCTCTGGATAGTCTAGAAAGGTAGTTCTACCTTTTTCCTTAATTTAACCTATTAAATTGTCTATCACAAATTTTAAGGCTATGCATGGCGGGTTTGGAGTTACGCGGGATGGGTTGAATTGAGTTTTTTTTTAAAAAAAAATCTTAATAGCTAGGCTCTTTCTTCCTTCTTTTAATCATATAAAAAAGTTACTTTTATTTTTCAGATGACGCCACAGAAAAATAATAAGTCAATAGTTAACTTAGATGATGATGATGATGATGAGGTGCATTTTAAGGGTGTGTGGAAGCTGCCATGCGGCAACTACACAGCTGAAATCAAGCATCCTGATCAGGGGAGAAGTATGTGGCTCGGACCTTTTAATACTGCTGAGGAAGCTGCAAGCTTATGATACCGAAACAAAAAAGTTTTCTAAGGATTACCTTCAAACCACCACCAGAGATAAATATATCGTTATTGTCGAGTGCAATTATGTTATTACATGGTACGAAGTACTAAATGACGTTGATTCAATTGGGATTAATGATAGGAGTAAATAATGAAAAGTTTTAGTTGACGAACCAACTTCAATATATAGAGGGTGATTGAAAAGTACTATGTAGGGTGTATTTGGTATGAAAAAAAAAGATTTCTTGAGAAAATAAGAAACCAACTTATTTGGTTGGTGAGTGAAGAAGTTTTTCATTCATCAATCATATACTAGAAAATATTTTTCACTCACCAACCAAACACCTGGCCCTAATTCTGACCTCGACCCAACACCTGACTCGAGACCTGACCCAACCTCAATTTCAATCATGACACCTGACCCGAGGCCTGACCACGACCTCGACTTGAGACATGTCCTTGACCCCGACTCAAGACTCGACCTCGACACCTCACCCCGATCTAAGACCCACTCTAACCCCGGCCCCGATACTCAACGACTCTGACTCTGAAATTTGACCTCCATACCTGAGTCGAGACTCGACCCCTATCCCAGTCTCGACCCAATATCTGTCACTTGATTCGAAATTCGACCTCTAATTCTAACTCGAGATCCAACTCTCATTCAATTCGGAACTCGAGAGTTGGGACTCGAATCGAGGTGTCAAGATTTGGGTCTCAAATTGAGAATTAGGAGTAGAATCTACGATTAGTATTGAAAATCGATATCCGAGACTTAAGTTAGGACGAAAAATCAAGGAGTGTGTTTCAAAATGATTTTGAATTTTTTTTTCCCTAACTTTTTTTATGGAAGTCATTTAGGAAAAATAAGTTGATTTCAGAAACATTTTTCAAAATATTTAAGTCAATCAAATTAAAAATACTTTCCTTCCCCCAAACATACTCAGAATATTTAACGTTCTCTTTCATATCTCTATCTAATTTTCTCATCCTCATATGTACATACAAATTAAAGTACTTTTGCTGGGCAACCTAAAGAGATTAGAAATTTTAGTAGGAGTATATTATTTTGCGATTTGGCTTTTTAATGATTTACTCAAAATATTTAATTATAGAAGTAACTATAACAATATGCACAATAAATAATAGATCTCATAAATAGAATTCGAAATCTAATTATTCATGTTGTATGGACAAAATTAGACTTTTATCAGATTAATATGCAAATAGAATTCATCTTAAAAAGTATATCCTCATGGAAAAACCTTATAAGACATCTGTTTTAGCCATCCATTTTTTTAATTTGAAATTTATATAAGAAAATATTGTTTTAATTTATAATAATATACGTGTCCTCTCAAAAATATAGAAAAAGACAAAAAAACATGCAGTCAGTACAAAAATGTATCCTTAATTCTCATTTGATCACACAAGGAACTTCTTTTTCAAATAAGTAATTGTTGACTTTAGCTGATGAGTTTTAAGGTATCATGCCTTTGAAAAGTTAGTATGTCATGCTTGCATCATAATATTTTGGTTCTATATATTGTTGTAATTGATATGCCAAAATGTAGGTAAAGATAAACTATAAAAATATCAATACAAAGTTATTTCTGTTTATAAAAGGACCATTTGATTAATTTTTTGTTGTGGGTTTTAGAAATTCTGACTAAATTAAGATTATTTTGTCATGTTTATAATTAGAAAGTAATGAATTTCCTTTTTGCTGATATGTTGTAAATTTTTTAAGGATTCTAATTTATTTAACCCTAGAATTTTTTATTTGAACAAAACGATATTTGTTGGCTATATTGCACTATTACTAAAACTTTTCAATCTCTAACGAGGGAAATTATGATAATTTATGTTAGTTATTATAAGATTTATTTAATTATTTTCTGAACAGCTATATGTATGCAACCTAAAAAGAAATATATGATTTACTGATTAGATAACGCCAATGTAAAGCAATATATACGTATATTTTATTAAACTGAAACAGTTATATTTATTATATATTTAACATGTAATTTACTGCCTTAATTAAATTAACAATTTTATTTATCATACATATAATAGACATTCTACTTAATTAAGCATAGACAAAATATTCTATTATTGACAAATAAATGATCGATAAAATCTTATCTAACATATCAACTACAAAATAAAAGTACATTTCAATA